>JAKZAP010000018.1:8768523-9174093 GCA_023053575.1 Branchinecta lynchi
CTGAAGCTGATATTACACTCGTCAAAACAGTTAGCATGTTTTTCAGTTCATCCCCTCAGTCCCCCCCCCCAAGTGATTAGACCCACTCCGGACTTGAAACTGAACATTTGAGACACTTGTTCTTGACACTTGTCAAGTTTCATGCACGTCCGATCACCCGTTCCTAAGCTATGAATGTCACCAGATTCCGGATTCTTCATCCCTTTACTCCCCCCACCATGGTGGGATCGGGGAAGGGACTATTTTCTGGTAAATATGTTAGAGTTCCTAATAGCCTTTGACCATTCGTACGTACTTACGTAACTGCAATATTGACACATTTGTGCATGACAGTACTCACCAATTTTTCGTCTACTGTGAGCGAATAAATTGCTATTCTGTTCTATGCTGTTCTATTATAAGAAGTCAAACGCATATTCCCGTTTGCGATCCTGCCGAAATCTCTGGTGTTTTTATGGCATTTGCCCTTCGGCCACTCCGTGTATGGCCCAATCTTGTCTGAATAAACACTACAATAATAATAATAATTTGTATTTTATTTTATCCGCACGTCCATACATGTCCGATAAGGGACTACTGACTGTGTGTGTGTGTGTGTTTGTTGGAGGGGGGGGGGGGGGGGGAGGGCCCATGACGCCACCCCTGATGACTTGGACTGACCAAGGCGACCACCTGAATACATTCGCCTCGACAGCTCGAGGCTCTTTCTGAATGGACTGTTTTTCATTGCTTGGATCGGGAAACGAATTAGATTTGATAGAACTGTTCATGTGGACACTGATGGATAGTATACGCTCACGTAAATTTGTGTATCGCACACCCAAGAGCCATCAACCGTCTTTAAACACTTAAAGCACACCTCGCACAATTGTTCCCATACTCAAAACTATCTGAAAAGGCCCACTGTAAAACTAGGCTCTGTTTATAACACATTATCCACGGCTATGGCTGTTTTAACCCTTTTCCCAGGCACATTGACTTCTAGCAAAAACTCGGCAAAGTTCAGATAACCGGTTTTACGCATCAGTAGCATAATACGCGAACATCGTCGGGACCATAATAGCCTTCACCTGGAAAATCGTGGACCGTGGCAAGTGCAAATATGTTGTTTATTTTTTTTTTGCCCACCCCCATTGTTAGTTGTTAATATTTATTGTTAGTTGTTCTAGTATGGTCCAAGCTGGCCGTTTCCACAGATTAAATAAATAAATAAAAATTAAATTATTGCGGTGTCGCTAGGTGGTTTATAAAGTAGTATATGAAATTTTTGTCTTTAGGTTTAAGAGTTAATGAATGCAGTTCGGAAGTAGGTTGCATTGATATCGCAGGTACGACGGATCCTTTCAGATTTCTTCTAAACGCCCGAGTCAAGGAAAAAGTATATATATAGGAACCCTGGACTAATCCAGGAGATTCTAAAGGTGGGTTTTCTAGTCGGACTGACCCTCAAGGTCCTGTCAAGAAAAAATTGATTCTTTATAGGCGTTGCCGCAACTCAATAAAAAGTTATAATCGATGACATACCGTTTTTAATGAACTTGCGACGAAGGGTTCTAAGGCTGTTCGTAAACGTGTTACCTTACACTCTACGTTTGAGCACTGCTCGGATTTACCGTTGTAGTTGCTAAATTTTAAGCACAGAAGTACAAGCAAATAGAGGTATCACAAATTCGAAAGAAAAAGTTCATTCGATGAACATAGATTATATGGATAGCGGAGCAAGGAAGCAACGCATTTTCATTGAGTCTTCAAGCATATTTAAGTAAACCAGTGATGGGGAATTAGACTTTCATATCTTAGCCCTTATTCAGTTAAACTTTAACCTAATTCCAAGAGCTTTACCCGAAGATATATATTGAAAAAATACATAAAAGGGATACGTCATCTACCAATACTCTGTGATATTTCGGCACTTCTTGGCAAGGGTTCTCATCAGGCTATCCAACGTCAGGGGCAATATTGGAGAAGAAACAACCCTACAATCAAATATTGCTGACAAAGCATCGTAGCTGACGTATCCGTTTTATGTATTGTTTGAATCAGGACCGTATCCAGGAATTTATTTCGGGGGGGGGGGGGGTGACTTCCGGGGAGGGCGGGTTTGCCTGTGGGTTGGACAAAAAAGTACAAAAAAGACACAGATTGGAGGAAAAATCCTATAAAAATGATGATTTTTGCATGTTCGGGGGGGGGGGGGGTACGGCCTTGGTTTGGATACGGCCTTGGTTTGAATATTTGTTTCCCAGTCAGCTTGGGCTCAAGGAGCATTTACTTACCTGAAGAATATCACCGGCATGGAAGGAGAGTCCAGCTTGAGCACAGGGTATCAGGTCGTCGTCCAACGGATCATATTCAAATTGAGCACGGACGTAAATCTGAAAAACAAATAACGTACAGATATAACCTATATGTTATTATGGTTACTCTAGTTGTTTATCATTAATATAAATATTCCAGAATAGGCCACTGATTAAATCAAAATATACTAGATAATTAAAAAAGTACACATTCAGGGCCAACTGTGCCGAAATAGCTCAATGACTTCGGCTCCTAACTTAACCGGCCTGGAGTTAGGACGAAAAACTTATAAATCCTAGGGTATGGATCTATTAGAGTTATACCCCCCCCCACCCCCCCATTCCCGTTTGCGGGGAAGCTGGGCTCAGATTGCACAGTGACTTAAGTTCCTCTCTTGGCAACGGGTGAAGGCCGACAACGAAGTTTCGAGTCCTGACAGACATTAAGACCTGGAAGTGTCTTATCCCCTCAATCCAGGGGCACCCGATGAAAAATTTATCTCAAAATAGTAGCATGAAGTAGTACGAAAAAGTAGCATGCAGTACTAACGATGCTACTACATGCTTCTACTTCAAGGCTACCGTATTACTGCATACTACTATTCGCAAGACTGGATGCCACTATGGCAACAGGATGCTACTGGATACTACTACATAAGATTGGACCAGTCTGAGGCACATTAAATGATAGTATCTTTGCTATTACATGCAATGTTTTCGTACTACTACCATATTACTATGCAGGCTAAAAGTTTTTCATCGGGCAACTGGGCACAGACTGCGTAGTTGGCCGACGATAGGACGATACACTTATAAATCCTAGGGTCTGGAAGTATGTATTAGAGATATACACACCCCCCCCCCCCCCCATTTCCGTTTGCGGGGAAACTGGGCTCAGATTGCACAGTGACTTATCTTCCTCTCTTGGCAACGGGTGCAGCCGGACAACGAAGTTTCGAATCCTCACGGACATTAAGACCTGGAATTGTCTTTTCCCCTCAATCCAGGGGCAACTAGGCACAGACTGCCTAGCTGGCCGACGAAAACTTTGTTCAGATCAACAGGGTCCTAACTCCTCCCCTCAATTTGGTTTATGGGAAACTGGACCCACGTTCACTAAAACCGGTGATGCATCAACTCGGATACTGAGGACATAATTTGAATATTTGTCCTACACCCATCTCCCGGCCATGACACTGACCATGCGTGCAAGCAAGGTTAAAGGGTTGATATGGTGAAATTTCGTGGGGCATCTTCAAACTTTGATCGCTTCACTCCCCGGGTGTTAAAAGTTTAGCTGAAAAGCCAACTTATTTTTGTACATTCTTTGGGATCCCAAAAAGCCTCCTTGGTAATTCAAAGTACCATCAAACCTCCGTTCAGTTTTTGGAACTGATGAAAGCTTTGTCGGAAAAGCTGGTGACTTTCCGGTGAACTTTGACTCTCGCGAGGTGACTTTCACCGGAAAAAGTCTTATCAGTAACTCGGAAGCACCGACGACTCGTTTCTTGTTTGTTCCGTTTCTGGTAACTTTAGTCTAGAAATCAAGCCGATGGGCACACTGGATTATTTTGACTCAAGCGATTTTCAATTTTTACAAAATAGTCCCTAGAAGGGACGTGGTAAACTGAGACGGCCTACGAACAATACCGACTCCAGAACTAAACCGCTTAAGATAACAAACATGAATTTCTGGCCACTCCTCCGATAGAAGTCTAATTTCATGGCCACCGAATCAGACTTGGGGCGCTGTGGATACCAGCTGACATTAGACGTTGCAAATATCATACGGACAATATACAATTTTTAGAATTCATCTTATTCAAATAAACATTTTCAGGGAATCGTTTACTGTTGTATTTGCTAAATATTCAAAGATAGAGGTATAAGCACATAAAAGGTATCGCTGGTCCCAAAGGGAATAATCACGCGAGTCGATTATTCATTAATAGCGGAACAACGAAGTATCGCATTTTTTTCGGATTTCCAAAGCCTATTAAGTGATGGGCAACTAGACTGTCGTATCTCAGTCCTTTTAGTTAAAACTTTAATGTTTTATAAATAAGAGGGAAAATCAGTGAAGGGAACGTTATGCGACTGATTTTTTGTATACATGATCAGTTCTTTCAAACTCCGCCATTTGAAACCTTGCACACTTGTTCAAATTCAGACCAGAGCGGGAATCTATTGAACTTGGGCTGGAGGTAGTATTTAACCTATGGAGAATTGGCAACTTCTTATGTCTCACGCATTAAACAATTCACGAAACAGTAAAATAACTAAAAGAACTTACAGAAAAGAAAACTAATATCCGCTTCTTTGACGTGACCACATTTTTTCCCCCCGATAGGCCAATTCTAGGACTTTCGTTGTAAAATGGGAAAAGCACATGCCTTCGCGGACTTAAGACCCCCTATCATGTCATTAAAGCCCCCCCCCCTCCCAAACAACAACCTTGAGCTTAAGGGTATTAAGTCCTGTTTCTAATTGTTCACTTCCTGTCACTAAACCATTTTTCTGACAAATGAGGTTCTTGCAAACAATCGTCGAGGGCCTTGCAAGCACCGAAATTAATAATAATAATAATTATATTTTTCACCCATCAAAAAGCACATGGCATAGATGGAGTAGGAATAAAGAAAGAAAAGAAGAAGGAAGCACTATAACAAGAGGAGACCAGACAAACATAGAGACTACGACATAAAGAAAGACAAGAAGTGTATGAATCAGTGTAGTGGCGATAGGAGGGATCGCGCCCCCGAGTTTTAGAAGGGTTGGAGCGGTTACGGAATTAGGTTGCATTTGTACCATAGGTACGACGGAACCTTTAGGATCTGGACGCAACATATTTCAGTTTCTTTTATTGCAGGTTTACATGTTCGACATAATCCATTTGGACCTCTAGACGACCACTCTTTGAACTTTGTACTATTTGAAATAAAAACGGTCTTCTTGGACGCGACTTCAAACAAAGTGGCGGGCGTTTCTCAAAAGACTTTGGCAGATATTCTTTTCCCAAAACAAAACGCCCCTTGATCTGAAATAGTAATGAGCGATTCTATCGAAGTTTTCAGTAATTCCTTGGATAATATAAATAGACTACGTGAAGAATCTACAATAAGTTTAGTGTACAAACTGTTGACGTAAAATCACCACTCGGCTTACCACTATTTCAAGATTTTTAATGAATAAACTAAATTGAACGATGTTTCTTTGTAGACTGTCAGCCTATTTTCTTCACTGTTTTATTGTAATTAAAATACAGATTTTGGGACACATGAAAAAAGAAAACTGGGTAACACTGGTACGCGGTAGGAACAATTTCCTAAAATCTTCAATGAAAAACTTGTGAAGTGTCCTGACCTAGGCCCAGGGGGTGGGGAGTTTCACCCCCCCCAGCCCTGAAATATAAACAAATAATCGTTTTTTTATAGGCTTGACCTCTGGCCTACATTCGTGGTATACTGTTAAGTATGGATAAGGTCCGACCCATGAGGGATCCCCCACCTTAAATTAATTTTGCGAATATGGCCCTGGTCCTAACAAGGAAACTGAAACGAAAACGAGGGAGTTAATCTTTCTATCTTTCCTTCTTCGAAGTTCGGAATTTCGTGCTATGGGAATGGAGGTGCAAAGGGACGATCTGCAAAAGATCGAACGTAGCAGCAGGAACTCTAAGTATCGACCGATCACTCATAGAATGTGAGGCACAGCTAGTGAACTTAGAAACAGAAAAGCAGAAACAAAATGGGACCGCATAACAGAAGGAATATGAAAATACAGATAGTCTTCAAACCAATTTAAATACTAAACAACATATAAAACAAAACAACAAATCAAAGTAACCATGTACTCAAGTTATGCGCTAACAACGAAACAAATTATTGAAAAGTTAAAACTGCAATGTACGAGAATGTTTAATAATCATGCTAAAAACCTACATTTTTACTCACAATAATTGGAAGAGGTTTGATCCTGAACAGCTGCGTGGGAAAAAAACAAACACTTTAGAACCTTGCTTTTAAAGGATAGACGAGAGTTTACCCATAACCTTTTTCCTTGTTGCAAGACCCAGTGGGTCAGCAGACTTCGACTACTCCGAACGTTCATCCATCTATTCGAGAAATATAGGAATTCAATTCAGCTGTATACTCTTGTCTCAAAATTGACTGAAACAGTTGATGAGTTAAAAAAAAGATTTTCGTAACTGAGAAAAACAATTTTTTCCACAAGTTCGTTTTTCCAACTTGAGCGGCTTTGAGCCTGAAGACCCTTTCCAAAAAAGGGCCGAATATAGCTCTAATAAAATTCAGCTGACGTATCCGTTTCGCACTATCAAATACGATTCGCAGTCAGCTTGAGCTGAAGGAATATTATACTACTGTATGGTTAGAAGGATACCCGATGAAAAATTTGTAGCCTGCGTAGTAGTACGAAAACATTGCATGTAATACTATGTAATAGCAAAAATACTATCATTTAATGTGCCTCAAACTGGTCCAATCTTATGTAGTTGTATACAGTAGCATCCTGTCTTGCCATAGTAGCATCCGGTCTTGCTAATAGTAGCATATAGTAGTATGCAGTAACAGGATAGCCTTGAAGTAGAAGCATGTAGTAGCGTCGTTGGTACTGCATGCTAATTTCTCGTACTACTTCATAGTACTATTTTGAGATAAATTTTTCATCGGATAAAGATATAGTCATTTTTCCAGCCGCCACACACTGAAGTTAACAATATCTTGTATTAGCATGGTTGCAGTCTATTTTTTGTTATCCTTACCCTAAAAAACAAAATTTTAAATAATGAAATAATCGAAGTTCCTCCCATTAGTCTCCAAATTACCCCAGAATCTACGAATATTTCCTTTATTAGTACCTATCATTTGTCCCAGGGTAACTACCCGACATCTTCACAAGATGTTATGGTTTAGTTTCCCGATGAAATTTTTTCTCAAAAAAGAAGAATGAAGTTGCAAGAAAAAGTAGCATGCAGTACCAACTAATGCTGCTACATGCTTCTTTGTCAAGGCGGCCGTGTTGCTGCGTTCCACTGCTTAAGATTATCCGACGCTAAATGCAGTTATCTGAAAGTACTTCTACTACTACAAACCACTGAGCTTGTTCAAGCAGTCGCTTAAAGTATCAATGAAAATCTTTTATACTCTTAACAAAGTCGCTGCGGAGTTGCACATACGATTCGTCGCTACTTCATAGCACTCAGTTTTTCGTAGTTGTGGCAGTATGAGTGATATTCAGTGGTAGTACATATATTTTGTAGAACTAAATACACGTGTCATACTGTTTGGAACTGTCGAGTTGTATTCCGTGATCCTAAACAGAACCAGCTTTCATTACGGTGTAGTTGTAACCTGATAAGACTTGCTGTTGTATACAACTTCCACCGCAGAGTTTTATAGTTGTAACTGATATATTTTTGTATACATATAATTATTTAAAACTAGTTTTTTTTTCAGATCCCGCCACCTTCCCCCTAAAAAAGAAAAGAGATTGAGACATCTGAACAAATCAGCCGCTGTTTGTGCCCAACAAGATAGCTTCAGAGGGTCTTGTTTATCCCATTATATCTATGTTATGTAGTCTATGTAGTAAAAATAAATGAAAGAATGAATGAATGTATTTCGGTTCCATCTCAACAAGCTATTACGCAGCGCAAATTTTAAAGGACCCCTTGCACTATTTACTCTTCAACTTACCGTATTTTAAAATATTTGAATACTTTAAAACTAGGCTGTGCTTTCAACAAATAACCACGGTTTTGGCTGTTTTAAGCCTTTTCCGTGACGCGTTGACTTGAAGCGAAAACAGGGAAACAATTTACATAACCGGTTTTCTGATGTAATCGCAGACAACCATCGACAGCATGATACACATCGAAGGTAGTAAAGCACGGCAGTGAGAAAATCGGCCTGGTTTTGTAAGAAGGGTTAGAATTTACCATACGACATTGGGGTCCCCGGGTTTAGAAATATATGGAGCAATTATGGAAGTAGGTTCCGTTAGTATTATAGGCAAGACAGATCCATTAAGTACAGATAAACTCTAAAAACGAAGTGTATCTTTTAAAATAGGCAAAGTTTGGTACAGGAGGGGTATCCAACCTCGGACTTGTGCCTATAAAGGTTAAGACGAAAGATCAATGCAGTCCTAACAAGTTCGTAACTGTCACGAAATACACTGAATGACCTAGGATAAATTTAGGACTGTGGAGAAGTTGGCTTGTAGTATTTTCAGGCAAAGATCTAGGTTATTTAAATTCGAGGTCAGGTGCCCCCCTCCTGTAGTTTCATTCAAACAAAACAGTCATTCCCGCTAAGTATCCCAGTGAAACAATGTGAAAGCATCAATGAACAGAAAGTTATTTGTTCTTTCTTTCACTGTTTTCGTCCCAAACCAGTAGCTTTTCAGAAAGCCGCTTTCAGATTGACGCGTCGTTGATGCGTTTATCCTGAGTTGCGTACAGGTTGCGTCGCGTATCTTCCACACCTGCGCGAGAAGCTTTCATCCTGGATGCGTATTTACGCTTTATTTTCTCAGTTTCTTCTGCTGGATTTTCGTTCCTTTCATCATTAGTAAGTTCTTCTTCATCATTTGTAAGGTTTTCTTAAGTTTTTCTTCAAAACTTTAATTTTTCATGGAAAACCTGATGCGTAGGCTTTGCGTCGCCGTAAGCGCGACGCAGAGGTTACGTGGCTCAGTATGAAACGCTCAACGGGTAAATGTGAAAGCAGCTTTAAGCCTGCTTTTTTCTTTAAGAGTTTACGCAGACAGAATTGCGTTGCGTCGACCCGTACGCATCAGATTTTTCCCAGGATTTTTCAGTGAAAAAATCGACCTTTTTGAAAAAAGGATAAAAACCTACTAGTGGTGAAAGAAACTAAAAGTCGGGCAGAAAAAAAACGAGAGAGAAAAAGATAAATACGCAACCAGCGTGAAAGCTTGTCGCGCAGGTGTGAAAGATACGCTACGCAACATGTACGCAACGCAAGATTAAGGCATACGCAACACATCGCAATGACACGTCAATGGGAAAGCTGTTCCAACAGTTTTAAGAGGCTGCTGCAAACACCCAAACGATGAAACCAGGGTTTGCATTACCAATAGACAAACGTTCGCACAAGTAAGAATTATGCTGCCCTCTACAGTAAGCCCAAATTTTAAAGTTAAGCTGCAACTGGACGATAACTTTCAGAGCTTTCCCCTGATTCTCAAGTTCGGTCTGAAAAGGGAAAGTTCGAGATCCTTTAGAGCACTGATCGAGAAAGGAATTAGCTCTGAGTATTGCCAGCTCTTAAGTCACGCGATAAATCGGAAAGAACTGCAGTCGAGATATGCTTCTTTAAACACTGCAGTTGTGGGCTGTATGGTAAAATTTCCCCTCCCCTCCCGTCTTCCGTGCGTCGGTCCAAGAGGGACAAAGGCAATCAGTTTACTCTATATCCTGCTGATTTTCGGCCCAATTTTTTCATAGTTTTATCCCATCATATACTTCTGGTTATATCTTGTAAGTGTATTGGTTAATTTGTTTCGTGTCTGCGTATTTCGTAAATATTTTATTCAGTTCTAGCTTTAAGCTATTTGTAAAATAAACTTGATTGATTGAAGCCATAAATATTCCTTCAGGTGTAAATATTCCTTCAGCCCAAGTTGACTTCGAATCATAGTTGACTGCGTTAGACCAAGAACAAATAATCAGATAAGACCTCTATCTCTGTAATATGACCATGCGGAGGTAGGAGCTACACAGAAAATCATGTTTCGTTACCCCATATCGCTGTGAAGCCGCGAAGAAGAAACTTTCAAAGCCAAAAGCCGGTTGGTTCTCTAGACACGCTCCTGAGTGGGTCAGCGCGCCTCCTGTACTTATTGCTCTGCGATGAGCAACGGCGAAGACGGAAGTAAACGGGTGTCAACTCAAAGCTACAGTAAGTACATCTATCTCCGCTAAGTTTTGTCGGGGTATCCATAGTCGCTGCATGGGATCAAAGACGGAGGTTCTATCTGATTATTTGTTTCTGGTTAAAGGGGTATGTTGGCTGAGAGTGATATATCGGCCCTTCTTGGCAAGGGTTCTTCTCAGGCTCGAAGCTAGGAAAGTGAATAAATATTCGTTCAGCTCAAGCTGACTGCGAACCATACTTGACAGTGCAAAACGGATGCGTCAGCTGAATTTCATTACAGCTATATTTCGTTTATTCAAACAATGTTTACAACGGATACGTCAGCTATGATTTTTCATCAGCGATATTTCGGCCCTTCTTGGCAAGGGTCCTCGTCAGGCTGTCAATCTTCTTGTTCAACTTCGGGGAAGGAAACAAACCTGTAATCACAGGTTAGATTACAGGTTTGTTTCCTTCCCCGAAGTTGAACAAGAAGATTGACAGCCTGACGAGGACCCTTGCCAAGAAGGGCCGAAATATCGCTGATGAAAAATCATAGCTGACGTATCCGTTGTAAACATTGTTTGAATAAATGTTTCAAAGTCAGCTTGGGCTCAAAGAATATTTATCTATATTTCGGCCCTTCTTGGCAAAAGGTTCTCTTCAGGCTCAAGCCGCTCAAGTCAGAAAATGAACCTGTGGAACAAAAACTAAAGATTCTAGCTTAATCTGATTCCGTGAATTTCTTCGTGAAAACGGACTGGAATTAAAGTTAGTGCGGCGATTTCATGTTGGACACGGCTGCTATTTTTGCTGCTCGATTGGGTCTTTGAGGGGGTAGAGATTCTCTACCCTCCCAAATTTAGCCCTAATAAAATTCGGCTGACGTATCCGTTTTGCACTATCAAGCGGGAAAGGGAACCTGTAAAACAAAATTGTGATAACAGGTTTAATTATCTAAGCTTTGAGCCTGAAGAGGACCCTTGCTAAAAAGGGCCGAACTATCGCTGAAATAAATTCAGCTGACACATCCATATAGCGCAGTAAACTACGCATTCGGTTAAGAGCCCTTAATTAGCTACCTTAGCTGGCTAGGGAGGATCGTCTTTTAGCATTTAGGAAAGTTCCATCATAGGCCGTTACTAAACGCAGTACAGGACGGAAGACCAACGGAAAAAAAACGTAGCCACGTGTGAAGGGTTGCCAAGAGCTCGACTCATAAAAGTGGCAAAATTCCTGACAAAAAGTGCTATTTGACACCTAGGAATTTTGTTTGGCGCTATGCGCAAAATGCGAGTAATTGGTAGTTATTCTGAATTTGTAAGACATTTTTCAAACAGTTCTTAATTGTTAGATCACAGTTTTGTCGGAACTAAGTTTTACATAAGGCTTCGAAATGTTTTTGTGTACTAAATGAAAGTAAAGCACATATTTTTTTTATTTTTTTTTTTGGGGGGGGGGGGCGATAATCTGTAAGTTTAGTAAAGTAAATGCAAATCTGCTTGTTCTGACCTAATAAGTGTCATCTGAATGAAAAATTGTCATGGTGTCACCGGGAGACTAAAAGTGTCAAAAAGCACCAACAGTGTCACACTTGGCAACACTGCCCGTGGGGAATTCTATCTTGGCTTGTGAGTTAGTCTAGAGCCGGGGATTTTAAATACTTAGCAATACACGGATAAATATCGGCAGGACAGGGGTCTACCTCACAAGGGGGTGGCGCATTCCTGAACGAAGGGACGATCTTGAAGGTGATGGAGCCACGGGCATCCCTCTGGAAAAAGAAAGATGATTACGACGGGTCCAAGGGAACCTAAAGACAAATGAGGCGCGGCAAAGCTACTGAAGGACATATATGAATGTACGTAGGCTACGTCTGGGGATTTGAATTCAATCCAGCCATTTTATTACCAACAAGTTAGGGGGGGGGAGGCGGCGGGTAGGTTGTGACGAGGGAATAATTTTTTATTTTTTTACTCTCTTTCTTTACCTCTTTTTTTTTTTGAAAATATATTAGATTAGTTTTTCTGTTATTCTGAATAACTTTAAGTTAAAGGGTGGTTAGAAGATACAGCCACCCACAGGATTTTTGTCTTTTATGTGGTTGTTGAGTTTTTTGTACAATGTAGTTGTGTTTTTTTGGTGAAGTAAAAAGTATCTGAATCCGAAAAAATAATCTGACTAATTTCAAAATAAGTAAGCAGACATCCATTTTTGGTCCAGTAAAAGTACGAAAAAAGTGGTCCAACCCTGACACCATAGCTACACACATGTTTTTCTTAAATTTTCTTGTTAAATCAATTTTTTACACATGTTTTTCACACATGCAATCAACCAAAATCGCTAGATGGATAACATTTCTGGGGCTGCTTGAAAGGGCGAAGGGGTGAAAACATATCTTATTTATGTTAAAATAACAAATAAAACTTTTACATGTTACTCGGAAACAACAGCCTACCGTTCAAAGTCAATAGACGTGACAAGACAAAATCCAATCATCACAGTAGGCTTAACGTCAGGCGTAATTGTGGTGAAATTTCGAAAAGTCTTCGGACATACTGGATACCTGGGCCATTCCGTCAAGACGCGAAGCACTAGACTACCAAACGCTCTGTGGCAACCGAAGGGATCCAGACAAAGACGGCAACACTCTTCACCGCATCTACCAGTATTATATCGGAAACACCAACCCGTCCTTTCAACCCGAATCGGAAGGTGCCTTGCAAGCGCGGCAACTATCAGAGCCGACTGGCGACTCTTTCAAGATTCCCGAAAAACCTTTGGAGGTGCAGCAGGAACTAAGGTAAGAACCAAAACCCTTTCCTTTTATGTTTAACTGAAAATCAAGAATATTTCTGCTTCTTGTATTTGAATAAACTGAAATATTTTGGTTCCGTTAAATTTTTTTTTTTTTTTTTCTCAATAGCTCTCGTAGTGAAGTTGAGACTAGGAACGGGCGAGCAGACAACGGCAAATTCACAGTTACCGTGCAATATGAATTTCATCGAGCACATTTTTTGTTTCATGCTGTGAAGTCGCGAACGACAGAAAATCAAAGACGCTATTATTCGTTGGGTAGCAAAGTAATGTCAGAAGACTCTCAAAATTAGCAGCGTAGTAAGTTTGTTCATTGATAGCAGGTAATTAGTTCCGTTGTTGATCGTGAATATTTGTATCACAGAGAAGTACCACAGTTTGAAAGATCTTTCATATAAATAAAAATCGCATTTGGGAATAGCGGAGCAATGGACTAACGCATTTTTACCGGTTTTTGATGCTTATAAATGAAAATGTGATTCCAGATTTTCATGTTTTAGTCTTTCAGTAAACTTTTAAAATACTTATTCTGTCGGGGAAGGTATGGAGCCAGAGCTATTATTAAGTTGTGAGGCTGACGTACTTCCTTTCGCATGGGCAAGCTTTAGCTCCAGTTCTTCGTTCACTTCTCGAAGCTTGTCTCTTTCGTTTAACAGTCGCTGAAAAATAACGTATCATGAGTACAATGAAAAGTCTCTCCGAGTAAGGACTGCAGTATTTGCTACTGGTATTAATCTTATCTCTACTGAGATAAGATTAATCCGAATTAGAGATAAGATTATCTTTTTAGAGACAATATTAATCCCAGTATCAGATAATTAATTATTTTTCTTTTACCTTAAAAGGAGAAAGAAATGGTAGTTTACTGAAAAAGAAACACTTGCTAGTGCTGCATTTTCCCTTGAAAATTTTGGTCAGCTAAGGCTAAGTTCCAACAATCACTGTTTTAATTATCGGATTCCACTTAACAACATAATGCGTTCATGAAATTGGAAGATTTCTCCCACAGCAACCCCCTTTCCCCTATTTCACTTAGTAATAAACACTTAACAACTTGCCCGGAAATGCTCCCTTCCCTTTAATTCCGATCAGTAATTTCGCAAACCTGGATCCGGATGCGGAAATGTTAGAATGACTTCCGAGAAATGTTTAATTAAAGACTCTCTAAACCGTGATGCAATTGGTCCAACATCCTTGAAACACAATCGAGAGCGGGGGTAAAATCGGTTCTAATATCACCGGAATCGTTAGTCCTTGGAACAATGAACTTTTGGTACAAGGTTTATTATTATCAACCACTAAAGTAGTAAGCTTTAACATAATTACATAGCATTTTTTTTGGCAACCATATTTCAGGGTTTGAACCGGAGAAAAACTAGTTGTAATAATGATTTTTTAAATAGCCGTCGAGGTTGTTATTCTGATTTGAACCAAGATGGAGATATGTTAACTATTATTCTGTAAAGGTAGGGGTTGTTCTTCTTTTTTTATGCCACTTGCAGCCTCTGGCTCAAGTGCCATATACCGATCGCAATTCCGCCTGTCGGTCGGTCCGGATTTTCGTCACACTTGTTCCGAGTTAGGGTATTTCCAGATGTGCTAGGATGAAGAAACTTGGCAGGTATATCAGGGACCCGACCAAACTTCCCGATCCGACCATCTGCGGAGGAGTGGAGGACGGAGGAATCTGAGAAATTTAGGGCATTTTGTCACACTTTTTCGAGTTAGGGTACTTCCAGATGTGCTAGGAGGGTGAAACTTGGCAGGCATTTCAGGGACCCGACCAAACTAACTTGGAAATAATCAGTTTTTTTCGATATGACTATCTGGGGGAGGGGGGGGGGGGGGGGTGGAGGGCGGTGGAATCTGGAAAATTGAGTAGTGCGTAACTTTTGAACGGATGATCGGATTGGAATGAAACTTGATAACTGGATAAAGGACATATCTCTGATGTCCCATTTGAAGTCCAGACCGGATTCGGTAGCTGCGGGGGGTTTGGGGGGGGGAGACCGGAAACCTAGAGAAACGGATCGGAGTGAAACCTGCTGAGAAGAACAAGCATCTGATCCAGATAAAACATTCATAACTGGACTGGATCCAGACCCTGGGGGCGGGTGGAGGGTTTGTTTCCCTGAGTTCCGGTGATATCAATTTTGGTGATTTTCGCGACGAAACTTGGGAGGCATATCTGGGATCCGATCAAACAGACTTGTAAATTTTTTTTATTCAAACAATGTTTACAACGGACACGTCAGCTATGATTAAAAAAAATATACTCGATGCGATAGTCGTGGGGGGAGTGGAGAGAGGGGGAATCCGGAATATTGAGTTTACGTAACTTTGGAACGATCGGATTTGAGTGAAATTTAATAATTGAACAGAGGACATTTCTCTGGTGATCTTTTAATGTCCGGACCTGATCCGACAACAGTTGGGGAGAGAGGGGGGGGGGGGGGGGGCGAAAAATACGTGACTGGCTGATACTTGAGAGATTGGGATGTAACTTTGTGGGAATAACAAACAAATGCTCTGGATAAATCTTTTTCAGAACGGGATTGTCTCCGGCGACTGTGGTGGAGTTGATGGGGCGGGTCCGGAATTCTGGTGATCACGAGTTAAGGTACTTCTAGATGTAGTAGGACGATGCAACTTGGCTGGAATATTGGCCATTCGACAAGGTTGGCTTAGATATAGCCACTTTCCAAATCCGACTATTTCTTAAATTACTAATCTTGACCACAAATCTTGAATCTTGAACCCATATTCTTTGGATTTATCTATTTCACAAATTTTCAGTATTTTAGCACATGACCTTAATGAGGTTGAATTAGCTGTCAGCCGCCATAAGAGTTTTATTATGCGAGTGTCGTTTTTGCAAGAGGAAATTGCCAGACCGTGAAGATGTTGGTCTTCGTGTACGGAACGTAGCGAAAATACTCCGCGTCACGATCGATGATAACCTAAGATGGCACTCTCATGTTGACCAGATCATTTACAAGTGTTCTTTACTTCTTCGTTCGTTTTCAGTTCTCCGCCGGTTTGCGCTGCCTAAAGAAATAATGAGGTCTATTTATTGTATTTATATCAGGCCTAATACAGAATACGCAAGTCCAGTTTGGCATACCGGACTATCAGCATCACAATCTGATAAGTTGGAAGTGATCCAGAAGAGGGCTATTCAAATTATCCTTGGGAATTGTTACACGTCTTATGAAGAAGGCCCAAGGACTTTATCTCTGACGACCTTGAAGGAGCAAAGGCATTAAATGACCATGGATTTTGGTTTGAAATGCCTCTGCTTAGAAAAACATCGGGATATTTTTACCGGAGTTCAAAAATGGGAAGTATGTGCGACCCGGTACAAGAGGGCAGACAAAGTCCTTGGGTCTTCAAAAACTTAAGCCCCCGCCAACAAAATCATCCGAGAGGAACCTGAATTCATTTGTCCCTTATTTTCTTAAGCATTTTTCGACAAATCTTTGAATGTATTGTATTATGATTGTAATCCGTTGTAATGTTGACAATCCGAGGCTAGCTGTATGCTACTGTGAAGAATTAAACCGATTTGATTGACTGAACTAGGAAAAAATACTTTTAAGCGAAATATACATTTTCATGACCCCATGAGTCCATTATCATTTTTGCCTCAAGGGTTTTGCATACAAATGAAGAAAAAGCACCCTTAAAAGTGCGCATGTTAACTGCAAAGTCGGAAAGTACTTTTTATCAAATGATTCATCTCAGCTTATGATAGGGGATTCAACAGCTATGGGGGAGTTGGGGCGGAGTGATTGGAAATCTCAAGACACGGTTAGAGTGGGGGGATCGGAGTTAAACTTGCTGGGAAGAACAAGCATTTATTTTAAATAAATCGTTTGCACAGTTGGACTGGATCCAGACACTTGGAGTAGAGGGGGGTAGGTGGAGGGGGACTTCCATTGGAACAATGAACTGTTGGTTGGAACAGCCTTACCGAAGGTGCTGTTGATAAATTAACAGTTTCGTATGCACAGATAAGACGATAAACTCTTGCTCAATATGAGCCTTCCAATTTCTTCGAGTTACGTTTAGACGAAAGCCTTTTAATATCCAGTACATTATTACTATTATTATTAAAGGTAGAGCTCATTGCCGAAGGTCAAATATATAGTCACTTCTAGAGTTAGGAGCAGCAGCTACGCCTCCAGACAAGAAGGTGGCATTTTGCAAAATAACTGAATAGTAGGCTACAGTCAATCTAGCGTCGAATATGACTTGACCGCAAACAAACTGCAACAGAAATGATTTTTACCAGTAGAGACAAAAAAAAATGCACAACATATCACAAGTTGAAAAACATAGCGGGGTGCAAAAGTCGTGTTTTAAGCGTTTTAAATGTTATTTTATGTTTTTCTGCTGAATTTTATTGTTTTCTTCACGGAATACATATGCCTGGTTTAGTTGTATGTGCTGAACTCGAATATCACATCAGATTTAGATAGGTCAACCGAAAGTGCTCCACATTCATCACCGTACAAGAAATTCGTGGTTCTATTATAGCACAGTCGTGTGACCGCAAACAATGGCAACCGAAATGATAAATCCTTTTTGCAGAGAAAGGAAAGTGTTCGACGTGTCAAGATTTGGAGAGCATTTAAAAAAAATCATGTCCATCATCTCTCAGTTACTGATTATACTCGAATCCCATGTAACACAAATCCTATGGGTACAAGGCTGAGAAAGTTTAGGCCCACCCCTTCCAGTCACGTGCACGGATATTCACATTTCGTTCCACCACAGATAATCTAGAGTGCTATATGAGGGTTTTCACGTGATTCCGATATCACCTTCTTGTCGAGCGAAGCGCATCTCGAAAACATTGGGAAAGCGATTCCTGGAATCGCTGTCCACTTTCCAAATGAACCGAATGCAAAAACGCATGGAAAACTGAAATAGCGGGGAAATTGTTGAATTCAGGATTTCAACTGTTTCAGAATTCCCGCCGACTAATTCAATTTCCGCGGAGCTTTCCACCAACTTTCTGGAATAACTATCCCGGAAAGATGCTTTGGTTTCCAAGCAGCGCGAAAACCATTAGAAAGTGATTCCGACTTTGCTTCCCAGCTCGGGAAAACCCTCCTTATATTTGGTCTCGTTGGAGTCGAGCGTCGTCATCGTTCCATGCAAATATTTTCGATGGAGCGGCTCAAACCTAGAATCCTTAGAATCCCTAGACGACAGGCAGGTTAGCAAAACACCCGTCGTCCAGGACCATTACCGTCACCAAGATGAGACAATAAACACAAGAAACAAGAGCTACGAGCTCATATGGCACTTGTACGAGTAGGCTGTACAAGAAAGTAGATGAAAACGTCACAAAATACACCCGCCATCCAAAAAGGCGGTTCGGAAATAGAAATAGGATATTTAGTTTCTCTCATTTCTAAGCAGTTCCGGCATCGTCTCGATTGCAAATGCACATGACTGTTCAAACTTTCATCCCAATAAATCCATTTGTTTGATCCCTAGACGTGCTACACGATTTCCGGTACTCACTCTATTTCCACCTACCGTGGCCGAATCTGGTTCGGAATAAAAAAAAATCGACCACCTAAAGCATCTTCGTTAATACCATCTACCAAGTTTCACT
Source organism: Branchinecta lynchi (assembly GCA_023053575.1). Lineage (NCBI taxonomy): Eukaryota > Metazoa > Arthropoda > Branchiopoda > Anostraca > Branchinectidae > Branchinecta > Branchinecta lynchi. The sequence goes on from JAKZAP010000018.1 coordinate 8,787,168, forward strand.
CGAATCTGAGCATTTTTGGAAAGTTCCGGTACCCCCCCCTTCCCACAAACGTTGTCGGAGCCGGTTCGGGCCCAATCTCTTAATTCCCTCATCAAGTTTGACTGAAATTGGAGCATAGCCTATCTGCAAGTTTCCAGTACCCCCCCCCCCTACCTTGGCCGAATCCGGCCCAGACGCCAAATAACAAATCTAGGCCGCATAAACTCGGCACTGTCGAATTGCATCTCATTCGGTCCATCCGTTTGGTTTTTGTGCATGTCAAAAGTCCCCCCACCCCCAATTCCCCTAATCGTGGTCGCATATGGTTCGAACGCATGTTTTACATGTCGAGGCCATCGATTCGTATCACCCATGAAGTTTCACTCGAATCAGACCACTCGTTCGCAATTTATAGAAGTCCATATTTCTCTTCTCTTGCTCCCCCAAAAATGCTCGGATCTAGGAACGGAAGTTTCCGGGGGTACGTTGTGTCAGGTTTTTAAGTCAAGATAATTCGGGTCGCTAATATGCCTGCAAAGTTTCGTTGTCGTTTTACATCTGGAACTATTCTAACTCACGACTACCGGAATTCCATGAAACCCCTCCAACTCCCCCCAACAGAGCCCCGAAACCATCTGGCTCCGTCAATTTCATCTAGGCCTAATGCTTGTTCCATCCATTAAGTTTCGTCCCAATCCCTCTACTTTTAGAGTTTCTTGAGTTTTCCACCCCCCCCCCCCCCCCATTCCCCACAGGTATCGGACCCGACTCGGACGTGACACTGAACGTCCGAGGCGATAGCTCACCAGACAAGTTTCATTCAAATCCGATCACCCGTTCAAAAGTTATGCACGCCACTAGATTCCGGACTCCCCATCCACCCACTCCCCCCACGATGGTCGGGTCGGGGAAACGGCTGTTCTCAAGTCAATCTGTTCAGATCCCTGACATACCTGCCAAGTTTCATCGCCCTAGGACATCAGGAAGTATGCCGAACTCGCGGGATCGCTAGAAATCCGGACCCCCACCCCAACTCCCCCACAGTGCCCTGATCCGGTCCGGTTATGTCAATGACGTGTCGATGACCTGTGCTTGTTTTTCCCACCAAGTTTCATCCCGATCCCTCCACTTTAAGCGTTTCTCAAAATTTCCGGTTCCCTCCTCCAACTCCTCCCAGTGTCATCGGATCCGGTCCGGTTATGTCAATGACGTGTCTAGGACCTGTGCTTGTTTTTCCCACCAAGTTTCATCCCGATCCCTCCACTTTAAGCGTTTCTCAAAATTTCCGGTTACCTCCTCCAACTCCCCCCAGTGTCATCGGATCCGGCCCGGATTTAAAGTGAGGTGTCTGAGACACAAGGTCATCCTAAATATCAATTTTCATCAAGATCCGATCACCCGTTCAAAAGTTATGCACGCCACTAGATTCCGGACTCCCCATCCACCCACTCCCCCCACGATGGTCGGGTCGGGGAAACGGCTGTTCTCAAGTCAATCTGTTCGGATCCTTGACATACCTGCCAAGTTTCATCGCCCTAGGACACCAGGAAGTATGCCGAACTCGCGGGATCGCTAGAAATCCGGACCCCCGTCCCAACTCCCCCACAGTGCCCTGATCCGGTCCGGTTATGTCAATGACGTGTCTAGGACCTGTGCTTGTTTTTCCCACCAAGTTTCATCCCGATCTCTCCACTTTAAGCGTTTCTCAAAATTTCCGGTTCCCCACCCCAACTCCCCCACAGTGCCCTGATCCGGTCCGGTTATGTCAATGACGTTTCTAGGACCTGTGCTTGTTTTTCCCACCAAGTTTCATCCCGATCCCTCCACTTTAAGCGTTTCTCAAAATTTCCGGTTCCCTCCTCCAACTCCCCCCAGTGTCATGGGATCCGGCCCGGATTTAAAGTGAGGTGTCTGAGACACGAGGTCATCCTAAATATCAATTTTCATTAAGATCCGATCACCCGTTAGCAAGCTAAAAATACCTCAAATTTTGGCTTCACCCTCCCTCCACTCCCCCCCCCCCCAGATGGTCGAATCGGGGAATTGATGATTTCCTATTTAAGCTGGTCGGGTCCCAGACATGCCTGTCAATTTCCATCGTCCCAGCACATCAGGAAGCACGGAACTCGCGGGATCACTACAAATTCGGACTTCTCCCCCCCCCCCCCCCAACTCCCCCAAAGTGAGCGGATCCGTTCCGGTTATATCAGTCACGTATCTAGGACTTTTGCTTGTACTTTCCACCAAGTTTCATTCGGATCCCTCCACTCTAAGTGTTTTCCAAGATTTCCGGTTTCCCCCTCTAACTCCCCCCAGTGTCACCGGATCCGGTCTGGATTTAAAATGGAGGGTCTGAGACACGAAGTCCTTCCATGTATTAAGTTTCATTAAGATCCGATCACCCGTTCGTAAGCTAAAAATATCTCATTTTTCCTATTTTTTCCGGATTCCCCCTCCCTCCACTCCCCTCCAGATGGTCGGATCGAGGAAGCGGCAATTTCTAATTTAATCTGGTCCAATTCCTGATATGCTTGCCAAGTTTCATCGTCCTAGCTTATCTGGAAGTGCCCGAACTAGCAAAACCGGGACCGACAGACCGACTGACGGACAGAAATAACAATCGCTATATGGCACTTGAGTAAGCTCAAGTGCCATAAAAATCGGCCTACACCAAGAAGCCATTGACAAAAATGCTGCTGATGCAGCAAAGAGGACAGCAACATACTACGCTGATATAGCAAAGAGGACAGCAACATGCAACAAGACGGAGAAGCAAGTGCTGACTATGAGGTACCGAGGACGACCCTGCAGAAAGCAACGACGGACCCCGATGCCCTAACCAACAAGGCCAACTAGCCTCCACGAAGGGGAGCCCCAATTGGCTATTCTTCGTAACGACTAAATTCCACGACAAACCATAACCCGTGCCCAAGAAGAACCTTGGGCCCCTTAAGACTATTAACGGTATGGCAGTAATATTTGAGGAGACAAAGACACCCAATTAAGGGGACCCAAACACCGAGGACTCGGCTAATTAAAAGAACTAGAGGCCCTGAGTTGCAGAATAGAAAGGAAAGCTGAGACTAAGATGGAAGCAGGTTTTCATACAGCTTTCATTCTACTTCTGTAAAATACAGATTTTCACAAATCCGACAGAACACGAAAAGGCTGTACCTTGGATCATGGGTATAGACGTGCGAGTGATCCCGCCAGTGGAGGCAGCCAACTTAAAGTTCTTAGAGGCGTATTCTCGCCGATCCCCGAGGACTCCACTTGAGGAGTCCCAGCGTTTTTGTTTCTCCCGGGGACTCACTCCCCGCATTCTCGCGAGTCCCCAGGGACGGGTATTGCTCCAATTATCATCACCATCATCAAAGTTAATTAAAACAATCAGAATAAACAAAACCAAAAACAAAGTGGATGCAGACTAGTTTCGTCAATTGCATATTTATGTTTAGAAGAAAATCCATTTTGTAAGCATTCCCCGTGTTCTCGTTGTTTTCCCTACGCGGAGTCCGCGTAGAGTGACTCCCTCTATTCTCACCGTTCCCTTCCATTTCCCGAGGAGTCCTCGGGGAACGGCAAGAATACCCCTTAAGAAAGTAGTATCAAAAGACGACCTTGGGTTTCGGAACCTACTTGCTAGAGACAACCGTCGGCTCGAAGTTGTCGCTATAAGAGACGCCGCAGGCTGACACGCCCGACAAGAACATCAGCAAACACCGAACGAGGACGGTGTTAATGATTGCATACATGTAGGCTATATAATATATTACAGATTTATAATTGTATGATATAACGTTGGATAACTACGACGGATAGTTATCCAACTGGGTAAGGCAGTTTTCGACCTGTTCGACTAAGCTTGACTCACCCCACACATAGGGGTGAGTAGCTGTCGTGAATCCCTTCACGTGTCACTGCAACTTTTAGTAATCACTGCGCTCGTAATCAGGTTTTCGCCGTAAACCATATCACGCCCTCTGGTGTCAAGCGCGAAGGAAATGAAAGAAGTATATTTAGTCTTTAGTAGCGAGTGATTGAGATCCAAAGCAGTTGCTGATATCGGTAGCTGCTGATATCACTCCTTTTTCCTTTTCTCCTCGGTTATCAAATAGGTTTTCAGTGTTTTCTGAAGACCCACTCCCTTCGCAAAACGAAGAACGAGCTCCACCTTTAAGACTCCCACAACCTCAGAAGCACCGAAGTGATCTCCCTTTTATTGTAAATAATAAACAAAACAAAGTCCGTGTTTTTACCCGTGAATTTACTGATAAAAGATATACATTCCCTAGTTTCCTCTATTGTAATGCTGAGAGCCTGTGTCTGGAGAAAATGACGGAACTCCAGGTCCTAGCTCATATCAATAATTTTAGTGCTGTCTGTGTTAGCGAAGTCCACCGGCAAGATCCGGATCTTTTAAATATTACTGGTTATAGGCAATTTATTAAACTGAGACCTGATGACCATCCACTCGGTAAAAAAGGTGGTGGTGTTTTAATGCTTATGCATAATTCGCTTTGTCCCGTGCCTATCGACATTCCATTCCTGGACCAATATGACGAGATATTGTGGGTAATTTTGAGACCTAAGAGGCTGCCTCGGAAATGCTCTGGCATTGCAGTTTGTACCTTTTATTTTTCTCCAAGTAATCCTCCTGAGCAAAAACGTAAGTTTTGGGAAAAATGTAAGTTTTGGAAAAACGTAAGTTTTGGAAAAACGTAAGTTTTGGGAAAAACGTAAGTTTTGGGAAAAACGTAAGTATTTGGAAAAACTGCAAAGTTCCGCAGATTTCATTCAGCGCCGGTACCCCGATATTAAACTGGTACTATGTGGGGACGCTAACCAGTTAAATATTGGTTCTCTCGCCGCATCTCTTAGATAAATATTCTTTGAGCCCAAGCTGACTTTGAAACATTTATTCCAGCAATGTTTTCTACGGATACGTCAGCTAAGATTCTTCATAAGCGATATTTCGGCCCTTCTTGGCAAGGGTCCTCGTCAAATTCCCAATCTCGTGAAATTCCCAACAACCAAGGGCGGTAGCCAGCTTGATGCTCTTTTGACTGACCTCCAAGAATTTTACCAAGCCCCATCAGCGCTCCCGCCATTGGGTGGAAGTTATCATTTTATGATTCAGCTTCAACCGATCCAGGTTATAAGGCTCTGCCATAAAAGAACGGAAATTACTACCCGAATCAAGGATACAGGTCTTCCCGAATTTGGTGGTTGGATTACATCTGAGCGTTGGCAAGAGATGTCGTCGGGTGTTTCCCCTGATGATAAAGCTCAGGCATTGCTTACAAAAACTAAGAACAAAGTATGAAGAATGTTTCCCCGAAAAGAAGACGCTTATTTCGACCGCGGACAAACCTTACATTACTACAGAGATTAAAAACCTGATCAAGAATAAGATGTATCTGCTTAACACTGGAAAACGCGAAATGGCAAAGAAGCTAAACAATAAAATCAAAAAGAAAATTAAAGCCGCGCAAATGAAATATTATAAAGCAGACCTCCTTGATTCTAAGCCTTCGAAGTTCTTTCGTAAAGTCAAAGAAATGACGGGTAAGGCGAGCAATAGTTTAGATTTTCAACTTAATGAATTACCAGAGGTAACGGCTAATGCACTAAATGCACATTTAACAAAAATTTTACAGACATACCCACCTCTTGATTCCAATGCTTCTTGTTCTTCTCCCACCCCTGCTCAGGACTTGCCTCGATTACAAACAATCAAACTGAACTTAAAATTCGACGGTTAAAAAGGTCTTCGGTCACACCACATGATATTCCCGTGGATTTAATTAAAGCTTTCCTGAGTGAACTTTCGGCGCCTCTTCACAATATTTTTAATGCGATAACTGCGACGGGGCAATATCCAAAGATTTGGAAATTTGGGTTTGTAACCCCTATCCCCCAAAAAGGTGGACACAATAATTTCTCCGGTGTGAGACCTATCACTTTAACGTCTGTTTTCAGCAAAATTTACGAGTCAATTGTTGCTGAGTGGCTGAAAGCCAACTTGACCACAACCAGTTTGGTAATCTCCCAAGAACATCAACTGTACATTACCTAGTAAGCCTGATAGATTTTATTTTAAAGAATTTAGATGTACCTCATAAATGGATAAATTAATTGCAGGTGATTTTAAGAAAGCTTTTGACCTTGTTGATCACAATATTTTAATTCGTAAATTGCATGAAAAGAATATACCGCATTTCTTATAGATAAGATGTTCCTTCTGCCCAAGCTGACTGCGAATCATATTTGACGGTGCAAAACGGACAAGTCAGCTACATTTTATTCGAGCTATATAGCTCGAATAAAATGTAGTTGACTTATCCGTTCATTATAGATATTCTTGTTGGTTTTTTAACGGATAGGGAGCATATATATAGGGAGCATATATTTTGCGGTGTTCCCCAAGGCACTGTTTTGTGGACTCAGTGTTTTTTTATGATAACTGAGGACATTGCAAAAGGAACTGATGCAAGTTGAAATATGTGGACCATTTATCTTTGGTTGAAGTTGTTGGTTGAAATTAAAAAAAGTAACGCAGTGACTATTCTTCAAGATATAGCCGACGAGGCAATAACTGCTAATATGGTTGTAAATACAGATAAGTCATCGATTGTAATTTTTTCCTTTTTAAAAAGTAGCCCAGAATTTTTGCCTGTCCCTGAAAATGGTTTAATTGTTGAACAAATTACCCTTCTTGGAGTTATACGCTCTCTTCGGATTTAACTTGGAAGAAGAATACAAAAAATTTAATAAAAAAAGCAAATTCATCCATGTCAGTAGTTATAACCCTGACTAAATTTGGAGTTCCGGAAGGTATTGATTAATCTATTTTGTATGTTTGTCCGAAGTCTACTTGAATATGCGTGTCCGGTTTGGCACTATGCTCTGACAAAAGGATACAGATTCCATTGAAAGTGTACAGAAACGTGCTCTCAGAATTATATACAGAGGACCTAAAATGCCTTCTTGTTTTCTTTTAAATCATTTTAAACTTGAGACCCTCCATCATAGACGGGAGAGGCTGTGCAGAGATTTTGGTATGAAGTCACTAAAGAACCCCTCCTTCCGCTCCCTTCTGCCGCCTCTCTTCCAACCTCAACGTTTGCGTCCGCAAAAGAGCGTGTGTGGAGCGAATACCCAAGCTAGAACCCCGTTACTACCGTACGGAGCGGTACCGTAATAGTTTTATCCCTAAATTTGTACATACTTTCAACAAAGAGGTTTAGTCATTCTCGTGTGTGTCTCACTTCTATGTTTTTGCGTTAGGCCATATTCAGTTTTGATTTGCCTTCATGTATATTGACGTATTCAACACGCCATTTGACCCCAAGCCACGATATGTGTTGATATTTGAAATAAACTGAAACTAAACTGAAACTGAAAACAAGAGTTTGTGTTGACTGATTTTGTATATGAATAGTTCTTAAACAGCGTTTTTTATGTGGTGAACTGAGACACTCGGCTTTCACGAAATTCACGACAGTAAAATAAAACACAGCACGTTTTGTCTTAGGGTAGAAAAGCGGCTTACATGAAAATGGATGGATTACACATATTGCAATTCATATTTACCCAAGTTATACACAGTATCTGCCTATCATGGGCAAAATTAGAAATAGTGCGAGGGACAAACGATTACTTTAAAATTAGTGACGTCAGCCAAATAACGAATAATTAAATAATTTGTATTATAATAATAAATACAGCAGATTTATTGGTGAGCCATTCAACACATCCATTTGGGTCTGTATTCGTTCAAGTTCGAACAACGGGATAATGTAATTGAAATATGGATTTCTTGAACAGTGATGTATGTGAAACATTGTTGGTTGACCGTATCTTTAATCTGATGTGATATTCGATTTCAGCACATAAAACTACATCAGAAATATGTTTCCCATGAATCAGCTGAAAAATAATAAATAAAATATAAAACGCTAGAAAACCTGAGTTGTACAGTGTTTTTTTCTCTACAGGATGGTGTAAAGATCTTCCCTGTTGCAATTTGTTTGCGGTCAAACCTTATATTGACTGTACTAGAATCAAGCATGAAAGGGGGCTCCGTAACAAGCACCATCTATTAATATACTCATTATGTTTTCTAATGTTTACTTGTTGATCTCGTGCATTTACGACATTATTGAAAGCTCAGTGTATTTTTTCCTTTTATTTGTCTATACTGCACTATTTTCCTCTTTTTTAAGTGCGTAAATAAAATTTCATCATCATCATCATATGTCGGAAACTCGTAAAAAAATGTGGCGCGTGGTAGACATGTGGGTCCTGGTTTGACTACAAGGATCCACCATGGGAGTCGAGACTCTTATATTCACTTCAAGAATTTGCTTCTGATTTATTTGTCACGGTACAAGTCCCTATTATAAAATTACTTCTGCATAATAGCTCCATCGACTTATTTTACCTAGCGACGAACCTAGTCAGACGACATGTATAAACAAAAAAAAATCTTCACTAGAAATCAAGTTCACTACCGACATAAACAAAAGGTAACTAGACATTTAAGTCAAACTAAAAATGTAGAGGCAAACACAGTGAACGGTAAAGAAACAAGTTCGCAAGAGCTCAAACGTGGAACTTACTTCATTTGTATATTATCTTATTCCGAAACTATAAAGACCCAAGAGTAAAGAAATAAAAGTATAAACGCTCGCCACAAATTCAAACCCCATTATATACGTGAGAACAAAATATAAATGACATACTATGTAAGATGAACTTTTAAGATGCATGCTGTTATGATTTGTGTACCTGTTGTTGGATAGCGTGGGTAACCAGGTATATAAATATGGTGAGGTGGGGAGCGTGTGCCCAGTTGCCCATGAGCCAGGTGGAGGGGAAGAGGTGGGCCCTGTCAATTCGTAACAATCATCAACCGACCTGGCTCTCGCGTCGTCGAACCCAAACCGTTCTCAAGTTACTGGGCGATATGGGCACAATTGCTCATGGACCGGAAGTGTGCGAAAATCAAACTTCCAAATGTGCTTCCAAATCTCATGCTCCACGAAACACGAAGTTTTATCGCCGTACATCTACCTGTCGTCAAGTCATGAACTTGAGTCCCTAGACAATCTGGACCGAGTTGCCCATTAGCTGAGAGACTGAGGAGAGACACAACTTCAAAAGATACGTCCAGACCCTAGGATATCAAAGTAAAGGAAATCTCAAAAATACATAATATCTCACGTCGTACTGATGACCCCCGTAAAACTATGAACTCAAGTCAGTGGGCTGTTTGACCGCAGTTGCACTAGAGCTGGCAGGACGCTGGGGGGGGGGGGGGGAGGAGGGCGAAGATAAGTCAGTTCGTCGTACTGCTTACCAATGCCAAGGTACGAACTTTAGTATCTGGGTGGTTCACCACAGTTGCCCTCGAACTGGGCGGATGAAGGGAGATATAAAAAGCAAAAAGGCACTTCTACGCCCTAGGGGCTGTGAGTAGGTACATGAAATTCCGACATCCACCCTGCACCCGTATTGGCTATCTGGGGACCAGTTCAGAAAACGGGAAAAAGACAAGACCACAGTAAGAGGAACAAGTAAACCACGCCAAACTCACTATCTACAAATTAACCTATTACAAAATGTGAATGGATGAATATGTTTACTGCCCATCTTTAAAAAAAATGTCAATGATGGAGTTTAAAGGAAAAGAAAAACTTAAAAAGTGTTAAAACCATTCGACGTTTTTCTTCTCTCCGGTTCAAACCCAGAAATAATTGTTAGTGCAAAGTATCGTATTATTAATGTGTATGTGTGAGTTATAGTAAGAATAAAAACACCTTGAACCTTAGCAATACATAATTTAAAAAACAAGAGCAGGAAGCTCATATGGCACTTGCAAGGCTTCGTAAAAGGATGAAAGCAGGAATTTGCCAATTCGTGGATTTGGTGTGATCGTTCGTAAGCAAAACCCCTGAGATAAGAAGAACGATAGACCCTTGGAAATCACGAGGGTGCTAAAAGGGTGCTAAAAAGTCATTTCTAAGCAAAACCCTCTAGGCCAAAAGTGACCATGGGCTCATGGAATCACAAAATGTAGATTTTGCTTAAAAGTATTTTTTATACTTTGCGATGAAGAAAATACTTTAGGGGATGGTCGGATCTGGAAAGTGACAATTTCTAAGCCATTCTAGTCAAGCCAAGTTTCGTCGTCCTAGCAAATCTGGAAGAACCTTAAATCGCGATCACCGAAATTCCGGACCACCCTCCGACTCCCCTAAAGTGCCCAAATCCGGTCCAGTTCTGCTACTGGTGTGTCTAGGATATATGTTTGTTCTTACCACCAAGTGTGATCCCAATCGCTACACTCTAAGCGTGTAACAAAGTTTCCGGTTCCCCCCCCCCCCCCCCCCAGACTCCCCCACAATGATCGGATCCTATCCGCACTTGAAATGGGACATTCTTTCCGAATATAATGTTTCATTAAGATCCTATCACCCGTTCAAAAGTTGGCCATTTCTCGAGATTCCGGATTCACCCTCGCTCCACTCCCCTCACGATGGTCATATCGGATAAACGACTGTTCTTAAGTTAAAATTGTCGAATCCTTATGATGCCTGCTAAGTTTCATCGTTCTAGCACATGTGTAAGCATCTTAACTCGGGATCACCGAAATTCCGAAACCAACCCTCGAACTCCCCCCACTGTGCTTGGATCATATCCGGTCATCTGGGTATCTGGGTCTCTGTACTTGTTCTTCCCGACAAGTTTCATCCCGACCCATCAACTCTGAACATGACACACGATTTCCGATTCCCACCCCTGTAACTCCCTCCAAAGTCACCGGATCCATTCCGGACTTGAAGAATGACATTTGAGACAAGATGTCTTTCCAAAAATCAAGTTTCATTAAGATCCGATTTCCCGTTCAAAAGTTAAAAATACGTCAATATTCCGGATTCCCCCTTCCTCCACTCACCCACGGTGGTCGAGTCGGGGAAGTGACTATTTCCAAGTTAGTGTGGTAGGGTCCCTAATATACCTGCCAAGTTTCATCGTCCTAGCACTTCTCGAAGTACCGTAACTCGAGATGAGTGGCCTGACAGACAGACCGACCGAACGACCGACAGAAAAGTGATCGATATATGGCACTTAAGCCATGCAAAAGCCCTTAATTAAAAAGCCAATAATCCACGAATGAGTGAAGTACAAGCGCCGTAGAAAATGCAAGGTATCTGGGCAACTCTTGCGTTCTCGCGGATTCACTTCCCGGGAAGCAAAGTTACCTCGCGATAGAACTCAGAGAAAGCCGCTTGTTATACAACCAAGGTTCCAAGGTAACTTTCCACTCTCGGCGTGGATCTCTGCAAAACTATTCGCTTTTCTTCCGAAGCTAGCGGAGCCTCAAAACAGCTCTGGAAAGCAAAGCTTGTCACAAAAACAGGCGGCGCGTAAACTGGCTACCTGTCCAGACCGCCACAATCTTCATACTGTTTCAACTCCATATTAATCCGCACATACTTTTTCAAACTGTTCCATATACTTTCAATTTTTTTTAAATAAGCAAATAGGGGAGCTCGGGGTGGACGGGGTTGGTCTGGACACCGCAAAACAAATACTAAAAGTTATCGCTAAAATCAGAAAAAAATCCATAACATCTGCCTTCTAGGGATCTAACTTTGTACCGAAGTTTCATGGTACTTGCTTTTCTGGTTTTGACAAAGTTGAAAAAATTGGTGTTCTTGATGTAAAAGTTTTTAGCTCATGGACAGTCAAAAAGCTGTGCGCCGAAGATTATCGATAATTGGAAGGCGATTAAATGACAATTGACAGCTTAGTTATTGGGGTTTGTCGCCTGCTTAGTATTTTCAAGTTAGATCAGTCAGTTTTCCTGTAGTACGCCATTTTGTTATTTCAGTCAGGGTGGGGTCGGTTCGTACAGTTTTTGAAGGGGTTGGTTCAGACAGCTGACGGATAATTAGGAAGGTTGTCCCTACAATTACGTGTAGACCATGGAACCCTGTTGCTACAAAGAATGTCGAACCATAAATTCTATCGGCAATAGAAAACGTAGCTTCGACATATTCAACTCCTTGTAAGAAAGTAAAATAAAGTCCTAAAATAATAGTCAACCTCCAAACTCCTTTACCTACTGATATGCCGTACAAAACCGAAACTGACTTAGAAAAATACAACAAGATGCTATTAGAATCGTTATCGTAATATTTGTTAACAGAATTAGTTTGAAAAATGAACGCGCTAAAAAGAGATGGCCACAACCCAAGAATAAAGTCTTGTCTACAATAAAGTAAAAAATTAGATTTTTTTTTATTAAAATTAACTTTGCTTACGATATTTTCGAGAAGGAAAGAGAAACACGAATTCGTCCGTGGAAAAGGTGAAACTAAATGTGTTTCTTATGTAAAAAAGTAAGCAAGTTCGTTGAGAAGCTTGAAAATATTCTTTTTGCATAGAAGCGGGCCTAAAACCATCTTCCTGTAGAATCGATTCGAGTAATTGGTCCAACTAAAGATGGAATGAACTTTGCTGATATAAGATTAAAGTTACCAGCCTCTGGAATTGCTAGGACCAATGAAGGATTTTCACTTTAATGCAACCTCGGCTCTTGAAATATTTGTTTTCTTTAGTTTTGTGTTTACTTTTGAGCTGCAGTATTTTCATTTCCGCTTTTTAACATATTTAAATAAAGTCGAGTAAAACTATAATACATTACAAATAATGTCCGAACCAACCCGAGGCCTGTCCGAATCAACCCCATGGGTATGGGGTTGGTTCGGACAAATTGAAAAACAGAAAAAAATGTTTACTTAAAAATCTGAAAAAATTACCAGCTATTCTCCCTGACATTCTACACGTTTGACAACAAAAACGATGTAAATCCGCAAAAAAATGGCGGCCTAGCAAGAAAAGGAAAATTAGTGTCCGGGTCAACCCGGAGCTCTCCTCTATGTTTTTTAAGGGAGGGTTATCTTCGGAGGAATTAAAATTGGTTGTTAGCGCTCGTAGTGATAGCCTCCCCCTGGGGATTCGGAGAAAATATATGGGAAGTGTAAAGGGGCGTTGCAGTGGTCTTTACTTTTGCCCAATGTGTGGTTGCGTAGACGAGAATTTGTTTCATTTTATGTGCGAATGTGTGGAACTGAAGGATTTGAGAGTTGAAATGTTTGGGGAGCAAATTTTCGGGGAAGGTTGGTTGGTGGAAAAGTTTAAGGAGAAAAGTTTGCTTGGGGTTAGGCAGCTTGGAAGGTTTTTGCGGATAAGCTGGAAGCATAGAGAAGAGCTTTTGTAGATAAGATTTATTAGAAGAGTTGATGTTTGTTGTTCTATTTGTTTTGTATTTTGTTTTGTATGCGATTGCCCTAGGGCTTTAAGCAAATATATATCATATCATATCATATCAAACAATGGCTTTTTTTTATATAATTATTTCTAACCCGTAGCTAAACAATGGCTTAAAATGGGAAGGCAGCTACAATGTTCGACAGAGATATTTCGGCCTTTCTTGGCAAGAGTCCTCGTCACGCTTTTCAAGTAACTGCCCAAAACTGAATACTTGTAGTTGGCAGAAGCTTCATTTATTTACTGAAGGTTCGTTTCTTCCAGTCCAGCCAACAGCCTGACAAGACCCTTGCTAAGAAGAGCCAAACTATCGCTGACAAACATCGTAGCTGACTTTCCGTTTTCAGCCATTATCTAATATATATTTCCCAGTAAGCTCGGAATCAAGGAGTACAGCCAACACGAACTATAAGTAAGTAAGTAAGTAATTTATTTATGACCCACCATTTTGAAAAGGCGGAGTAAATGAAGAAAACAAAGAAAATTAACAAAACACATATCGACACACATAAAAAGACACTTAATTTTTAATCTTCGGTCAGGAAGCAGTCGACGACGTCGTGTGCTGGTTGGGTCTTGTTGTTGTATTTGCTTACAACGCTCGGGAGCGTAGCGAGCGTGGTAACTACGATGCCTGTGGCGCGACTGGAGTGATATTTTGCCGAAAGTGTTCCAGCCTTGACGCCAAGAAGCCAGAAGCCGTGACGTCAGGCGTAATAACGCCAACTTCATCATAGAACGTTGGCAAATATGAAGTGAAAGATTTTAGACTTTGAACATGTGAACTATGAACGTGTGACAGTGACAGTTTAGTTTAGTTTAGGTGTGACAGTTTATTTTTGTGGTGTTAAGTTGTCTACATTAAGATTTATGTGGGTTTGGATTCTCAGCGGCATGGGTTATGCTAACCCATCGGCAAAAAATAGACCTTTATCGTGTTGCGGAGGTTTTCCGTGCGCAAGTCCTGCGTTGGGTCTTCGCAAACGCAGACTTGGGTAACTCAGTGCCAAAGCAATACTAATCCACGAAAGAGTGGTGTCGAATCGAAACGTCATTGAAAAGGTAAGGCCTAGGCTTTGTGAACTTACCAACATTTTCTGCAGAGCGTCCACAGTCTGGTGCGCCACAGGCTGTCCATTAATTTCTCTAATTTCATCCCCAACGTGGAGAGTGGCTTGTCGGTGAATCATTCCACCGTGCATTATCCGTGCAACGATGCAACGGTTGTCCTCCGTTAACTTGAGTGTGATACCCTAGAAAAAAAATTTAGTAGGAAGATAGAATTTTCGCTGAAGCTAGGGTAACGGTCCTTCACCACTCTTTTCTATTCTCTCATTAGAAAAGATAAATATCGCTAGCACATGTCCTTGTGAAGTTCTTATTGAAGAAGGAGCTCTGTGATAGCTCAACGGGAGTTACACAGCAAGTCTGAAAGGATACACTGTACAAAGTTCCTCCGAGTAAGGATTAAAGTTAACTGCAGTATTTACTACTGGGATAAATCTTATCTCTACTTAGATAGGATTAATCCCAGTAGCAAATACTGCAGTATTTATTTTTACAGTGTACGCAGTAAAGTAGATGGGTGCTTCTTCAAAAACTTTTGTAAATTTTGGACTGCTATAGTTTTTATTTTTGCCTCTGAAACAGTAAAAAGGGAAGAACAAATTAAGACCTTAATTTGTCAGAGTGGAAAAGGCAGCTTATTTTTACATCTAATATCTGAAAACACTGAATTATTTTGAATCTTTTAATGGATTTTGTGTTTTTTCATCCAGGGCTGAATTTTTTTTTGTATTTTTTCATCTAGGGCTGACATTTTTTGTATTTTTTCAAAATATGCAATGTTTGCACGTCAACCCAAAATTAATCCAGACGTGAAGAATCTGAATTTCAATAAAAGCCTGCGTTTCCATGTGTGGCGAACGCTAAGCTCAAAACTGCAGGAAACAAGTCCTCTGAAGGAAGAAGCACCCTAGCTAGAGATCACCGGAATTCCAGGGAACCCCCTCCAACTTCCCCTACCGTGACACGATCCGGTCCTATTTTGTCAGGAATATATCTAGGGTTTAAACTTGTTCTTCCAACCAAGTCCAACTGCGATCCCTCGACTTTACGCGATTCACGAGAATTCTGGTGAACCCTCCAGCCCCCCCCCTAATGATCAGATCCAGCCCAGACTTGAAACCAAACTCCGAGTCACTTGTTCTTAATACTTACCAAGTTTCATGCACGTCCGGTCTCCCGTTCCCAAGTTGTGAATGTCACTATATTTCCGGATTCCCCACCCTCTACTCCCCCCACGATGATCGGACCAGGGATGGGACTATTTACAAGTGAATATGGTAGAATACCTAAAATGCCTGCCGAGTTTCATGGTCCTAGCGCATCTGGAAGTACCTTAACCCCCCCCCCCCCCCCCCGGTAAACCCCCAACAACTCCCCCCACTGTGACACGATTCAGTCCTGTTATGTCAGTATGTATCTAGGGTTTAAGCTTGTTCTTCCCACCAAGTTCCATCCCGATCCCTCGAATCTGAGCCTTTGAGAAGATTTCCGGTGCCCCCTTCCAGCCCCCCCCCCACCCCATCATCGTATCAGATCTGGAACATTTGAGGCACTAATTCTTGACACTTGTCAAGTTTCATGCACGTCCGAGCGTTTCCCAAGATTTCAAGTTCCCCCCTCTAGCTCCCCCCAAAGTCACCGGATCCGGTCCGGATTTTAAGTGTGTCGTCTGAGGCACGAGATATTTCCAAATATCAAATTTCATTGCTATCCGATCACCCGCTCAAAAGTCATAAATACCTCAAGATTCCGGATTCCCCCTCCCTCCGCTCCCCCAACGATGCTCGGATCGGGGAAGTGACTATTTTCAACTTAATCATTTGGGGTCCCTCATCGTCCTAACTTATGGGGAAGGTCCCGAGCTAGCAAAACCCGGACTGACCGACCGATAGACCAACGGACGGACAGAAATTGCGATCGCTATATGACACTGCCATAAGAAATGACAACATCAACTGATTCATCTCCACCCGAAGGAACAGTCTGACAATGGGTATAAATTGACTTTCAATTACATTATGTGTTCATAAAATACAACATCAGACAAAACATAAAAAGAAAATTAAATAAAAAGAAAATACAAATTACTAATAAACTAACAAAAAGGGAAAAATCAACCAGATAAACCAAAGACCAATGCAAAGCAGCGAGCTACCTCTCATCTGAGAACACAAAATGTCCTGGGTCTCGAACGCCAAGAAAATAACAGCTGAAAGCTCTATGTCACTTCCAAAGTTAACTAGGATGGATACCAGCTAAGGTTGTTGATGTCAAGGTCGGAAGGTTATTCCGAGAACCGACACGTCGTCCTGTAGCGAACTCCACACCTCCGGAGATGAGTGATTAAGGAAGAGAGGGAGGTGAACTGTAGTAGATGCTTAAGGAGGCTCTCCCAACCACTGAGAAAAGGCCTGCTAGGCCCTTCATCAGTCCTTCAAGGCAGCGCTAGGTTACTGTAGCTTGGAGCGCTTTCTCTAATTTCTTTATTTCTGGAGCTAGCAGGTCATTAAGGGTAACCAGGTCAAGTTTTCGGCTTAAGAAAGCATGACAGCAGAAGACTGCAAAAAAAAACAGAGGAAACAACTTCATCTGGCACTACGGTTGTAGTCATACGTCCTGTCAGCTTTCTAAGCCGGATTTCAATCTTCACAGCAGACAACAGAAAACCAATCACTGTAAGGCCGAAGTTACAATCTGGAGTCAGCTATAATGTCTGCCTAAGTGGGCGTTTTCTCTTCTTCGATGAAGAGCTGAAGGTCATCAATAATGGGTCAAGTCAATGGACCTGGGAAAAGGCTTAAAACAGCCAAAGCAGTGGATAATTTGTTAAAAGCAGAGCTACTCTACAGTATTCAGGTAGTCTTGAATACTGTAACTTAAACAGTAAATAGTACGAGGTGTACTTTAAGGGTTGCTATTAACTCCCGCGTTACACCACTGCAAACCGTTCATCTGCTAACTGCTTCTAGTGAAAGAACCGCAATCAAGCGTCAACAGATTCTCTGAGAAAGGTGAGTTTCTTCCAGGATCTAACGCAAGGGAGGGACAAATCAAAGAAGAATAGCAATCGGAAATTGGCCTGTGCTGTAGTAGCTGACACGGAGAGATATGTGACTATTGTGAGAGCGAAGGGACGGGAAAAAGACGCCCCTTTGGTTTAGAATGGATGTAATATCCCAAAGAGGAGAGGCCGAGCTTTGAATAGGTGATCCCGACAAGTGGTGGGAACTTCATAAATGTAACCGATCGACTGTTTCTGATTAAAAGAGATAAAAAC
This sequence comes from Branchinecta lynchi, assembly GCA_023053575.1. Taxonomy (NCBI): domain Eukaryota; kingdom Metazoa; phylum Arthropoda; class Branchiopoda; order Anostraca; family Branchinectidae; genus Branchinecta; species Branchinecta lynchi. The sequence goes on from JAKZAP010000018.1 coordinate 8,804,836, forward strand.
GGCATTATCGATTTGCGGCTAACCTAACAATAGTCTCCGTCATACTATATTGTAATTTATTTGGTGTATCGAGTAATTAGGCTTTATGTTCATTTCTTTTTGGCCATCTTGTTTTCTTTACTTTTTTAATTGTTTTGCTCTGCCTAAGACGAACATTGTCACATAAATGGGTAATAAACTTATCAGATCGTCATACCTACGATAAATCATACATAATTTTGCAACAACAAACAAGAGCTACGAGCTCATATGGCACTTGTACGAGTAGGCTGTACAAGAACGACACCTCACTAATCTTTGCATTTGCCATATTTCACTATTTTCCGTGTTCGTTATGCTCCGAAAGAGTTTTCGCGTCTCATGCTACAAATGCGTAAAACCGGTTATCTGGATCTGGATATTTAGTTTCACTCATTTGTGAGCACTTCCGGCATCGTCTCGATTGTCTGTAGGAAATGCACATTACTGTTCAAACTTTCATCCAAATAAATACATTTGTTTGATCCCTAGACGTGCTACACGATTTCCGGTACTCACTCTATCTCCACCTACCGTGGCCGAGTCTGGTTCGGAATAAAAAAAAATCGACCACCTAAAGCATCTTCTTTTATACCATCTATCAAGTTTCACTCGAATCTGAGCATTTTTGGAAAGTTCCGGTACCCCCCCCCTTCCCACCAACGTTGTCGGAGCCGGTTCGGGCCCAATCTCTTAATTCCCTGTTCCTGCCCATCAAGTTTTACAGACATTGGAGCATAGCCTATCTTCAAGTTTCCAGTACCCCCCCCCCCCCCCTACCTTGGCCGAATCCGGCCCGGACGACAAATAACAAATCTAGGCCGCATAAACTCGGCACTGTCGAATTTGCATCTCATTCGGTCCATCCGTTTGGTTTTTGTGCATGTCAAAAGTCCCCCCACCCCCAATTCCCCTAATCGTGGTCGCATATGGTTCGAACGCATGTTTTACTGTCGAGGCCATCGATTCGTATCACCCATGAAGTTTCACTCGAATCAGACCACTCGTTTGCAATTTATAGAAGTCAATTTCCGTATTTCTCTTCTCTTGCTCCCCAAAAAAATGCTCGGATCTAGGAACGGAAGTTTCCAGGGGTAGGTTGTGTCAGGTTCTTAAGTCAAGATAATTCGGGTCGCTAATATGCCTGCTCACAACTCACGACTACCGGAATTCCAGGAAACCCTCTCCAACTCCCCCACAGAGCCCCGAAACCATCTGGCTCCGTCAATTTCATCTAGGCCTAATGCTTGGTCCATCCATTAAGTTTCGTCCCAATCCCTCTGCTTTTAGAGTTTCTTGAGTTTTCCACCCCCCCCCCCCCATCCCCACAGGTATCGGACCCGACCCGGACGTGACACTGAACGTCCGAGGTGATAGCTCACCAGACAAGTTTCATTCAAATCCGATCACCCGTTCAAAAGTTATGCACGCCACTAGATTCCGGACTCCCCATCCACCCACTCCCCCCACGATCGTCGGGTCGGGGGAACGGCTGTTCTCAAGTCAATCTGTTTGGATCCCTGACATACCTGCAAAGTTTCATCGACCTAGGACATCAGGAAGTATACCGAACTCGCGGGATCGCTAGAAATCCGGACCCCCACCCGAACTCCCCCACAGTGCCCTGATCCGGTCCGGTTATGTCAATGACGTGTCTAAGACTTGTGCTTGTTTTTCTCACCAAGTTTCATCCCGAGCCCTCCACTCTAAGCGTTTCTCAAAATTTCCGGTTCCCTCCTCCAACTCCCCCCAGTTTCATCGGATCCGGCCCGGATTTAAAGTGAGATGTCTGAGACACGAGGTCATCCTAAATATCAACTTTCATCAAGATCCGATCACCCGTTCGCAAGCTAAAAACACCTCAAAGTTTGGCTTCACCCTCCCTCCACCCCCCCCCCCAGATTGTCGAATCGGGGAATTAACGATTTCCTATTTAATCTGGTCGGGTCCCAGACACGCCTGTCAATTTCCATCATCCCAGCACATCAGGAAGCACGGAACTCGCGGGATCACTACAAATTCGGACTTCTCCCCCCCCCCTACTCCCCCAAAGTAAGCGGATCCGTTCCGGTTATATCAGTCACGTATCTAGGACTTTTGCTTGTACTTTCCACCAAGTTTCATCCGGATCCCTCCACTCTAAGTGTTTTCCAAGATTTCCGGTTTCCCCCTCCAACTCCCCCCAATGTCACCGGATCCGGTCTGGATTTAAAATGGAGGGTCTGAGACACGAAGTCCTTCCACATATCAAGTTTCATTAAGATCCGATCACCCGTTCGTAAGCTAAAAATATCTCATTTTTCCTATTTTTTCCGGATTCCCCCTCCCTCCACTCCCCTCCAGATGGTCGGATCGGGGAAGCGACAATTTCTAATTTAATCTGGTCCAGTTCCTGATATGCCTGCCAAGTTTCATCGTCCTAGCTTATCTGGAAGTGCCCGAACTAGCAAAACCGGGACCGACAGACCGACTGACGGACAGAAATTACAATCGCTATATGGCACTTGAGTAAGCTCAAGTGCCATAAAAAACAAACGGGCGAATGTAGGTCGAAGACTCGGAAGAATCCCCCGTCACAGTAGGTAGTACATTATATTGCAACTTGTCCCTCGTCAGAAGTTACCAAGAACTTTCCAGGCGTTTCTCACTCCTTTCACGTATATTTGATAGTGCAAAACGGATACATCAGCTCAATTTTATTAGAGATATAGTTCGGACCTTCTTGGCAATGATCTTCTCCAGGCTCAAAAGCCGCTCAAGTTCGTTTATGGCCGACATATAGCTCTAACAAAATTCAGCTGACGCTTTCGTTTTGCACTATCAAATATGATTCGCAGTAAGCTTGGGCGGAAGGAATATTTGTACCGTGTTCTTCAAAACTGTGCTAACTACATTTTCTCAATTTTGGGGCCCAGTTTTGTGTATGCCATCTGCATGAAGAAAGTAGGAATTCAGAAAGTTAAAACTAATCTACCTGTTAGATGGTGCTCATGTCGTCATCTAACACTTAGCATAATTTAACAGAGTACCAAATCAGGTATGGTCTTTCTAATGGTATAGTTAACTCGGTTTTCAAAATTTGTATCAGTTAGCACAGTTTTGAAGAACACGGTACATTTATCCTTTCTTGTAAGTTCACGATTGGACGGAGCGATTCAAAACCCTGTGATTGGCCACTTGTGACGTAGCTATATGTATTACAAAGAAAACTCGGTCATTTACAGTTTAGTCCCAGATTCATGTGTGGTTGAGTGGAGACTGCAGAAATCACGGATGGGATATAACAGTCCAACCAGGAAATTTCTTATTCCTGTAAGAATTATTCGCATTTCTTAAACTGTTATGTGACTTTAAACCCGTTAACGAAACGCAGTGAAATCGAGGAGTACATACTTTTTTATTAATTTAAACTCATCGACGGACAAGCCAGATAGACCTTCAAGAACAAAACAAAACGAACTAGACCTACGTTGCCTGTGCAACGTGAAGTGTTGCGTCACCCCCCCCCCCCTCCCCCCCTTAGCGACGCCCCTGCAGCCAACTTATCTTCTTTGAGTGACAAATAGAAAAATCTACAGAAACAAAAAAGTGGCTTTTTCCCACGTGTCCGAAAGTGTTGCCATCTATTGATTCTATCCATGTCTGTTCGCGATTTCAGCTGAGTTTATCATTCATTTTTTTTTGCACTTGGATTTACCAGGAATAAAATGAAATCGGCGGCATAGAAAAAAAAAAGAAAAAAGAGAGGACAAAACCAAAGTGTTACTCTCGCAACACAACAAGACCAAAGGTATCGATGAAATCCCAAAAATCTAATACTTGATCCAGACAATTGGGTCTTGTCTTCGCCAAATCCAGTCTTAGCCAGGCTAACCATCAGAGAAAACGAAGTTCAGATATGGCTCTATAAGCCATATCTATTTTGACGATACTGACCGAAGCTTCCTGCTTTACTTAAGCCAAGTTTCCGGTTTCGTCCGAATTCCGAGCGAACTACTAGTCCAGCAACAAAAGAAAATAAAAAAAAGAATCCAGCGTATCTCCTTATCCCTATAAAGAACATATAATCAACCTTAAATAAAACTTTGACTTAAAAAATCCGGTTACAACCGGATTCCGGACTAATTATATGTCCGGGTAAGAAATGATTGTCATATACACTCAGCGTTTCTTCTTACACCAAAATCTGTCATCTAATCAACTAGAAAATGGTTCTCACCATCGTGTTCAGCATGTCTTCTTACCCCTAAATCGAACATCTAATCAACTTATCAGTAAAACTTTTACTTTTAACAAACTTTCTGATTTTGGCCGGATTCCGGGCGAACTACTTGTCCGATGAAAATATGGTTTTCACCATCGTGTTCAGCATGTCTTCTTACCCCATAATAGACTATATTATCTATTTAAAAATATTTCATTTGCCCCTTAATTTAATCCCCGTCCCCCACCCCTAAATGTAGGGCTACAGAGCTCATCTACGAACTCGACCTTACTCGTGAACAAAGAATCCTCACACCAAGTTTTATCAAAATATCTCATTCCCTTCGAGAGTTATAGCGCGCACAGACGGACAACTTTTGCGATGTCATAGGTATCCCGCCACTTACGTTTTGGGACCCCAAAAACAGAACACTAATAGAAACTACTCAAACCGGATCAAAACTGCAACTTTCCCCACGGTAATCAGATTCAGCCTTATGCAGTGCCAACCAACCAGGATAACCAGCAAACGGTTCGGGGACTCAGAATGCGCTTCTGCAGAGAAATAGCAGAAAAGCGTTTAATTTCTCGAACAAAGAAAGGAAGAGAGACAGAGGAAACTGGACAGACTTGAAAGCATCCAAAAAAGAGTGGTGAAGGTCATCCTTGGACACTTCTTTGGACCAGCGTACACTTCTTTTGAAGACTGATTGGTCAGGCTTGGTCTCACTACTCTCTCTGATAGACGACACAAACTGACTGTGGACTTCGGAGGTAAGTGCCTGACCTTAGACCTTCACATAACTAATATTACCGGACTATAAAGTACCAAACCCAACTCGACCGAAAATCAGACACAAAGCAGCAACTGTAAACTATGCGAAACTTACTCGCCCAAACACACATTCAACTGGGAGGTACCTCAAGTCCTCCATAGCCTTCTTCGTAAACACTTAAATTCTATGCTGTAAATAACAAGTTAAATTGTATATTAAAGAGAAATTTATTGTCAAAATGTTTTATAGTCCAATGCTATCGCGAGTGAATTGTAAGAGCAATTACGGAAATTCAAGATTATTATTCATTTATTTAATGCAAAGACCGGACACATACCAAAAATGTAATAAGCACCCGCGTCGGTTTACGCGGGTCAACGGGAGCTTACAAAATTTCCGGCAGCACTGTCTTCTAGGTAGCCCTTAGTTTTATCCAGTCTCAATGCGAAGTTAGTCCCACAATTACGAAAGTGTATGCGAGGCTGAGAGCTGTGGAGCAGCAGCAACTTTGGCCTAAGAAACCAAATTTATTTCAAGGGCACACGACTGCCATGATCCCACACCGCGTCAGCTACATCTTGAATGACTCTCCACGGACAACACGGATCAACGATTCTATGCTGTAATTAACAAATTAAATTGTATATTAAAGATAAATTTATTGTCAAAATGTTTTATAGTCCAATGCTATCGCGAGTGAATTGTACAAGCAATTACGGAAATTCAAGATTATTATTCATTTATTTAATGCAAAGACCGGACACATGCCAAAAATGTAATAAGCACCAGCGTCGGCTTACGCGGGTCAACGGGAGCTTATGAAGTTTTCGGCAGCATAACTTCCAGGTTGCCCTGAATTTTTTCCAGTCTCAGTGCGGGGTCAGTCCCACAGTCACGAAAGTGAATGCGAGGCTGAGAGCTGTGGAGATCCAAACAAGATCCCACACCCATATCAGCTACATGCTGAATGAATCTCTACGGACAAGGCGGGTCAACCGGAGCTTTGAAAATTTCCGGCAGCACGTCTTCGAGGTCGTCCCCATTTTATCCCGTCTCAGTGCGGGAGCAGTCCCGCAATTACGAAAGTGTATGCGAGGCTGAGAGCTGTGGAGCAGCAGCACCTTTAGCCTAAGAAGCCAGATTTATTTCATGAGCACACGACTGTCAAGATCCCACGACACTCCTAGTCGCCATTCGAGTCCCTCATTTTCCCGCAAATGTCTCCCATCCCAACTTCTTTCCAACGATGAAAGGAAAATCTTCCAATTGGTGGTCGAAAACGCCAAATGCTCCCGAGCAAACAGTGATTCGTATCTTTCATCAAAGAAAACCAACATGAAAGGATTCGGGGAAATGAACCAAGACTGAAAAACCGGATGCTGGAAGATTTTCTGTTTCTCCAGTTACAAAAGGCATTCAAATCATGGATGGCAACTAAGAGCGTGTTCCACCCTACTTTCTTAGTTATACTACGCAGGACGTCATGGATACTGGCTTCTTGGCGACGAGGCTGGAATACATTATTCTATTTTCAGCAAAATATCATGCCACGGGCTAATAGGACCATACAGCGTCAAGGAGATTCATCGTAACTACGCTTACTACGCTCCCGAGCGTGTTAGAGAAGGCTCGGACGGTCAGCGTAGTAACTTTTCGAGACGCTGAAACAAAAATATTAACTAATAGTTAATATTGTTAATAGGGTAGAACACGCTCTAAGTCGCTCTCCGAAATGAGATATCGCCACTCTGAGCCAAAACCCAAACGATTTATGTTGCATAAAATATATATATGACGACGCTAAAACACATACAATAGTTACAAGATCGTAGTTTCTTTTTTCTAGTTTGAGCCTGAAGAGGACCCTTGTCAAGAAGGGCTGAGATCAGAGGCGTTACTAGCCAAAATGTTTGGGGGGGGGGGACGAGGCATTTACCGACCGACTGGTAATTTCTACCGACTTTTTCTGCACAAAAAACGACTGTTTTCAACAACAAAAGTTACATTTTTGAAAAATATCGACTGATTTTCAGAAAAATCGACTATTCTGACGAAAAAATCGACCAATTTTCAGAAAAACCGATTGTTTTCATAAAAAAAATCAACTGTTTTGACAAAAAATCGCAGCGCTTTGCGCCGACTCGGTAATTTTTACCGACTGGCCGACAGCATTGAGGGGGGGGGTCCTCCCCCCCCCCCCCCCAGTCGCAACGTCCCTGGCCGAGATACTGCTAGAATAAATCTCTGTTGGCTTATTCGTTTAGTGTCATTGAATATAATTTGTTTTTCCATCATCAACTATGAAATTTATTTCCAAATAAGCTCAAAGCTAGTAGAGGAATACAATATTAACGAAATACACAAAAAAAACAAAACAAATCAACTAATACACTTAAAAGATATGAATTCCGGTACTCCTCCCGCTCAAACTCCCACTACCACGGCCCAATCTAGTACAGACACATAAACGAATCATCCAAAGTATCTAGTTTTACCGCTATCAAGGTTCGCTCGAGTCTGAGCATATTTTGCAAAACTAAGGTACCCCCCCCCCCACCGTGTTCAGATCTTGTTCGGACTCTTGGAGACTTTCGGACTATGTCATCTAGGGAACCCCGAATCTTACTCAACAAAATGGCGGGTTATAAATAAATTACTTACTTACTTACTTAGGTAAGTTTCACCCCAATCCCTCCATCATTTTACCCCTAAGCAAACCACAAGATTTCACGGACTCCCCCAACTCCCCACACTGTGGCCAAATACGACTAGGACACACAAACGTCGTATCTCTGACATCTTTTCTTCTCATTATTCATGTTTGACTCAAGTCGGAGCATATCTGCAAATTTCCGGTTTCCGGCTCATCCTCCTCGCACCCTGGCCGGATCCGGTCCGAACCGTAAAAAATTAACTAGGCCACATAAAATCGGTACTGTAAAAGTTGCATCCCATTCAGTCCATTCGTTTGGTTTTTGGGATCCCAAAACGTAAGTGGAGGGATGACATCGCAAAAGTGGTCCGTCCGTCCGTCTGTGCGCGCTATAACTCCAACTTGGTGTGACGACCCTTTGGGTCAAGAGTAAGGTCGAGTTCGTAGATGGGCTCTGTAGCCCTACATTTAGGGGTGGGAGGTTTTAATTAAGGGGCAAATGAAGTGTTTTTAAACAGATGATGTGATAGTCGACTATGGGGTAAGAAGACATGCTGAACACGATGGTGTAAATCATTTTGTCATCGGACAACTAGTTCGCTTGGAATCCAGCCAAAACCGGAAAGTTTGTTAAAAGTAAAAGTTTTATTTGAAGCTGATTAGATGCTAGATATAGGGGTAAGAAGACATGCTGAACAGGACGTTGAAAACAATTTTTTCGTCGGACAAGTAGTTAGCCCGGAATCCGGTCAAAACGGGAAGTCTTTTAAATGTAGCCTAAGTTTTGTTTGAAGATGATTAGATGTTCAATTCAGGGGTAAGAAGACATGCTGAACACGATGGTGAAAATCATTTTTTTCACCGGACAAGTAGTTAGCCCGGAATCCGGCCAAACCCGGAAAATTTGTTAAAATCAAAAGTTTTATTTGAAGTTGATTAGATGACAGATCTAGGGGTAAGAAGACACGCTGAATCTGTATATGACAATCTTTTTGTTTTTACCGGGACATACTGTCCTTTCGGAATCCGGTTGAAACCGGATTTTTTTTTTTATAAGAAGATTTACTTGAAGGTGATTAGATGTTCTTTATACGGATAAGGAGATACGCTGAGTTCTCTTCTGAACTTTTTCTAGACAAGTATGGTAGTTCGTTCACAATTGTCAGGATCAAGTATTAGATTTTTGGGATCCCATCGAAACCTTTGGTCTTGTTATGCATGTCACAAAGTTTCCACACCCCAGCCCCCCTCTAACCATTGCCGCATATGGTTCGGGGACGTGTCTGGCCTGTCTAGGTCATACGTTCTTACCTTGGAAAAGTTTTACTGGAATTGGACCACCCGTTCGCAACCAAGTAAAATCGGTAATTTCCGGATTCCCCTTCCCTTAACTCCCTCGAAAATGGTCGGATCAAGAAACGGTAGTTTTCCTAGGACATTGTGTCAGGTCCGTAAGTATATTTGGTTTGGTCACTAATATGCCTTGCCAAGTTTCATCGTCCTTAGCACATCTGGAAGTATCCTTACTCGTGATCACCGGAATTCTGGGAAACCCCCTCCGACTCCCCCCAAAGAGCCCCGATATGGGCTGGTTCTGTCAAGAACGTAGATAAGGCTTTGTTTGTTCTTCCCACAAAATTCCATCCCGATCCCTCGAACGCTAAGCTTCTCTAAAATTCCAGTGTCCCAAATTCCAACTCCCACCACAAGTATCGGATCCGGTGGAATTGACATGGAACATCTGAGACGCCACTTCTTTCCACTTGCGAAGTTTCGTTCAAACTGGATCGCCATTAAAAGTTATGAATGCCACTACATTACGGATTCCCCATCCCTCCACTCCCCCAACGATGGTCACATCATGCAAACGACTATGCATGATTTGGCCATTGAGTCCTTGATACGTCAGCCCAGTTTTTGTCTTAGTACATCAGGAAGTACCGCACTCGCCAAATTACCAGAATTCCGGACCCCCCCCCCCCCCACACACTCCAACTCCCCTAAAGTACCCAAATCCGTTTCGGTTATGTCAATGATGTATCTAGTGTTTGCTCGGTGTCTTCCCATCAATTTTCATCACAATCCCTTCACTAATACCATTTCCCGAGATTTCAGGTTGCCCCCCCCCCTCCAGCTCCCCCAGAAAGTCACCGGATCCGGTCCGGATTTTAAGTTGGTCGTCTGAGGCACGATCTTTCCAAATATCAAGTTTCATTAAGATCCGATCACCGGTTCAAAAGTTATAAATATCCCAAGATGCCGGATTCCCCCTTCTTCCACTCTACCCACGATGCTCGGATCGGGAAGTTACTATTTTTTACCAATTCATTTGGGGTTCCTGATATGCCTGCCAAGTTTCATCGTCCTAGCTTATGTGGAAGTGCCCGAACTAGCAAAACCTGGACAGACCGACCGACAGACACAACGTACGGACAGAAATTGCGATCGCTATATCGAGTATGTGCCATAAAATGTGACACACACTCGAAAAGCAGCGAAGCTAGCACACTAGTGATAGAGAACATCTCTACTGAAACTCAATTAGTCGTGCACCAGCGCTAGCTCCAATAACTTACAATTGTTAACACAGCAAAAAAAAAGATACAACCTTCCCTGTTCCTTCGGCAGACTGCATCTCAGCTTTACTAGAAATGTCTAAGCCTGCAAGTTTGTCTCGCTTTAAATGCCACAAACGTAGTGGGCGGCGCTACAAGTATGGCCCTATTGTGAAGCATGGAAAGCATAAGTTTTGGCGCTACTCCTTAGTGTTCATTTTCCAGTTTGAGCAAATTGAGGCTGAACAGCGCCCTTGCCGTGGCGGCCAAAATATAGCTCAAATTTAATTCAGCTGACGAATCCGTTTAGCACTATCAAATATGATTCGCAGTCATCTTAGGCTGAAGGAATATCTTCTAATGCATTTTAGACAAACTTCGAATCGAGATTTCGCTATGAAATTTGGATATGAAATATACTGAAAATTTTCGTCGCGACCGAGTATTCGCGTCTTCCATTGTAACCAGCATAACGATTTCGTCACAATAATTTAGTAGTATTGTTGTGGATTGATTGCCAATGCGGCAAACCTCCATTCATTCCAAAGCATAAGTTGTTTGACTGTTTATTTATGCTTTCTATCTTCACAGAGAGCAAAAATAAAACTAGGGAGTAGCGCCTTTCTTCATAAGATTGACACGCACTCGAATAGCAGCATAGCATCACTAGCGATAGGTAACACCCTAACTGAAACTCAATCAGTCGTGTACCCGACAGATCGCGAGTCCACCAAGGTCTCAGCCCATTGCCCATCCATTCATGACTTACGGATCCAAATCAAAAGTTATCACAACCAGATTATGCGTGTACGCGGCTTATGGTCCATTTACACACTGCGTAAAATCCGAGCGTATTTTGAAATCCGAGCGTTTTTTATGCGTGTTTTGAGCTTGAAAAGATTTCTAGCAATACGAACGTATTTAAATACAAAACGGACCGATTTCTCTAATACATCCGTATTGCTAGAAATGTCAAAACGTGCGAAAAATACGCTCGGATTTTAACATACGCTCGGATTTTACGCAGTGTGTAAACCCACTGTTAAAGGTAAGACACCTATGTTTGGAGCCTTCCGGCTTAACACCCAATAGATCGCGGGTCTACTAGCTCTCAGCTCGTTGTCTACCCATTCCACGGGGCAAGAATGACACCTATGTTTGGGGCCTTCCGGCTTAAGTTAACAACCCTAGAGATGGCGGGTTTTCCTAGTTTTCACCCTGTTGTCCAGCCAGTCATGACTCAGATACCCTTACTGTTTGCGCAGATAGCAACGGATTTCCTAGATGATCTTTCCCAACTTCGAAATACCCCCAATGTCTGAATAACTCATCTTCAAAGCGACAGGTCATAACTTAACCAGAGGATAGAGTGAGATATATCTTGTGCCATTTTCGCTCGGACAACTGAAAGGCTTAAGGAAAAAAAAATCGGCTTGGATCCGCAGTCAATCTTAGCAAAATAATCCCAAGGAAAGCGTGTAGTTTATCAATCATGAAAAACGATACTTAAAGCGATTTGGCGGAGTGTGTTTCGTTGCTAAGAACCGACAGCCAAAACCAGGCAAAAAAGACTGATACAAATCGGACAGAATACTCTAAAGAAATCCTTAATTGATAGTTGTAAATTCCCATGAAAGCAAGATTGACTGTCAGGACTTTTCTGAGCTGAAGTAATACATTTCCACAGGATAAAGGGTCATAACTGATATACAGTGGAAGAAATATGACACCCCGAGAATTTCCACAAATTATAAAACCTTTCTTCTCAGTAAAACAAAACCAAAGGTGTCGATGGGATCCCAAAAATCTAAGATTTGATCCAGACAATTGGGTCTTGTCTTCGCCAGATCCAGTCTTCGCTAGGCTAATCATCAGAGAAAACCGAGTTCAGATATTCTATCTATCTATCTATACCTCTATAAGCCATATCTATTTTGACGATACTGACCAAAACTTCCTGCTTTACTTCTGCCATCGCCCGAATTCCGAGCGAACTACTAGTCCAGCAAAAAAAGAAAATTCAGAAACGAATCCAGCGTATATCCTTATCCCTATATAACATCTAATCAACTTGAAATAAAACTTTGACTTAAAAAAAATGCAGGTACAACCGGATTCCGGACTAATTATATGTCCGGGTAAAAATGATTGTCATATACAGACTCGGCGTCTCTTCTTACCCCTAAATCTATCATCTAATCAACTTCAGATAAAACTTTTGCTTTTAACATACTTTCCGGTTTTGGCCGGGCAGGCGAACTCCGCCTGTGATCATACAGCCAGTCCCAAGCCTGGATAAAGGAGGAGGGTTTGGCGGCAGACTAGCAGCCTGCCCCTGGAAAAAAGATTTGCCATAGAACCGCCTAGTTGAGAGCCAACGTGATACCGACTATGCAACCTGCCGACGACTATGGACCGCCCCGAACCCCTTGACGACGAATTCTGACCACCCCCGGACACGATTTTTGAAAGCGAATTGCGAAATTAAACTTGGTTTTTGGAACGTAAGGACCATGGTTTAACTTTCTAAAACAGAACAGGTTGTGAATGAGATGGTAAATTATGGCCTTGACATCCTAGCTCTGTCGGAGGTCCGTTGGACTGGTGCAGGTAGTCAAACCCTCAAGAAGGGATACACAATCCTGCACAGTGGCACCGAAAAAAAGAAAGAAGCAGGGGCCGCCATAATGCTGTCGAAATCTGCATTCAGAGCCCTAACGAAATGGGCGCCTATAAATGAGAGGATCATCGTGGCACGGTTCACAGGTCGCCAAGCTAAGCTAACAGTAGTCACATGTTACGCACCAACTAATGAGGCAGACGATACCACAAACGACAACTTCTAAAACACCCTACAAGCTGTCGCCAAGGATATCCCCAGCCACGATCTCGTCTGCTTTGTTGGTGACTTCAACGCCATGGTGGGGAGCGACAAGTCCTATTGTCCTGAGGTTCTTGGGAGCCAAGGCCTCGGCGAAATAAACGAGAATGGGACAGTGTTAGTTGACTTCGCACTAACAAATGACCTTACCATCGGAGGAACCCTGTTTCAGCATAAAACTATCCACAAATACTCATGGAACTCGCCTGATGGTCGAACCAACAACTACATTGACCATGTCTTGGTCAACAAAAAGTGGAAGTCAAGCCTTCAAGATGTAAGAGCCTACAGAGGAGTCGACGTCGCCTCAGACCATGCCTTGATGATTGCAAAGCTGTCTCTCAAACTGAAAGCCACACAAAAAATCCCAAGTCAAAGAGAAACCTGCTGACGACTCTGAAAAGCTCTCAAGCACAGCAGTTCGTCGTAAGTTCAACATACAGCTTACAAACAGGTTTGAGAGCTTGGCCCTAGACTCGGATAGAGAAGCCACTGTGGAGACAACCTGGGCCACCCTAAAAGAAGCCTATAATCAGACAGCAATAGAAACAATTGGGCACAAAAAAAGATCCAGAGACGAGTGGTTATCCGACAAGACATGGACCCTTATCGAAGAACGTCGGAAACTAAAATAACATCTTCTAAATGATGGAGATAACAGCGACACAGTCTTGAGTAACCAGCTGTATCGACATCAAGACAAGCTGGTGAAAAAGAGCGCAAGGGGAGATAAACGGAACTTTCTAGAAAAGAAGGCAGCTATGGCAGAAGAAGAGGCCAAGCGTGGCGATTCCAGAGCCGTCTATAAAATCACCAATGAAATCATCGGGAAACGTCGCAACCTAAATGGACCAGTCAAAGACGGAAACGGAAAGACAGTCACAGCTCCCGATGAAATCACTGAAGTTTGGGCCCTACACTTCGAGAAAGTTCTCAACAGACCTAGTCCTCCGAACACAGCAGATATCCCCACAACCCCTTTCCTGAAACTTCAAATCAATACGGAAGAGCCGTCAACCGAAGAACTGTACAAGCCGCTCGTAAACTGAAGAACGGCAGAGCACCAGGAAACGACAGGATATCAGCAGGAATGATCAAAACCTCTTTAGGCGCTTGCATAACTGTGTGGATCACATTCTTTGCATGTATATGGAAATCAGAGAAAGTCACCGAAGAATGGGGACAAGAGGTGCAATCTCATATGGCACTTGTAAGGCTGGGTCAGAGGATAAAAGTAGGAATTCTTCAGTTCGTGGGTTTGTTGTGATTATTTGTAAGCAAAACCCTTGAGATAATGGGTCCTTGGAAATCATGAGAACGTATCGTTTGGTAATACATTTGGCTGTGATGATGCGCACTTTAGGGGCGCTAGAAATTCATCTGTAATCAAAACTTTTGAAGCAAAAAGGATGATGAGCTCATCGCGAGAATGAAATGTATATTTTGATCAAAAGTATCATTTGTACTTTAAGAAATTCAGTTGTAAGCAAAACCCATGAGGCACAAATATTCTAATCATGTCAAGTCTCTAATGTTCAGGTTTCATGGTCCTAGCACATCTGGAAGTACTTTAACTGGTGATCACCGGAATTCCGCCCCCCCCCTTCCTCCCCCCACAGTGCTCGAACCCGATCCAGTTCTGTCACTGATGAATCTAGGGCTTGTGCTTGTTCTTCCCACCAAGTTTCATCCCAATCGCTCCACTCTATTTACGTCACAAGATTTACGACTCCCACTCTGACCCCCCCCCCCCCCAACAATAATCGGATCCGGTTCGGACTTCACATGGAACATCCGAGACACGAGGTCTTTCCAAATATCAAGTTTCATTAAGATCTTATCACCCGTTCCAAAGTTATACGTACTTCTAGATTCCGGATTCCCCTTCCCTCCACTCCCCCCACGGTGGTCAGATCGGGGAAGTGACTATTTCCAAGTTAGTTTGGTCGGGTCCCTGGTGCGCTTGCCAAGTTTCACTGTCCCAGCCCACCTAGAAGTAACTTAACTCCGTATCAACGGAATTCCGCCCCCCCCCCTCCAACTCCCACCACAGTGCACGAATCCCGTCCGCTTCTGCCAATGATGTACCTAGGGCTTGTTCCTCTCACCAAGTTTCATTCCGATCCCTCCACTCTAACCTTGTCATATGATTTCCGTCCCCCCCCTGCGCCCCCCCCCCTCCCACATTCATCGGAAATGGAACATCTGAGACATGACGTCTCTCCAAATATCAACTTTCATTAAGATCCGATAACCCGTTCGAAAGTTATGCTTGCCACTAAAGTCCGGATTCCGGCTCCCCTCCCTCCCCCCACGATGGTCGGGTCGGGTAAGTCACTATTTCCAACTTAGTTTGGTCGGGTCCCTAATATGCCTGCCACGTTTCATCGTCCTAGCATATCTGGAAGTACCCTAACTCGCAAACACCGGACTAACCGACCCACCGACCGACCGACGGAAAAGTGATCGGTATATCGGTATATGGCACTTGGCCGGAAGGCAAGTGCCATAAAAAAGCACACTCATCAAGCTTTTTAAGAAAGGAGATGCAGCAAAGTGCGATAATTGGAGGGGCATCAGTCTCCTTTCTATCCCGGGGAAACTATTCTCACAGATAATCCTTCGTCGCATCCAGACAGCCTTAGACAAGCACTTGCGAGGCGAGCAACATGGCTTCCGCCCATCTCGCTCCTGCTCCGACCTTATATATGTCCTACGCATGATGATCGAGGAATGCAATGAATGGAGGCAAAAGATGTACCTTGTCTTCGTGGATTTCGAAAAAGCCTTCAATTCAATACACCGAGATTCGCTGTGGGATATCCTCCGATATTATGGCATTCCAGAAAAACTTGTATCCTTGATCATTGCCCTATATGAAAACACCAAGTGCTGCGTTCGGACCCACGAAGGAAATACAAGGTATTTCCATATCATGTCCGGTGTCAAACAGGGGTGTGTCCTCTCCCCCTTGCTTTTTGTTCTTGTAATCGATTATGTGTTCTGCTGCACGGGGTTTGGTATCCAAATCTGCGACAATAAACGACTAGCAGATCTTGATTTCGCCGACGACATCAACCTGATGGAGGCAAACAAGGAAAGGCTCCAGGATCTTCTTGAAGTAATCCGAGAGAAAGCGAGTCTTTTGGGACTAAAGATCAATTCGGACAAAACAAAAAGCATGACAACGAGCGACTCACCACTGGGCATAAAGTGCGGGGATAATACAGTAGAGCAGGTAGTGGGTTTTAGATACCTTGGAAGTACAGTCGAACGAACTGGATCCAGCAAAAAGGAGGTGCAGTCTAGGATTGGACAAGCCAGTGGAGCTTTTAATCGACTAAAGCCAGTGTGGCGATCGAAAAAGTACTCCCTGAGACTGAAAATGAGGCTGTTCAACAGTAACGTCATCTCCGCCCTCCTTTATAGCTGTGAATGCTGGAAACTGAACCAACACCAAGAAAAGAGGATCCTTGCTTTCGAGAACAACTGTCTTCGGCGAATACTCAACATTAACTGGAGGGACCACATAACCAACCAGACAGTTCGCTCTATCTCCCGCCAGCCCCTGGTAATTGATGCCATACGCCAACGAAGATGGCGCTACTTGGGGCATGTTATCCGTATGGCGGAAGATAGACTCCCCACAACGGTACTGGAGTGGCAAGCAGAAGGAGCCTGAAGAACAGGAAGGCCGAAGAATACACTTCGTCGTACGTACCAGCGGGACCTAAAGACATTAATTCGATAGTCCAACCCCAGTGGGAAGACGTCTGGGCAGCAGCACATATGAGGGACGACTGGCGGCTCTTTCTGGATGCCCTGGGTGCCTCTGGTGGCACAGGAGGAACTAAGGTAAGGTCCAGGTGAACTAGTTGGTCCGGCGAGAAAATGGTATTCACCATCGCGTTCGGCATGTCGTCTTACCCCTGAATCAAACATTTAGTAACTTCAAATAATACTTTTACTTTCAACAAACTTTCCGTTTTTTCCCGGATTCCGGACGAACTACATGTCCAGCGAGAAAACGATTTTCACCACCGTGTTCAGCATGTCTTCTTACCACCAAATCAAACATTTAATCAACTTCAAATGAAACTTTTACTTTTAACAAACTTTCCGTTTTTTGCCGGATTCCAGACAAACCACTTGTCCGACAAGAAAACGATTTCACCATCGTGCTCAGCATGTGTTCTTACCTCATAATCGATTGTCTCAATACCTTTCAAAAAATATTTTGTTTGTCCCTTAATTTAAAACCCCTCCCCCACCCTCAAAGATAGGGCTACAGCTTGACCTGTACTTTGACCCAAAGATCCTCCCACCAAGTTTCATCAAAATATCTCAATCCCTTCGAAAGTTATCGTGCGGACAGACGGACAACGTTTGCGATGTCATAGGTATCCTCCACTTACGTTTTGGGATCCCAAGAAAGACTTCTCGCAGCTTGAAATGTGTCTTTGTGCCTTTTTCGTCGTTTATTTATATATTATGCGTATGCTGGATCGTCATCGCATCCGAATTTTGGAGGTTAGATTAGATTATTTTTTTTGCTAAATTACATAATTACCCATCATGATAGGTAACCGCCCATGAGAAGACATAAATGCACCGGCACTGGACAAACTACTTCAACTTAACTTACACAATAACTTAATTTCATTTTAACAATAATTCATAATTTTTTTTTCCATATAACACACAACAGAAAAAAGAAGAAAGAAAAAATAAATAAATAAAGATAACTTATACCTTTATTCTCTAAATCCTGACTCCTCACCCCTCCAACAAAAATTTCAGCCGCCTTAACACCATCTGGGGTGAATTCCATACCGCCTGCTGGCCCAAATGTTTAATTAAAAAGCCAGTTCGTCTACCACTCCTATACTCCGTCACCAGATTAGTAGCAGTCCTTGTAAAATAATCATGCAAGTCCTAACTTTGTATATACAAATTTAAAGGTCCAGAAAATAATCATGCAAGTCATTATTTTCTCTATAAAAATCTGAAGGTCCAGGGTTTATTTAAAAAGAATTGTAAGATAATTATCGTGTATAGGGATAAATTAGGTAGTTGCTAAGTTTAATTCTTGTGTTTAGCAGGAGGACCCTACAAGTAATGCTTTCAGGGGGGAGCTAGTCCCTCCTGGGACCTCCAATGCCTCAAAACTTGGTGGGGTATGTATGTATAGCAGCTAATTCATGGAAATGGTATACGTAGGTAGAAAAGACATTGTCCTGTCGACATTACGAAGATGTGTAGCATTTTCTCACTAAATCAGTGGACACAATCGCCTTTGCTGAAAACATACATGTTAGACCCCCAGATTTAACTCAGCATGCATATATTTTTTTATAAATCGCTAGAGAAATGGCATCGTACCAACAATGTATCCAATATATACCAACATATATCCAATAAGGCGGACCTTTTCAGTTATTTATAACTTATTGCTATCATCTTTTTACTCTAGGATTGGTAATCAATCCTACTACTAAGAGTCTTAAGCTATAACCATGTTTCCGGCGTTTATGCCTGTGCACTTCTGTGCCGTCTTTTGGATTCAAATATTGAGGTTATGAAATTTGGTACCAAGCAAATCGCTGGCGCTGCCTGTGCACTTCTGTGCCGTCTTTTGGATTCAAATGTCTGTATGGTAGTCTCTTCCTGCTGCAACTGAGCAGCAGGGATTTTTGTTGTCGTTGTTTTCTTTTTTTGTGCGTTTTCTCTTTTTCCTTTTTTATGGCAATTTGTTGAATTACAATATTTATTCATTCAACCCTAACTGGATTTCAGTTTCACCTATCCGGTACTCTCCTTGTGCCTTTGTACGCCTTGTCCAAACTTAAGTCAAAATATCTCTCTCAGCTAGGGAGTTATCGTGGTAAATGAATGAATGAATCACTTTAATTCAGCACAAGCCATATACCTGTGTGAACCGCCTGGTCACATCTTCTTGTCTCGATTCTTTACACCCTGCTTACTTTAATGCCTTCAGCTACATAGCTTACGCGGACGACTTGCTCTTAGTATGCCGTACCCGATCCACACTCACCAAAAATGTATGTAAGCTGTCGGCGGAACGTTTCAAAATTACCTTGAAGTTAACCTCTCAAAATGTGAGTACCTGCACTTCCTTCGTCAAATCGTTTGAATGCATCTAAAGCTTCTATCTCTCTTAGGATCGTTCGTCGTCAAATCAACAGAATCTCTATGATGGCTTGGCATAACATTCAAATCTTCGTTGTCAAAATTTTGCTCTTCGGTTGTTCAAGAAGTTTCCAGATCAATCCGTACCGCTTATGGGCGCATCGTCCCCAACCGGGGGCGCTATGATCATAAAGCTTTGGGAAAATTGTACAGCACCTTCTGCGCTCCTTCTATACTATTTCGTTCTGGTGTCAAACATGTTCTGCGAAAGAAGCAGATCAAATCATGTTATTTTAAATATGCAAATCACCTGCTCCATTTGTCGAAATTAAGCCATAACCATACATTGACGGAGAAGTTCAAAATTCAAGATGCAAGCGTTACCCTTTTGGATGTTTCTTCGTCGCTATAAAAAATCATTGACAATAGACTCCAACCAGCGCATGACCTTCTACACTGCTTCCTGGCCGAAAATTGAAAATTAGTATATTTTTCTGTGTCTTTATGTTTTTTATTTATTTTGTTTTATTTACTCCGCTTTTCCGAAATGGCGGGTTAGAAATAAATTACATACTTACTTACTTAGAGGGACGGAGAGTTCTAAGGGCACTTTACACCAGGGACTTGTACCGTGACCAATTCCATAAACAATTTTTCGAGTCCTGGACTTCTAAATTATATTCGAAAAATTGTTTATGGAATTGGTCACGGTACAAGTCCCTTGTGTAAAGTGTCATCTATATTAATAATTTCCGTGACATGGGGATGTGAACTGGTTAGATGAATTTGTCTTCGGGCGGGATCACTGTTCCTATGGCCGGCTTCTACCAAACTATTGTAGTGGTTTGCAAACTCTGTCCACAAGCCCCTCGGTAGCTCAGTGGTAGAGTGATTGCCTTGTAAGCAGAGGGTCCTGGGTTCAAATCCCGGCTAAGGAGCATTTTTGTCTATCAGTTCACTACTTATAAAATGTTCTAAGGGCGATCTCACGGATTCACTTTCCAAAAACTAAACAAAAACACAACTAACAGAAAGTGGTTGCGCTTTACAACTTATCGCTACTTCGGAATATTCCACGTACGAAGTGGATTCACTTTCCACGTCACTTCACAACGTCACAGCCTCGGAGGAAAGCGTAGGATATTTTAGCCCAAGTCGCAAGAACACACGGGCGATAAACCAACAGAGCTTTCCAGACCGCCCCACACCTAATACTCGTAATGTCTTCGATACTCTGATCACTTCCTGCCAATGGAGAACCGTCCTGTGCCTAGCGAAGGGCCAGAAACGTCACGAAAAACGTTGCTTATCGGTTCGTACTTAGATATACCTGGCCTCAACGTCCGATTCCTTCAAAAACGACATGCCTAAAGACGTATTCTCGCCGTTCCCCGAGGACTCCTCGAGGAATCGAAGGGAACGGCGAGAATAGAGGGAGTCACTCCATGCAGACTTCGCGTCCGGAAAACAACGAGAACACAAGGAAAGCTTCCAAAATCAATTTTCTTCTAAACATGAATATGCAGTTGACGAAATTAGTCTGGATCCACTTTATTTTTGGTTTTGTTAATTCTGATTGTTTTAACTAATTTTACATTGCACCTACACCAGCAAAAATTGATTCCCCTATGAATCTGAAAGGGAGTCCGTTTTGATGACGGTGATGATAATCGGAGCATTCCCCGTCCGCGGAGACTCGCGAGAATACGGGGACTGAGTCCCCGGGACAAACAAAAACGCGGGGACTCCTCAAATAGAGTCCTCGGGGAACGGCGAGAATACGCCTTAAGGGTTCTTTGCCAATCACGCTTCTTTGCCCACGACCCAAATACCACTTTTCTGCTAGTAACATCCTATCGTCTTGTTTCGAGTTGCCCTTATGCTTATGTTGCTACCATGTGAGAAATTTGAAACAATCCTTGAGTGGAAAAAAGGATTGCGACATATTGCTGCGTGTTTATAGTCAACCAACAAGGAATATGTCATAGCTAAACCAGATGAAAAGCATCACTTTGATTTCTGGAGCGCTGGTATGGTTCTAAAGAGCTTGAAAATCTTGGTCAATAAAAATAAACTAATAGTAAGTCTGTAGAAAAGCGCCGACTGGAGCGTAGCCAAAAGCCTACCAAACAGTCCTTACGCTATGCATTCATTACCTTACCATCTGCTATATGGAAAGGAAAATTCCAGGTACAATACTGCTAAAGACCAAGCATTCCTCTTTCCCTCCCCTAGCCCAACTTCAAATTCAAGAGTTCACTTTTCCGAGAAATACCCAGAGCAAACATTCCCTCCACCACTTACGACATTCGTAATTCAATAGCAAGAACCCTAATGGCAATACGAATTCTCAGAGGGGCGAATTCTCTTCTCCATTGGAAAAGTCTTAATGATCATGGTCCTTATACCAATTTCCTGCTGGTTTTCTATGCCCTCTTACCCTGGCGTTACAGATAAAATATCCTTGCGTTAGATAAAATATTCACAGCCGTTGCTTGACCTCAGGTTCTTCTTGCTGCAACAATCTGGGGAACTTCGAATATAAGACGTCCTGGTGTTAAAATATATTTATAGCTATATAGAAATATAACTCTAAAAAAATGTAGCTGACTTAATCCATTTTACACCATCAAATATCAATTTGATTAATTGATTGATGTAAGTAAGATAAGTCCTTGAAAGAGATATGAAAAAAAAGAGATTTGAAACTAAAAATCGGTTACTCACCATCGGTTCATCGGAATTCTTCTGGAACTGGACTAGCCGTACTCTGGTCACCTGTTCGGGTGGGTGCAAGTCACCATTGACACTTGGCTCCCAGTTATCACCGAAAGTTCCAGCTGGGCCGAGACCGAGGTAGGCAGGGGGTAGTAAGGGAGGTGGTGTCACCCGTAAGGAGTCATCTGAGTAAACCTCGTTTCCCAGAACATCGTGCGTTTGTAAAAGTGCCTAAAAAATCTCTGATTACAAAGTGTTCCGTCGTTCCGGCTGGTGCCAGGGGGACTAATTAATGGCAGTCTGGACAAATCCCACCCGGTTACCTCAATAACGACAGGTGTGATTAGTATATTCGCAAGCACAATTCGATTAACCGATACATCATATTGAGAACAGAAAAGAAAATAACAGCAATGTACAAAAAATATACACAACAGATAAGCAGAATAATAATAATAATAAATATATTGGAAGCGCAAGAGCGCTTCCAATATAGTTATTGGAGAGAGCCCAGACGTGGAGTGTTATAGTAAAATCTTTATCACCTCTTATTTTCGAACAGCGTTAGAACCAAGATTTTACATCCCCAATAACCAAACAAGTATTGAACTAACCAAATTTTAAATCATCCCGCTTCTTGCAATAACGGTCCCAATTCCAATACTGAATGTCTTGCCAGCCAGCCTGTCCGACCCTTTAAGCCTCTTTCCAATAAGCAAGGTAATAAAAAGTGCAATAGACCAAACCGTAGCAATGATATATCATCAATAATATGACAACAAGACCAAAGGTGTCGATGGGATCCCAAAAATCTAAGATTTGATCCGGACAATTGGGTCTTGTCTTCGCCAGATCCAGTCTTCGCCAGGCTAATCATCAAAGAAAACCGAGTTCAGATATTCCATCTATCTATCAATCTATACTTCTATAGGCCATATCTATTTTGACGATACTGACCGAGACTTCCTGCTGTACTTCTGCCAAATTTGCGGTTTCGCCCGAGCAAAAGCAAATTCAGAAACGAATCCAGCGTATCTCCTTATGCCTATAAGAACATCTATTCAACATTAAATAGAACTTTGACTTAAAAAAATGCGGGTACAACCGTATTCCGGACTAATTATATGTCAGGGTAAATAATGATTGTCACAAACAGACTCAGCGTATCTTCTTACCCCTAAATCTAACATCTAATCAACTTCAGATAAAACTTTTGCTTTTGACAAATTTTCCGGTTTTGGCCGGATTCCAGGCGAACTAGTTGTCCGGCGAGAAAAAGGTTTCAACCATCGTGCTCAGCATGTCTTCTTACCTCTAAATCAAACATTTAATCAACTCCAAATGAAACTTTTACTTCTAACCAACTTTCCATTTTTTGCCGGATTCCGGACGAACTGCTTGTCCAGCGAGAAAATAGTGTTCGTCATGTCTTCTTACCCCAAAATCAAACATTTAATCAACTTCAGATGAAACTTTTAATTTTAACAAACTTTCCGGTTTTTACCGGATTCCGGACGAACTACTTGTCCGGCGAGAAAATGATTTTCATCATCGTGCTCAGCATGTCTTCTTATCCCTAAATCAAACATTTAATCAACTTCAAATGAAACTTTTACTTTTAACAAACTTTCCGGTTTTTACCGGAATCTGGACGAACTACTTGTCCGGCGAGAAAATGATTTTAACCATCGTGCTCAGCATGTCTTCTTACCCTATAATAGACTATCTTATTAGCTGTTTAAGAATATTTTGTTTGTCCCTTAATCTGAGCCCCCTCCCCCACCCCCATCTACAGAGCCCATCTACGAACTCGACCTTACCCTTGAACCAAACAATCCTCACACCAATTTTCATCAAAATATCTCATTCCCTTCGAGAGTTATCGTGACAGACAGACGGACGGACAACTTTTGCGATGTCATAGGTATCCCTCCACTTACAAGGGCTCTCATGATTATTAACGGGGAGGATAAAGTGCTTTACAGTTACCTACTAAAAAGGTTCAACCTGGCTACCATGGAAGAGAGACGAACCCGCCTTAGTCAATTTCTATATTTCCCTTCCCTCGCTCCCCCGAAAATGCTCGGATCTAGGAACGGAAGTTTCCGGGGGTATGTTCTGTCAGGTTCTTAAGTCAATCAAGTCGGGTCAATAATATGCCTGCAAGGTATCGTTGTATCATCTGGAACTATTCTAACTTGCGACTACCAGAATTCCAAAATCCCCCTCTAACTCCCCCCACAGAGCCCCAAATCCATCTGGCTCCGTCAATTTCGTATCTAGGCCTAATGCTTGTTCTCTCCATTCAGTTCCGTCCCAATCCCTCTGCTTTAAGCGTTTCTTCAGTTTTCCGATCCCCCCATCCCCCCACAGGTATCGAACCCGACCCGGCCTTGACACTGAACATCTGAGGCGATAGCTCTTTCCACCTGACAAGTTTCATTTAAATCCGATCACTCGTTAAAAAGTTATGCTTGCCACTAGATTACGGACTCCCCATCCATCCACTCCCCCCACGATGGTCTGATCGGGGAAACGACTATTCTCAAGTAAATCTGTTCGGTTCCTTGGCATACCTGCCTAGTTCCATCGTCCTAACACAAGTATGCCGAACTCGCCGGATCGCTAGAAATCCAGACCCCCCCCAACTCCCCCGCAGTGCCCGGACCCGATCAGGTTATGTCAATGACGTATCTAGGATTTGTGCTTGTTCTTCTCACCAAGTTTCATCCCGATCCCTCTGTTTCTCAAGATTTCCGGTTCCCTCCTCCAGCTCCCCCCAGTGTCCTCAGATCCGGTCCGGATTTAAAGTGTGAAGTCTGAGACAGGAGGTCATCCTAAGTTTCAACTTCCATCAAGATCCGATCACCCGTTCGCAAGTTAAAAGTACCTCAATTCCCTCGGCTTCCAACTCCCTCCACTCCCCCCCAGATCGTAGGATCGGGGAAGTGACTATTTTCTATTTAATCTGGACGGGTCCCTGACAGGCCTGCCATTTTCACCGTCCTAGCACATCAGGAAGCACCGAACTCGCGGGATCCCTAGAATTCGCACCCCCCCCCCCCAACTCCCCCATTTGAGCGGATCCGTTCCGGTCATGTCAGTCACGTATCTAAGACTTGTGCTTGTTCTTTCCACCAAGTTTCATCGGGATCTGTCCACTCTAAACATTTTCCAAGATTTCCGGTTCCCCCCTCCAACTTCCCCCAATGTCACCGGATCTGGTCAGGATTTAAAATGGAACGTCCAAGACACGAGGTCCTTCCATATATCAAGTTTCATTAAGATCACCCGTTCGTAAGCTACAAATTTAATTTTTCCCAATTTTTCCGAATTCCCCATCCCTCCACTCCCCTCCAGATGGTCGGATCCGTGAAGCGACTATTTCTAATTTAATCTGGTCCGGTCCCTGATAAGCCTGCCAAGTTTCATCTTCATAGCTTATCTGGAAGTGCCCAAAATAGCAAAACCGGGACCGACAGACCGACTGACGGACAGAAATTACAATCGCTATATGGCTCTTGGCCGTAAAGTGCCATAAAAACCAAAGAGTCATACACAAAGCCAAATAAAAAAATCGACGCTTTATTTAACAAAATCTGCCAACCTTACCCTACTCATAACTAGACAGAAGTGCGCTTCAGAATACCAAACTGTCGGAAGTTTCGTAACAGATAACACAAGGATGCGCAGTTCCAACAGACAACACTTGGGATGTAATCTGTTGTGTTTAAAAACGTGCTGCATGACAAGCTTTGACAGGAAGAGCCGAAAAACCGCCAAAAATCATCTAATGAACTTTCTGATATCCTGACGACCAACAAAAAAGTCAGCAGATGCTTCTTCGACATTTTTCGGTACTTCGGCAATGCTTGTTATGCATAACATGTCATCAATAACGTCTAAAAATCACAACAGATTACATCGCAAGTGTTGTCTGTTGAAACTGCGCATCCTTGTGTTATGTGTTATATGAACCTTTTGACAGTTCAGGATGTATATGGATATTTCTTCCCACAATCTCTCTACGAATTTCCTAAATGTTACTGAATGAGGTTCGCCATTGGCTCTGGAGTTTCGGGAGCGGCATTATTTGAAGCAAAAAACTCCTAATGCCTTTCTTTCTGAGATGAGAGTGGAGTCTGGCAAGGACGGCAAATTTGAGCGACTGCAGAAGAGAGCGTGTACAACTACAATAAGACTTGGCCACAATTACTCATCCTACAACGAAAGCTTTCAAATCCTCGGCGTCAAAAAACTGTCTGAAAGAAGACATAATCTTCACACGCGTTTTGGCAAGAACAAATAATCAGATAGTACCTTTGTCTGCATATCTCTGTACTATGACTATGCGGAGTCGAGTATCTGCCCGTACCTTTTCCGCTGCGATCGAGCGGAGGTTAGTAGCTTTGCACCACATCACGTTTCGTAACCTCTACATTTCGCTATATCGCTGTGAAGTCGGCTCGGGGAAAAGTAGAAGACAAAGCTTATTGGCTCTCTGGACGCGCTCAAGATCGGGCGGGCGCGCGGAGTACCCCTCCTTCATTTTATTTCACTGCCACGAGCAACGGCGAAGACGGAAGTAGAGTAGACGGGTAAAAAGCTTTAGTAAATACCTCTAGTCGCTCAGTTTTGTCGAGATACTCATAGTCGCTGCATGGTACCAAAGACAGAGGTTCTATTTGATTATTTGTTCTTGGTTTTGGTCATCAAATTTTGAATTCCGGACACCACAGGACAATTCTTCCGGACTTTGTTACTCTCTCTCACTTGGCCCTAATACTCGCCCGGATAGGTTAAGCATTACAAATTATACCTGGAGAGATACTTATTTAAAGATGTCAGGGAGCAGCGCAACATCATCTCCCCCAATACGTTAAGTTCGGTCACGCATCTTTTAATATTGCGAAAGAAAATAGCCCAGGCTATCACAAAAACAAAGGACAGGCAGAAGTTCGAATCAGCCCCGTTTTCGTTGGCTAGGGTGTAATCCTTCTACTGAGTTGCATTTTTGGGATCCCAAATCGCAATCGCAAAAGTTTTCCGTCTGTCCGTCCGTCCGTCTGTTAGCACAAGGGGTTCAGATATTTCGATCAAACCACGACGACTCTTTAGGTCAAAGTAAAAGTCAAGTTCGAAGATGGGCTATGTAGCTCTATATTTAGGGGTGGGGGAGGGGTTTGAAATTAAGGGGAACAAAAAATATTTTTTAAAAGCTAATGAAATAGTCGAATCAGGGATAAGTTGACATACTGAATCCGAATAAGAAATTTATTTTCTCGCCGGAAAAATAGTTCACCCGGAATCCGGCAAAAACCGGAAAATTTGTGAAAAGTAGAAGTATGAAGTTGTTTGGAGGTTCGATTTAAGGACAAGGAAGCGTGCTGAGTCCGAATATGAAAATTATTTTCTCGCTGGACAGTTAATTCGGCCGGAATCCGGCCAAAACCGGAAATTTTGTTAAAAGTAAAAATTTAATCTGAAGTTGACTTGAGGTTGGATTGGGTAAGGAGACATGCTGAATTCGTTTTTGAGTTTTTTTTTTTTTTATTGAGAAGTAGTTCCAGAATTCCGCTGAAACCGGAAAATTGGCAGAAGTAAGGCAGGAAGTTTCGATCTGCTTCGTCAAAATAGTTATGAGATAAAAGGGTAAACACACATGCTGAATCCATATCAGAACTTGGTTTTCTCATATGATTAGCTATTTGGCCTTAATCTTTTTCTAAATTTTAACAGTAAAAGTGTTCAAGGAGTCTGGCGAAGACTGGATCTGGAGAAGAGAAGCAATTGTCTGGATCAAATTTGAACTTTTGGGACCCCATCGAAACCTTTGGTCTTGTTTCCCACGCGTCCGGCCCATTTTCCACGGGATTGAAAAGATGCACCCCACATTTTCTCTCTCTCGGTTGTCCACCTAAAGTGTTAGAATGGCTCAGGTTAAGTGCACAAGATTTACCGAGGGGACACGGGAGTAATACAATCAGCCGCGGAGCGAGAAAGATGCTAACGGTGACAAGTGACAAGACTCTTCATCTCAATAAAATCTCTACTAGCGAAAATCGAGGTTCGAAAGGTACGAGTCAACAGTAAAATATGGAGAAGTAACAGTTTAGATTAACATTTTGCCTGTTTCACAGACATTCACTCTTGATTCGTAAAAATTTAAGGTATATACGGCTGGACCGGTCGGAATTACCTCCGTACTTTCCTTCGAACCATTTTTTCCTGAACAACGTTACCTTGCTTATGAAACCCGTCATAAACGGGAAACGCCGCATCTAGAATTACGCACTGAGTGGTCAAAGTTCTCAGCACATTTTTGGGACCCCAATACGTTAGTGGCGGCATACCTTTGACTTCGTAAAGTTTTCCCGTATGTCCATCTGTTAAAACAATATCTGCAGAAGTGGCTCAGACTTTTATTTTCTGGGGTGAGGATTGTCCGGATGTGACTAAATATTTAATATTTATCTAGAGTCCCCGGAAGTCTCAAACGAGTCATCCGGTTGGGGTGCAACTCGACAGTTAGCAAAAGAAAGCGTCCGGGTTGTCCTGATTTGGTCATTTACAAAACTAGACATTCCAGTTACAGGTCCAGACCAGGATCTGGTCACTGAGGGGGGAGTCGGTGGGGAGAAGGGGGGGAGGATCTTTTCGTACATTATTTTGAGAGCATGACGAGCCTAGGCCCTAAAAGCATAATTTACAGACCCGGAAACAGGTTAGTGCAACAGGAGGGGGGGGGGGGGGGGGGTCAAAACTTGTTGCATGGGATGTGCCATAATACCTAGATCTGCAGTCTACAGATCTGGATCAGATACGTCCGATTTGGGCGAGTTGGAGGGGGGTTCTCGGAATAGGCATCCAACCCTGAAACCGCAAACATTAGCTGATACATTTACTATCTACGTGCCACATGAGCTTGTTGTGAGCTTGTTGAAAACTTGAGTTAGTTTTACGTAATTTTAACTATTTCAGATCCACAACAACACGTGCTGTCAATGAACAAACTTGCTAATCCTTGGACTCTTCTTAACTTATTTTGTAGCTATAGGCGTCAGCGTCTTTATTTTTGCGAAACCTTCTCTGGAAAACCCTGGAAGCCAATTTCCACCCTTTAGAGCAGGCAATTCGCCCCCCCCCCCCCCTCCATTCTAGCCGGAACACTGGCATTCAGTGACCCTCACCGAAACATCTTTACTTCTTGAAATTTAGGCGGACTTTAAGCTTCAGCAACTTCAAAAGGATTTATTAAAAAATAAACACTGCCAAATTTATAGCCTTCTTACTTTTTGCTGATGCTGTTTTGAGAGATATTCTGATGGTGCCCAACTTTCTAGATCGCGCCACTAGATGGCACGTTGGTCGTACCGAGTTCTGGTTTAAAGTTGAGTTTTAAAAATGGGTGATTTAAAACACTGCAAAAGCGAGAATGTGTCCGAAATAACCCCTTTAAAGTTTAAAAGAAAAGCTAGCTTATTTTTACATCTGATATCTGAAGACACTGAAATATTTTGACTCATCGAAGGGATTGTGTGTTTTTTTTCATAATGTTCAGAGTGTGCACTGCTTGCACGACAACCCAAAATTCATCCAGCTGCCAAGATTTTGAATATAAGAAAGACCTAGATTTCCAGGATTAAAAACGTTAAGCTTGGAAAAGTCACGGTCTGAAGAAAGTAGGAATGTTTGTTAAGATATGTCTTGAATGGAATCTACAATGTTTATTTTCTGTTTTCTGCATTGCTTTTCTTCGAAGTTGGTAGATATTTCAAACATAGAGGGACAGGCGCATAGAGATATCAAAATCCAAAAGAATAAGTTCATTTGATAAAAATCGATTATCTGTTGATAGCGGACAAACGGAGTAACGCATTTTCATCCGGTTCTCAAGACTATTTAAGGGAATAAGTGATGAGTAGAGACTGTTGAGTCTCAGCCCTACATAGAAGGATTAGTCCTAGAGTTTTGCCCGTAATGGAATAAACAGGAATTCCCTGGGAAGGAAACGATCAACCGCCTCATATAAAAGAGGGAAACTCTTCATCACAAACAATGCTCTGTTCCTCGAATTTACTCTGAGCTCGATCAATGAAAAAGTCAAGAGAAGCTACATTCATAAGTCCCTCACCCTTCCCCGCGCCCCTCTCGCAGGGAACTATTAACAATGTCTCGGAAGATTCTCCGGAACCGTAACGGAAGCTCAAACATGAGGAACGAACTATTTCCTAGGAAGCAAAAGGCTTTTTCAGAAAATTAGAGCGTTCGGCAGGGCTTTGACTCTGCCCTCATTCTCATATTTACAGGCGAGAAGAAATGATAAAAAGCGGACGAAAAAAGCCAAAGTTGGGCTTCGCAAACTTGCCAATAAGGACAAAGCCGTGATGGGTTTGCAAGGAAAAAGAGGGGAAAAGAAAATGGAAATATTTGGTTTTGAACATACGGTGAGCACTCCCGCGCTAAGCTTGTAATAGTTTTTTCTTTGCTTGTAACACTTGGCACAACGACAAACTACTGCAAGGGGCTAAATTTATAAAGTGAGGAAGTAACAAGACCAAAGGTTTCGATGGGATCCCAAATATTTAATATTTTGAAATTTGGGCTTGTAGATATCCGGTCTTCACCAGACTTCTTGGGCATTTTTACTATTAAGATTCAGAAACAGAAGAAGGTCAATGGCTAATCATCTGAGAAAACCAATTTCAGATATGGATTCAGCATGTGTGTATTTACCTCTATGCTATACGTTCATCAAATCTACTTTGGCGAAATTGATAAAATCTTCCTGTTTTACTTCTGCCAAAATCTCCGGTTTCGACCGGATTCCGGGCGAACTACTTGTTCGGCAAAAACTAAAGCTCGAAAACGCATTCAGCGTATCACCTTACCCCTTTGTCGAACATCTCATCAACTTCAGATAAAACTTTAACCTTTAACAAATTTTCCGGTTTTAGCCGGATTACGGGCAAACTATATGTCCGGGTAGAAAATGATTGTGAAAAGCGGGATAAGCATGTCTTCTTACCCAGAAATCGAACACCTAACAAACTTCACATAAAACTTGTACTTGTAACTAATTTTCCGGTTTTGGACGGTCCGGGCGAACTACTTGTCCGTCAAGAAAATGATTTTCATCTATCAGCATGTCTTCTTACCCATACATAAAGTATCTCATTAGCTGTTAAAAAAGAAATGTTCATTTAAACCACCACACCTGAATGTTGAGATACAGAGCCCACCTACGAGCTCAACCTCTCCCTTGACCCAAATATTCCTGACACCAATTTTCATCAAAACACCTCATTCCCTTCGAGAGTTATCGTGCTTACAGACAGACGGACGGACAGACAGACAGAGGGACAGACGGACAACTTTTACGAAGTCATAGGGATCCCTCCACTTACGTTTTGGGATCCCAAAAAGGTATCAATTTTGAGAGCGGGGGAAACCAGCAAGTTGTTAGATTATAAAAGCTTTGCCTGCAAGTGCTTTGTAGTATTATGTGTTTAAACATGGCAAGATCCATTTTAATAGCATCTAAACACCTATCGATCCCCAAAATTACTAGCTGACCTTAAAGGACCGGTGATCCTATTACGGATTCGCTCCACGTTTATCGTCGAACCATCGCTTCTCAATACCGAAATTTCTAATTTTCGATATCGTCTTTATGCAGATACGATATCTTTCGATATCGTCTTTATGCAGCCTAAAGTAACTACACCGATGTCTGTATCTTCCGTGTTTGGCTCTTTATCGACACTGATCATGTCCAAGCTTATTATTTACGATGAGTCCAGGAGCTCGTTATTCAAAGACGGTTATGCAGCATTATATATATATATACATTTTATTTATAACCCGCCAAATACAGAATGTGGTAGCGGAGTAAAGGGAATAATGCGAAATAACACATGTTTCTCATCGAAGCTATAAGGGGGTGGAGAGCGGCTGAAAAAGTCGGGGCGAGTCAATAGTTTTTCGAAATACACAACACACTTTATAAGATGTGGGGTATGTTAGACTGGAACAGAAAGTGTATTTACTACGACTTTCATTTTAAGAGAAGCAAGGACACAATGTAACGTCC
Source organism: Branchinecta lynchi (assembly GCA_023053575.1). Classification (NCBI taxonomy): domain Eukaryota; kingdom Metazoa; phylum Arthropoda; class Branchiopoda; order Anostraca; family Branchinectidae; genus Branchinecta; species Branchinecta lynchi. Next base: position 8,836,883 of record JAKZAP010000018.1, read on the forward strand.
CTTTTTCAAATAACAATGAGTAAGATATTTAAATCCCTCAGTTCTTGTTTCAGTTGTTATTGCCCCTTCGCTCAACCTAATCTCTAAGCTAAAACGAAACCCTGCTCCTACACCCGACTTAAGAAATTCTATGTTCTACGTTCTATTGTCTAAATCATTCAGCTTCACGTCCTCACATGTTTATCATAAAAATTGGTAAGCAACCAATAACAAAAAACCATCAAATGACACTAAACTACAGATTAGGAAGTCCTGTACTCCAATTCCAATAAAAAGCTTATGGCATTTGGGGACAACAGAGAGTTGAAAATTAAGAACAGAGAAAATCAAAGACAGAAACAAATTACTAGATTAAAATTACTACAAAAAAAACAAGACCAATGGTTTCGATGGGATCCCAAAAATTTAATATTTACAGACAATCGGGTCTTGTAGCGGTCCAGCGGTAATCGTCGGAGAAGACGAAGTTCAAATATGGATTCAGCATGTGAGTTTACCCCTATAGCCTGCGTCATGTCTACTCTGACGAAAGTTCCTGCCTTACTTCTGCCAAATTTCCGGTTTCTGCTGGATACCAACTACTTGTCTTGCAAAAAATTTAAGTTCAAAAACTGATTCAGCGTATCCGTTCCACCCATATCTCCATAATCAACTTCACATAAAACTTCAACTTTTAACAAATTTTCCGATTTCAGCAGGATTCGTGGTGAAATGTGTCCAGGTATAAAATGATTGTCATACACGAATTCAGCATGCCTTCTTACCCGTTTATCGAATACCTAATGAAATTCATATAAAACTCTTACTTTTAACAGATTTTCCGGTTATGGCCGGACTCCGGGCGATCTACTTGTCCGTCGACAAAATAATTTTCATATTCAGATTCAGCATGTTTCACTATCCTGAAATCGAGCCTATAATCAACTTCAGATTAATCTTTTATTTTTGACAAACTTTCCGGTTTTGGCCGGATTCCGGCCGATCTACTTGTCCAACGAGAAAATCATTTTTCAAATTCGGGTTCAGCATGTCTTCTTACCCCTAAATCGGATATCTAATCAACTTCAGATAAACTTTTACTTTTAACAAACTTTCCGGTTTTAGCCGGATTCCGGGTGAACTACTTGTCCGGCGAGAAAATGGTTTTCATATACGTGTTCAGTATGTTGGCTTACCCCGTAATCAACTATCTCATTAGCTTATAAAAAATATTTGTTTCACCCCTTAATCTGAAACCCCTCCCCCTCCCCTAAATATGCAGCTATCGGTCCCATCTAAGAACTCGACCTTTCCCTTGACTCGAAGAGTCCTCATACCAAGTTTCGTCAAAAAGCACTAATGAAACAAGTAACCTTAGCTCCCTCAAGGCTTCTCTATTCTTTATAACTCTTTCCACACGGAAGCACCAGCGAAACAAATAATCTCATTCCCTTCGAGAGTTATCATGCTGACAGACGGACGGACGGACAACTTTTGCGGTGTCATAGGTATCCCTCCACTTATGTTTTGGGATCCCAAAAATACTGCGAAGACAGGAAGTCTACAAGAGCTGATTTTCTGGATGAAGGAGTCCGATTCGTATTTCCTTGTAGCATCTAGTCGAAACACTTGGTCTTGTCTTTTACGATATCGGCTCTGGCGTGGAAGAAAATAAGATTCAAAACCGCCTGTTTCTGTTTATGCTGTATTCATCGACACCGTAACTGGTTAACCTCTGAAGAAAATTATGCTACTGATTGATTTGTGAAAAGAAAAATGAGGGCAAAAAAATTCGCTCCTGTATTTTAAAGCATAATGAAAATTCTACCGAAAGACACAAATAATGGGGCTTTGCATTGCTTCAATTAAACCAGCTCGTTAACATATTTTTTTTTCTAAACGACAAAATTCCCTCTTCAATAGGGGAACCTTGAACAGATGGAAGTTCAATCTCGAAAGTTAAGAATTCAATTACAACTTAGAAACTTTGTTGCCAGAGGAAAGAACTAAACCATTTATGTAGCAGGTATTGATTCCCGTTCTATTTCTCTTCCACCGTGCTGAACCGGTTTTCTAGCAAGTTCAGAAAAGGTTCATGCTGACAGGTCTGCAGAGAAGGTTCGGCGCTATCATAAAATGAGAGAGAACGATCTTTTCGAGCAAAAATGGCTCAGAAATACTGTTTTTCGGTTTATTTACGAATCCTTGCCCTGTGAACTTAGCGATTTTCTTGTGGCCGCAAATCGAGTCTGTCTCTGAAGCGGGGGTTTGGCGCAAAATGTTTGAAAACTATGCGTGCCGTGGTTAGAAAGTGGGAAAAGCCAAGCAAAGAAAAGGAGTCCAAAACACAAGATAGACGCCTAACTGGTCTTCCAAAAATAAAAATTAAATTTTGAAAACCCAATGCCCTATTTTTTAAAGGAGTTGTCGTGGAAACTTGAGGTTTTCGGCGACGGTTATGCTGCTTGAGTGGGAAACTCGGCATGACCGAAAAGTTATAACATTCGTAGGTGTATACGAAACAATAGCATGAAAAGGGCGGGAATTTCTGAAGCCCATAACTCCAGACGGGAGCTACAGATAATGTGAAATTAACAGGGGTCATTTAATGAATGCTAACGTCCTCCTGTAGCCAATTTGCAGTAGCTCATATTTCACATCCTTCGAGGAGAGCTCCATGGTGTTAGTTAAGTTCGATCATTGTACTTTCAACAAAACATGAAACCACAGATTTCAAAGGAGCCCCTCTCCCCACCCACCGCTGATATAGGCTGCTTTTGCCGTTAGAGACAGATACTGAAGGACTGAGTAATTTTATAACGACGAATGCTTAGATATATGACTTTCAAAATAGGAAAAGGAACTTAAAGAAGCTTGCTTTATCAGGCCTGTCTCTTTCTGTTTATCGGAGCAAGTATCCAAGTTCAAAATTGGTACACTTGTATTGGGGTCTAGTTGTGCCTTTTGGGGTCCCCCCCCCCACCCCCACCCGGTTCAGGGGAAAATGGGCCCAGATTGCCCAGTGAATAATGTTCAGAACTTGACCAGAACTGGCATTGGACGGTGAAGTTCCCTTTTCTTGTAGATTATACGGCTGGGAAATAACTTTCAAAGTTTCACCTCACCTACCAACCCCATTTAAGGGCAACTGGGCCCAGATTGCCCAGGAGTAAAGTTAGTTACTCGTGACAGGAATCAACAGATATCAAGCTGCAACTTAGTACATCTGTGAGCACTGGGGTCTCTTTTTGCTTTTTGTGGTGCCCAAATCATACTTCCACTTGGGTCAGCGGCAATTGGGCCAAGATTGCCCATTTCTTTATGTTTTTAACTTGAAAAAACTGGGGAACAGCGATGAAATTACTTTGTGCTCTTAGATCATCGGGTTGGGAATATGAATTAGAAGTTGAACCATTCTCCCCCCCCCCCCCCGTCCATGGGCAAGTGGGCCCAATTTCTCCATGAATAAAGTTTTTGCACCCTTACTGGAATCAAACTGTTGGTATCGAGAATATGTAGGTCTAGCAATGCAATTTGATGGGCCCCGATCCCCCCCCCCCCCCAGGCTCCCGTTCATGGGACACTGTGCCCAGGTTTCCCGTGAGTAAAGTTCGTCTATGACATGTTTCAAGATCAACTCTTGTATACTTGAGGATATATATGTAAGATGAGGATTATGACGTGACAGAAACAAATAAGACCATGCGGCATACTGTAATCCCTAATGATCAGTTGGAAACCGGACGGTTTGTCATGTGATCGATGATATATGTAGGTCTAGCAATGCAATTTGATGGGCCCCAATCCCCCCCCCCCAGGCTCCCGTTCATGGGACACTGTGCCCAGGTTTCCCGTGAGTGAAGTTCGTCTATGACATGTTTCAAGATCAACTCTTGTATACTTGAGGATATATATGTAAGATGAGGATTATGACGTGACAGAAACAAATAAGACCATGCGGCATACTGTAATCCCTAATGATCAGTTGGAAACCGGACGGTTTGTCATGTGATCGATGATATGCAGTTCTGACAAGGGGGGGGGGGGAATCAGGCAATAGATTTGGTTTTATTACCTTGCTAATGGAAAAGAGGTTGAAAGTGTCGGACCTTCCTTGCAAGAATTTGAAAATGTTCTTTAGGTTTCTAAATGTAGTTTGTTTACATTAAGGCTTATAAACTGGGATGGTTTCAAATTAGGTTATTTCAATATTTTTTGGTTATTACTGATGTGAAATGTCTTGGTTCTAACGCTGTTTGTGTATAAGATGTGATAAACATTTTAATTCCATAATCCACGTCTCAGCGCTTGCGCACTAGTTTGTTATGCTTACAAGCAGGTTGTTCCAGAAATTATATTATTTAAATAATCTGAACCTGAATCCGGGCTCTAAGTCAGTAGTGCCATCTGAGGGGTGCAAGGGGTGGGGTCAAGCGCCCCCTGGACTTTGGAGGTGCCCAAAATGACAACTGCGAAGCTTTTAGTTTATATGTTGTCTGAATCGCAAAATTCACGTTCAAATAAGCTTTAACACGATAAATTCACAAGATAATTCAATACAATTTCAAAGTAATAAACTATAAAGAGTTATATTTTGTCCTCCAGGGCAATGTTTCAAGAAAAATCGACTTTTTCGTTACTGTAATTCAGAACACATCTACTTAGTATCTACTTTGTTCTGAGTGACCACAGTTCTACTTTCTTACTGAAAAGATCGAATGGATGCAATGGCATATATCAACTTCTTGGAACTTCTGTTTTTGCAGGGGGGTAACGGAAACTTTCCTGGAAATGCTCACATTCGAGTGAAACTTGATGAGTTTTCAGAAAAAATGGCCAAGATGATTTATTTGTTTGTGGGAAATTCGGTTGCTCGCCTAAGGATCAAATGACTGGGGCGATTTGGATGAAACACATGATCCAGTTTAGGGTACCTTTAATTAGACGTCCTCACCGGGGGCGTCACGACTAGGGAGGGAGGGGCGACCCCCCCTCCCCCCCCCCCCACCATGCTGTCGGCCAGTCGGTAATTTTTTTTTTTTTAATGAAAACAGTCGGTTTTTCTGAAAACTTGTCAATTTTTCGTCAAAATAGTCGATTATTCGTCAAAATAGTCGGTTTTTCCTAAAATCAGTGAATTTTCTGAAAATCAGTCGAATTTTTTTTCAAAAATATCATTTTTATTGTTAAAAACAGTCGTTTTTTCTGCAGAAAAAGTCGGTAAAAATTACTAGCCAGTCGGTAAATCCCTCGTCCTCCCCCCCCCCAAAACATTTTGGCTAGTAACGCCTCTGGTCCTCACCCCTAAGTATAGGAGTTGGAACGGATCTGTGGCAGCGCTTACTTTCATCTGTGATCACAGAAATATGCTCCAATGATAAATGTTTGAAATAACAAACATTCTGAGGTGCCTTTCCTTCTCTATGTAGTCGAAGGACGGGAAATTACACGGGGTTTTAAAAAAAATATAAGACCAACTGGATTGGGACATGTTTTTAATATGTTTACCAAAGGTATTAACCCGAAATCCTAAGACTTCATGGATCTCAATCTACTTCTCGAGATCCCGACGTACCTCAATAAGGCTTGAATCAATTATATAGAGTTGAAGAGTCAAGCCTGGATATGTCAAACTCCCACTCATGAAACGTTCCAATGAACTTTTTGTTTCTGTGTTCATGTTTTTGTGTTTGACGTTACACAAATAACAGTGTTTTGGATAAACAAGAAAAAGCGATTATGGCTTTATTTTCCTAGTCCTGGGTATGTCATTGACTAATTACACAGAAGACATTACAAATATTAGTCGCACAGTGACTGGAGTCGAATCAAATTTTCTGATACTTGATGGGGAGTACAATAAAATAGGTCTATGACTGTTATGATGTGTATTCGCCGTCCTTCGGATGTGGTAGAAGTGAATATTGGTAGCCATACCTAGCAACCCAAGGAGTCTGACTTGCTTCGGCATGTCTCTGGGAACCAGTCTCCGTGCCACCCGTTCGCTTCTAAAAACATCACTTCGTGACAAAGCTCATAAGGCATACGGAATTCTTGTTTCTAGGAAATAAAAATTTAAAAGATTTATTGTTGCTAAATGTATAATTCCTTTGTAGTTCCGCACGTTAATAGCTTTAGAACCAAGACATTTCTCATCCCCAATAACCAAAGAAGTATTGAAATAACCTAATTTGTAATCATCCCACTTTAAAAGCTTTAAAAGTAGACAAACCGCCAGTATAAATCCATAGAAATGTTCAAGATGTTGCACGAAAAGCTTGTAGCCCAGTCCCACCCTTTGAACCTCTTTTCCATTAGCAAGGTGGAATAAACCAAATCATAGCGGCATAATGACCCCCTTTGTCACAATTCATTAAGAACGGCATATCATCAATCATATGAAAAAACAGTCCAGTTACCAACTGTTTATTAAAGATTAAAGTACGTCGCGTCGTCTTATTTGTTGCTGTTACACCAAATTTTGATCCATAGACATTTCTCCCTAAATATACAAGAGTTGGACTTGAGATCTGTTCCCCAACTGCCCATAATTGGGAGCGGGGGGGGGGGGGGGGGTGAGGCCTTGACCCATCAAATGCGTATTTACACCTCTTTTTCCTCAAGTATACCAGCATACAGTTTGATTCCAGTCAAGGATCAAACACTATTTCCATGGGCAGTTTGGTCCCACTTGCCCATGAACCGGAAGGGTGGGGGTGGTTCGACTCTCGCCCAACCCCTATGATCCAAAACCACAAAGAATTTCAATTATTGTCTTTCCAAAACATTAAAAATGGGCCATCTGGGTCCAATTGCCCCTGAACCAAGTGGGGGTGGGGTTTGAGATCCGCAAAAAGTAAAAAGAGACCCCAATGCTCACAATCCTACCAAGTCTCAACTTGATACCTGTTGATTCCTGTCACGGTAACAAACTTTACTCCTGGGCAATTTGGGCCCAGTTGCTCATGAAAGTGGTGGGTGGGGGAGGTGCAAATTCCAAAGCAATTTCCCAGTCCTAGGATCTACGTGTACAAGGAAATTCATCGTCCTATGTCCAGTCCTGGTCAAGTTATGAATATTATTCACTGGGCAATCTGGGCCCATTTGCCCCTGAACCAGGTTAGGGTGGAACCCCCAAAAGGCACAGCTAGACCCCAATACCCACTAGAATGCCAAGTTTGAACTTGATTGAACGCTTGAACTTGATAACTTGATGCCCGGTTGCTCATGAAAGTGGTGGGTGGGGGAGGTGCAAATTTCAAAGCAATTTCCCAGTCCTAGGATCTACGTGTACAAGGAATTTCATCGTCCTATGTCCAGGCCTGTCACAGGTAACGAACTTTACTCCTGGGCAATCTGGTCCCAGTTTCCCATGAACGTGGTGGGTGGCGGAGGGGCAACTATCAAGGCAATTTCCCAGCCCTAGATTCTACATGTACAAGGAATTTCATCGTCCTACGTCCATTTCTGGTCAAGTTATGAACATTATTCACTGGGCAATCTGGGCCCATTTGCCCGTGAACCGGGTTGGGATGAGGAGTGGGACCCCCAAAAGGCACAACTAGACCCCAATACCTACTAGTATACCAAGTTTGAACTTGATACCTGTTGATTCCTCTCACCGTTAAGTAACTTTACGCCTGGGCAATCTGGGCTCAGTTACCCATGAACGTGGTGGGTGGACGAGATGCAACTTTCAAAGCAATGTTCCAGCCCTAGGATCTACATGTACAAGGAATTTCATCGTCCTATGTCCATTTTTGGTCAAGTTACAGACCACTGGGCAATCTGGCCCCTGAACGGGGTTGGGGTGGGGGGTGGGACCCCCGAAAGGCACAACTAGTTGACAGTAATGTTATTTTTTCTTTCTTTCTTTGGTCTTTTTCTTCTTCTTTATTTAAGTACTCGTCTTATTGTACGTTTGTGCATTATGATGGGCAATAAATCTATTATTAATATTGGTACTTGTTGTACCACATGTCCCTGAACCAGGTTGGTGTTGGGGTGGGAACCCTAAAGGACTCGAACTCAAACTAGTACAACAAGACCAAAGGTTTCGATGGGATCCCAAAAATTCAATATCTAATCCAGACAACTGGGTCTTGTCTTAGCCAGATCCAGTCATCGCCAGACTCCTTGAACATTTTTACAATTATAATTCAGAAACAGACAGGCCAAATAGCTAATAATCTGTGAAAAGCAAGTTCAGATCACTTCTGTTTTGACGAAAACTTCCTGCCACTTCTGCCAATATCCCCCTTTCGGCCGAACTCCAGAACTACTTGTCCGGCGAAAAAAGAAAGCTGAAAAACGAACTCAGGGTATCTTCTTTCCCCATTATTGAACATCTAACTTCATTTAACTTGTAAAAATTTTCCGACTCCAGCCGGATTCCGGTCGAACTATATGTCCGGGTAAAATATGATTGTTACACACGGATTCAGCATCTCTTCTTACCCCTAAATCGGTTATCTAATCGACTACAAATAAAACTTTAACTTCTAACAATTTTCCGGTTTTGTCCGGATTCCGGGCGAACTACATGTCCGGGTAGAAAAATGTTTTCACATAAGTGTTCAGCATGTCTTCTTGCCCTAAATCGAACATCTAAATGAATTCGAAATAAAACTTTTAATTTTAACAAACTTTCCGGTTTCGGCCGGATTCCGGGCGAACTACTCGTCCGTCGTGAAAATGGTTTTCATCATCGTCTTCAGCATGTCTTCCTACCCCTAAATCGAACATCTAATCAACTTCAAATAAAACTTTTACTTTTAAAAAACTTTCCAGTTTTGGCCGGATTCCGGGCGAACTACTTGTCCGATGACAAAATGGTTTTCACCATAGCGCTCTTACCCCATAATCGACTATCACACTAGCTGTTTCAAAATATTTTGTTTGCCCCTTAATTTGAGCCCCCTCTCCCACCCCTAAATGTAGGGCTACAAAGCCCATCTACGAACTCGACTGGTCCGATGACCCAACGAATCCTCACACCAGGTTTCGTCAAAACATCACATTCCCTTCGAGAGTTCTCGTGCTTACAGACAGACGGACGGACAGACGGACAACTTTTTCGATGTCATAGGTATCCCTCCACTTACCTTTTGGGATCCCAAAAAGTTTCCGGCAAGTGCGGACACAAAAGAATGTTGTCGTGTTTATTTACACTGTCTTGTTTAAGTGTTTTAATATGTATATTTTACTTTTGTGTTTTATTCATACTCCGCTGTTACACAAAAAGCGGGTCATAAATGACTAAATAAAAAAAAAAAAAATGTGGAGTATAAAAACGATTTACCAAAATATGGCTCTTTTGTAGCCCTAAGTATCCATCCATCGAGTTTTTAATACAATTACGTGGTACACAACGCCACCCAGGAGGCATTATTACTTCTGGTTTTACTCAGAGAAGCATTTCTTCATGGATAATTGGAAGTCTCGAGCTGGAACTGAATTACGATTACCATTTTCCTAATTATTGTCAAAATCCCTAACAGAACCGAAACGTGCCTAAAATAAGAAAGAATACAAGAACGCGCTGTTCGGCCATGCTGGGTCGCCCATGAGAATACTACGTAGTACGACTTACCACGGCTGGTATGGGTGGCGGTCTGGGTATTGCTGGTATATAGTGAGGATTATAACTTGGTCCTGGCACACCATGTCTATCAAGCATGTATCGGTACCGACTATGCACAGGGCATCCACCAAAAGGAGACGGGATCATAGGCATCGGCCCACTACTACTCCTAGACACACCTTGCGGAAAATAGTCATCAGCGGAAACGTAGCCGCTAGATGCTGCTCCGTAGCCTTGTTCAGCATATCCACTATGACCGTATGAATAATGCGGGGCGTAGCCGTTTCTCTGGTACTGGTAATCGTCACGATGGACTTGGTAGCCATTTGGAATATGGCTGTAGCTGACCGCGTGGCTCAATGTATGGCGGGTGGAGTCGGGATTGTGACTATGATTCATTATATCATCATCTAGGTCAGATGTACAGAAGGGGTCTGATGAATAACTTTTAACAGATAACATTATACGTTGTACACTGAGATAGTATCATTTTTCGGGAGCTTCAAATTAGTGTTGGGCGATATTCGATGTCGATAGCGATATATTGGACCAAATACCGATATCGAATATCGAAACGTAAATATCGATATCGAAAACGGTCTTTGATCATTCATAATTATTGTAAATAATTCAACTTAGCTTACATTTATATATCAGAAATTGGAGCAATATGTTTTCCGTAATTCAGTTCTTATTTATACGGAGTCTGAGATGACGCAAGATGCTATTTAATGACAATTTTGTTCTTAAATATCGACGAGACGAGAAATATCCTGTAGCAAAACACGGTAAAGAAAATATCGATATCGATTATCGAATATCGTAAGTGAAAATATCGATATGTCAATACATCGAGAAATCCAAATATTCCCAACACTACTTCAAGGCCAGTCATTCAACACCAGTCACTCTAGTATGTCAACTCGTGTAACAATCTTCAGATATTACTTTACCTCACAATTCACACCATCATAATGTTTTTAATTTCATTTAAAGATGCTTAAACCGTGCTGTCAACGACTTTTGAAAGCAATTCTCATTTCTTAGAGGGAATCAATTTCCTTGAAAGCTAGCTTCTCCCGGCAAAGGATGATTGCCTTTGCCAGGCAGGGCTCCACTTCTTCACTTTAAACATTTAAAAAATGAGACGGGAAAAGGATGAGGCTTTGAGAAGCAACAGCTGACACAATCTGAAATGCTTATCCAAGAGCACGGCGTTAATCCCAAGTAGCTGCTCTCTCGAATGACAGCGGCTGTGCTTCTTCTGAGAGGTACTAGAGAGATTTCCAAAGCTAAGGACTACCATCGGCTTCTGTGCTAATCCAAAATAGCGAATCCACAACTTAACACTTCTGGGTAATTGTCTTCGCAGTTACCTCGGGTATGATTTCCTTTCTTGGGAAATAGCTTTTTAACTTTCCTACAGATCAGGTCAAAGAATTACTAGGGTTGAAGGTGAACTTTAACATTTACTTTTTACACAGAAGATTACCGTCTGTTGCATTTAATACTCTCTTTTTTGTCTCACTACGTTGGTCTGAACAGAAGAAGCTCTTCTGCTTTAGAAGACTCTTTCTTCGAAATGCTATTACTTATAACCACTATTCTCTGAAAATAGTTTTTTGGGGCTTTCCTAAAAATCAGTTCAAGGGACCACTGAAGTTACCAGTGAACTTGCACGTTTTGAGTTATACTCCAAAGAAGCTTTAGCGTCTCTTGCATATCGTGTAATCTTTTGTCCATTTTCTTGAGACGGTCTGCGCCATTCTATTTCACAGCGAGCTTTCTACACAGCACTAATATGGAAACAGGGACACACACTTCCCGCGTTCTAGTCTTACACTATGTTCTTGAAAAGCAACATATGGTTCACTTATTTCACCTCCAAAAAGGAGTGACCTTACTCAAACTCCAAGCGCAACTGAAACGCCTCTCTCTCTGTCTGCGGGGGAGATGATACTAGTAGAACAGCGCAAGCACGGACGAGAGGAGAATTCATTCCATGCGGGAAAATGCCGAAATGAGTAGGTTAGGCCAAGCAGAAAAAGGCAATAACCACGAGGTCACGTCAATGTCGGCTGACGTGTGAAAGCTGAGGTGGTACGGTGACTCGTTGAACCGAGTATTCTCAGTACTGGTTTCGCCACTTCCGAAGTTTCGATTGGTGTCCAGGGCGGTTTATCCCATAGTAATAAAGACGAAGCTCAACGAACTGAAGGACGAAAAGAAAAGAAATAGCCAAGGGAATTGCGTTTATTACATTCCCGCATCTAAAGGTTCAACCACGACCAGGTCACGAAACCAGCCTCTCTACCACACTTTTAAACAACCTGCTGCACTAGTCGGGACTGGTTTAGACGAAGCATACTACAAGGAGGTTTAAGTCAATGCTGACTTTTCAAAAAGTGGATAGAGACACAGATATTTTTACGGACTAAAAACTATCGTGGCTTACGCCATATTAATTTAGTCAAAACTTTCAGCAAGGTAACAGAACTCTTCGTAAAGCTCTGGTGGGATTAAATTAAATTTTCCAATAGCGGTAACTACTTTACGAGGGAGCTATTTCGCCAGATTTTCGGCGAGGAAAACGAGCCTATGACTTGGACAAATTATAAACGGGTTGGGGCTTAAAACCCATTAGACAATGGCTAAAAATGGAGAAATGAAATTTCTATTATGGTGACTATATTTTTCCCTGTCATTTTGGGCTGAAAGATTATTGAGACTTAAAACCAAACTCCATGCTGAGTTTCAGCACTCGCTCGTGTCAGGGGACTAACTCGCAGAAGAGATTATCACTAGAATTTCCACCACGGGTATACAGTTACTGCACTACAGTTGAAATACCCCGCCAGAAAAACAGATCAGCTCCTATAAGCATTGACTCTCGCTAAGTCTTTCCTCTGTAGGAGGATTAACTATCTTAACTACTATTGCAAACTTACGTTGTCTCTGATTGGTTTGTCCGGTTCGTACGACCGAATGGACCACTGAAAAAGGACGCCAGAAGCGGGACTTAATTGTGAAAGTGAAAGACCCTCACGGGATGATTCGATTTTTCTAGAGTAAAAGCCAAGTAAAGTAAGTAATTTGTGTTACAAAACTGGGGTCTAGCAATTAAGAAAAATTTGAAAACTGTTCCTACAAAAATATTACCAATTATTCGTATTTTTGCATTGCGCAAGCGGAATGAGGGGAAAAAAAGTCGAGGTGTTAAAAAGCACCTTTTTCACCGGGAATTGTGACACTTTTATGAGTCGAGCTCTTGGCAACCGTAGTACAAGCGCACAAACACCGGTGAAAGGAAAACTGTCAATAAGCGGACAGCTGATGGCTCTAGTTACTGAGAAGGAATATGGTCAATAGTTTCAGGTTTCGGTTCTGCTTTTAATTTAAACAGACGGGACGGAGTATCTTCATATTACCACCAGACACCTGTATATGCCAAAAGGACGTATGCAAGGGAAACAACCGAGAGGTTCCGACCCCTGCTTCACCCGGACGATCCAGTGGATTGGAACAAATATTATGGAGCAGCAGCTTCTCCGAACGACAGTGTTTGTCAAATCAGCCTTTTGGTGGAATTAAACATTTACTTCGAATTCAAATAACTTGCCCCATTAGCATCGCCTTCCGCAGCTGGAACCGATACATTTCCTAGAAATTCGTGGATATCAGCTTTATATGTCTTTCCTCGCTCAATTTCAACAAGAGATGGAAAATTCGAAAGCGGAATTCCTCTCGCCTTTGGAAGATAACGACGAAACGTTTTGTGCTAGGAAATGCAGGCAGATGACTAAAGGCTGCAGCAAGGCTGTATCCAGGGGGGGGGTTAGGGGTTTGACCCCCCCCCCGAAACGTACAAAAATAGTCATTTTAGGGTTTTCCGTCTGATCTGTGTGTTTTTGTACTTTTTGTCCGACCATCAGGCAACCCCCCCCCCCCCCCCCCCCCCCCCCCCCGAAAAAAATTCCTGGATACGGGCCTGGACTGCAGTAACTAGAAAGAGTACTTGTTGCCAAATTGGCGCTCAAGTGAAGGACCTGTGGACGGGAGGCTGTTTTTTCACCAAGGTGGTGGTAGGGTGCCTTTCTTTCCGTAAAAAACCTGGTAAAAAATGACGGAATCGGTACCTGATTTTGACCGTACTTTTGTTTCTAAAAACATAGCGAGCTGCCTTCAGGATGCTACAATGTAAAAGTTGCATAATGTACAAAACAGGACTTAAGAGAAAATTTGGTGCGTTTTCACGCTCCTCCTTTTCTTTTCTTTTTTCAGGGATACGCCGTCACTAGCCTTTTCCCTCTGGGGGATGTCCAGTCTTGCTAACAGGACTCGAAAATGTGCCGACGAAAGACGCTGCTGTCGCACGGTGACAACGTCACTAATGGCTGTACATATCACAAATTAAAGCGCCGCATGCGAAATTTTTCGACTCCACCTTTTTTTCTGGCAACATTCAACTAATTTCCATGCAAATTCTAGCTTTTAATGTGGCTCAAGGCCCACATAATTCCAATCATCAAACGCCCAACTAAATGACGCCCCCCTCTTCTCAATGGTGAAGAAACCGTTATGCGCCGCAGAAATTTTGTGGAAGCACTGACGATCAGAGTGGCTTTTTGCGATCCCAAAATTGCAGTAGATACAAAGTAGGATGTTTGTTCTGAATTTACAGCAAACAAAAGTAGGCTAGTTTTCACGTCAAGAGACGTGCTTATTCCTGATGTACTGCGATCATCAGACGTAAAAGTAAAGTAATGTCAACGTAATGGCATCCAACTGAAACTACCGTTAAATGGCAAAGAACAAGAGCTAAATAAGTGCCACCTAAGTTCCCGAAATTAGTAACGGGGGTGAACTAAATAATGAATGCGTACAACCGAAAAACTAACCAAAAGGATAAAGAACAGACCAGGGGCGGTATAACAACAAAATTTCGTTCACCTAAAACACCCGAATCTGGCAAGTCTAGTAACATATTCGGATTAAACAAAAATCCTTGAATTACCGAATTCGGCAACGAATCAGAACCAAATGAATCTGATTAATGACCGAATTATGAAACGGACTGAATGACCGAATGCGATAGAACAGATACGAACTTGTGAAAAGTCGGGTGAATTACCAAATTCGGTAACGAAGGAGACCAAATAAACACGTTAAATCACCGAATTTACGAAGGGGCCGACCGAACGCGGTGAAATCGATGCGAACTGAAGAACAGGTGGATGAATTGCCGAATTCGGTAACGAATGAGACCAAATAAAAACCTTAAATCACTGGATTTACGATGGAACAGACCGAATGCCGTGAAATCGATGCGGACTGAACAACAGTTAATGAATTACGAAATTCGATAAAGAATGGGAGTTAATAAACCCGTTAAATCACTCAATTTGGATATGTGGGCACAAAAGACTTAACAAAACAGGCATCGCGCTGCCCCCCCCCCCACCCCCGGGACGCCCTGGACAGGAAGTCTGCCTTCTCGTTTGGCCAGACTCAGGTGCACTATGGCACCCCTGCTCCTGCTCTGATACTTAATCACAAGGTTGTCGACCTAACCCAACTGAACCAAGGCAAAACTATAATTTTGGCAGAATTCCTCTTCGGTTTAGCGATTCTAAGTGTAAATCTTCTTTACTTTAGGATATCAAGCGATAAGCTACCTATGTCATCACAAATTTTGTTAATCCGACTCTCAGTCTCTCAGAGGCGTAATTGTAGAAGACCAATCCGAGGCAGCGGCGCTGTCCCGGGCCTTCGCAAGCTTTAACGTAAATCTTAGATAAGTGAGACCGAACATACTAAAGCGAATTCGACATATGAATGAAAATAAATCCAACAGCTTGGATCTACAGGATACCGCAGCTATCCACTGGGATCTTATTCTCACTTAAGCTCCTCCATAAGAGCTTTGTTTACTGTGTAAGTGATTCAGAAAGTCAATAAAATCGGTATCACGGATCCCGAATGCTTAAATCAAGAGTAGCAACAAAAATTCTCGAATTAAATTTTCACCGTTGCTACAGAGTACCTCTCTGCACCCCCCCCCCCCCCTCCGAACGCAGCCAAATTATATTCACTCGGAAAACTAGTCATCCGTGAACAAGAAGAACGGGACTAAATATCTAACCGCAATCGCAGCAGCCAAGGAGAGACGATAAACCCACTAAGTGTACTATCCCGGCTAGAGTACCAACCCCAGGATCTCCATCAAAAGATCATCGTCGTCGTAAAATGCACTCTAAACTCTTCAAACCATCCCGCATGGTTGCCCACAAGTGCCAATAAAATTAGTTCCCCAATGAACTCTTCAGATGGGGGAATTGAGAAGTAAAGCACGAAGAAGCACGATAAACCAATGCTCTACCGTGTCCTATCAAAAGGGACCTGATTTTTTGCCTAAAATATTCACAGCTTCAATATTCTTGCAGCAGAGCTTCTAGGACTCTGAGTAACTGTCGTGACTGTCAAGTAGGAGACACTTCGTATCCTTTGCAACAGTGGCGATATTTCACGTTCTTTGGGTGAAAAGGGTGGACGAAGAAGCCATCGGCAAAATTAAGGGACAGTAGTCCCTTTTGGCTGGAGCAGATAGAAGGGGACACTCTAACAAGCTGTTTAAGCCATCTGTCAGAAACCGACAAGGACAACAATTCTTCTCACGTGAACGAAGTTATTAATGGAATAAAATTTAAGTTTTCAGTCCCTTATCAATAACAAAACCGAAGTTGATCAAAATACAGAAAAAAGCTTTTCCTGTCATCGCCCCAATCGTGCAGCAAAAACAGCGGCCGTGTCAAAAATTAAATCTCAGGACTAGTTTTTTCCCTACAGTTGTATTTGAAAGTGAAAGTGAAAGTCGGTTAAGCTTCAGTTATTTATTACAGGTTTGCTTCCTTCCCCAAAGTTGGCCCTGAAGATCGACAGCCTGAAGATAACCCTTGCCAAGAAGGGCCGAAATATCGCTGATGAAGCATCGTAGCTGATGTAACCGCTGTATACATTGTTTGAATATATGTTTCAAAGTCAGCTTGTGCTCAAGAAATATTTAATTCTTCTCATGTCGAGTTGTCAACACATTGAATAGTCTGGCCAACGACACAGTATCAGCACCCAACTAAGAAGCCTTCAAAACGTCACTAGATGAAGAGTGGAATGGTGTGCCCTCTAAGTACTACTGTGATGCATCTGATACCCAGCAAATCATCACATCATCACGGGGCGATTCAACAGATCAAAACTGATCTTAATTCGCTCCAAGTGCGAATTACAGTAATTAAGGTAATAATAACATTATTTTATCACAATTTTCACGACAGACCAGTGTTACAACATTCTGAGAAAATTCATGGGTGGAGAAATACACAAGAGCAAAGGAAGTTAAACATAATATGTTTTGTTATTCTTGTTGGTAAATAAACAAATATGAAAATCTAGACGTATGGATGAAAGTACGAGTTTATGCGCTAGGAATATAATCTGGAGATTGGGCAGTGTGTATGGAACAAAAAGCGGACTGTAAGCTCGTGGATAAATAAGTGATTCGCGTCTACTGGGCAACTCAGACACTTTTTGGGACCCCAAAACGTAAGTGGAGGGATACCTATGACATCGCAAAAGTTGTCCGTCTGTCCGACCGTCCGTCCGTCTGTAAGCACGATAACTCTCGAAGGGAATGAGATATTTTGATGAAACTTGGTGTGAGGATTTGTTGGGTCGTCGGACCAGTCAAGTTCGTAGATGGGCTTTGTAGCCCTACATTTAGGGGTGGGGGAGGGGGTTCAAATTAAGGGGAAAACAAAATATTTTGAAATAGCTAATGTGATAGTCGATTATGGGGTAAGAAGACATGCTCAACGCGATGGTGAAAACCATTTTGTCATCGGACAAGTAGTTCGCCCGGAATCCGGCCAAAACCGGAAAGTTTGCTGAAAGTAAAAGTTTTATTTGAAGTTGATTAGATGTTCGATTTGGGGGTAGAAAGACATGCTGAAGACGACGGTGAAAATTATTTTCTCGACGGACAAGTATTTCGCCCGGAATCCGGCCCAAACCGGAAAGTTTGTTGAAAGTAATAGTTTTATTTGAAGTTGATTATATGTTCTATTTAGAGGTAGGAAGACATGCTGAAGACGATGGTGAAAACTATTTATTCGACGGACAAGTATTTCGACCGGAATCCGGCTCAAACCGGAAAGTCTGTCAAAATTAAAAGTTTTATTTGGAGTTGATTAGATGTTCGATTTAGGGCAAGAAGACATGCTGAACGAAAACAATTTTCTACCCGGACATGTAGTTCGCCCGGAATCCGGCCAAAAACGGAAAACTGTTGGAAGTTAAAGTTTTATTTCTAGTTGAAGTGATTTAGGGGTAAGAAGAGATGCTGAGTCTCTGTATGACAATCATATTTTACCCGGACATATAGTTCGACCGGAATCCGGCTGGAATCGGAAAATTTGTTATAAGCTAAATTAGTATTTGAAGTTGATTAGATGTTCATTACTGGGGAAAGAAGATACCCTGATTTCGTCTTTGAGCTTTCTTTTTTCGCCGGACAAGTAGTTCTGGGAGTTCGGCCGAAACCGGGAAATTGGCAGAAGTGGCAGGAAGTTTTCGTCAAAACAGATATGACTTATAGGGGTAAACACACATGCTGAATTCATATCTGAACTTGGTTTTCTCAGGTGATTAGCTATTTGGGCTTAATCTGTTTCTGCATTTTAATGTTAAAAATGTTCAAGGAGTCTGGCGATGACTGGATACAAGACCCAGTTGTTTGGATCAGATATTGAATTTTTGGGATCCCATCGAAGCCTTTGGTCTTGACAGGTTGGCAAGGGAGTACACAGCTAGGTTTCTAGTATCGGGAAAGCTGAATTGTGTTAAAATACGACGTGTTTTTGATGCAAATAATTTTTTTTTGCTATGTCCCTGAGGCATTTGATGCAATAAAGTATCATTGCTCCTGACCCATTTTTGCATTGTGTGGGTTAAAAATTAATGAACGAAAAAAAGATTGTAAATCGGCAGATACTTGGTAGCAACTCACAGTTACTAGCCCCAAAGAGGAACCATCTTTTATAATGTTTCCTGTCATTTCATAACGATAATATTAAGTTCGGACCCCAAGTGCCCAAGAGTCGCAGCGTTTCGAGCAACAGATATTCCTTCAGCCCAAGCTGACTGTGAATCGTATTTGACAATGCAAAATGGATACGTCAGCTACATTTTATTAGAGCTATATTTCGGCCCTTCTTGGCAAGGGTCCTCGTCAGTCTCAAGGTGGAAAATGATCTTGAGGAAAAACGATTAAGATTCTTCCTTAAATATCTGATTTTGTGAACTTCTTCCCTCAAAACTGATTGGACTTCAAGCCGGTGCTGTGATTTCATTTTGGACATGGCTGCTGTTTTTGCTGCTCGATTGGGTCGTCGAAAGGGTAGAGATTTTTCTGCATTCTGATTTCAGAGTCACCTGTCTCTTCTTCTTATTTCCAGGAAAGATGGATACGAATATAGCTTTAATGAAATGTAGCTGACTTATCCGTTTTGCTTTGTCAAATATGTTACTCGTAACATCATGAGGAGAGTAATTGCGCCATAACTTTCAAGTGGATCACACTAAAACATTAGTTTTCAATAAAAGAAATATGATCGCAGCACTCATAAATCCAGTATCATCGCCCTGCTAGTTACGAACTAATAATGAACTAATGATGAAGAATCGTAGCTGCGGTATCCGTTGAAAACATTGTTTGAATAAACGAACTAATCGCTAAGTAACGACGACTCTTTCGTCGATCCAGTGGGCCACCAACAAGAGCTACTAGCCCATATGCAGAGGTGGGCGAATCCGACCATGAAAGGATTCGAATCCGAATCCAGGGCTAGGTACGAATCCAATTCGGAATCCAAATCCACAATTCCATGCAGAGGATTCGAATCCGTAATCGAATCTGACCTTGACAAAAATCAAATCATGTACATAGGTTATTGTTTAAAGTCAGAGGTGAAAAAAAGCACAGATATCTAAGGTAAACAGATAACGTGATAAATTACTAAGGATGGTTGGTGGTGGAGACCAAAAAGCTGGATTGACTAAGCACACTATGTAAAAATTGGGAAAACGGAAACTGGAAGGATGAAGTCTAAGAATTTGAGCGGATTCGTAAGATTGAGGGTTTGGAATCCGAACCCAAATCCAGTCTCACAAGCAGAAGATTCGAATCCGGATTCGAATCCGGCTAAAAGGACGAATCCTTGATTCGAATCCAATTCGGATTCGCCCATCTCTGCCCATATGGAAATTATAATTTATAAAAATTCTTTGAGCCCATGCTGACTTTGAAACATATATTCAAACAATGTCTACAGCGGATACGTCAGCTACGATTCTTTATCAGCGATATTTTGGCCCTTCCTGGCAAGGGTCCTCGTCAGACTGTCAATCTTCTGGATGAACAGAAGATTGACCCAGAAAGTGAGAAGATTGACCCAGTTTTCAGTGGTATTCGAAAGTTGTTTCCTTCCCCGACTTTGACCCAGAAGATTGACAGCCTGACCAGGACCCTTGCCAAGAAGAGCCGAAATATCGCTGATGAAGAATCGTAGCTGACGTATCCGTTGTAAACAGTGTTTGAACATATGGCAATTGTTACGGAAGACTGAACAAGAAAGTAGATGTGGACGTCCAAACGTCCCCCCCCCCCTCTCGAAAAACCCCACTGTTACCGGATGTAGTTCGGACCTATAAAAAGAACGTCTAGGGCGACTGCTCGTACAACCCATAAAGGTTTATCACCAATCCGTATCGAGAATTGCATCTCCGAGAAATGTCCGGCCAGTTCTCACAACGACACGATAGGGCGTTTGATCTATGTACCGCCCGAGAATAATTCCGATCGCCCCTCCAGTTTGGTCTCCAGTCCCCACGCAATAAACAGCATTTTCAGGCCCCTCCCTTAACTCCTTCCAATGTGGCCGGACAATGTTCGGACTCAAGAATAGAATATCTACACTGTCAGAAGTTCCATAACAGATAACATAGATGCGCGGCTTCAACGGATAACATTTTTCTTGTATTTTATGTATAACGCATAACATTTGTAAAATCATGACAAGCATATACTGCTATCTATTGAAACTGCGCATCCTCTCGTTATCGGTCATAAAACTTCTTGCAGCGTAGAGCTTCTGCTAATACCCACCATCATTCGTCTCTCGAATCAGATCACCCGTTCCGGATACTGCATTTCCGGGAAATGTCTGCTACCAACATCTACCTTCACCCACAGTCGCTACATTTGTTTCGAACAAATAAATACAAATGATTGTTTTTTGCTCGAATCGGATTGCCAGATCGCAATGTACGCTAGCACATGATCCCAGGCTCCCCGGATCTCCCTCCATCCCCCAGACAGCAGACTTGCATCATATCATCTACAAGAAGCTGCCTAAAGTTCGCCACTGATGCAACCCGGATAAATTTATTGTGACGAGAATGCTTTAACGCAACATTTCCGAAAACACACATCTTTACATCCTACTTCCATAATAACTCCATATATATCTAAACCCGGAGACACCAATTCCGTACGGTACATTCTAACCCCTCTAACCATACCACTCTAATTTTTTCACTTGCCGTATTTTCCTACCTTTGATGTGTATCACGCTGTCGACGGTTGTCTTCGAGAAGTTTTTCCATCAGAACAAGACCAAAGGTTACGATGGGATACCAAAATTTTAATATTTGCTCCTGACAATTTCGTCCTGGAGATTTTCGGTCTTCAACAGAATTCTTAAACATTTTTACTTTTAACATTTACAAACAGGTTAAGGCCAATGGTAATAATCGGAGAAGACCAAGTTCGTATTTGACAGTGCAAACCCGATACGCCAGCTGAATTTCAACAAGTTCAGGTATATTCAGATATCCATTTTGCGCTGTCAAATATTCAAATATGAATTCAGGATACGGTTTACCCTATAGCCTACGTCGTATCTCGTTCCTTCCTTACTTCTGCCCAACTTCCGGTTTCGCCCGGAATCCGGTCAGACTACTTGTCTGGCTAAAAACTAAAGCTCAAAAACGAACTCAGCATGTCTCCTTACCCGTACATCCAACCTCTAATCAACTTCAGATTAAACTTTTACTTTTAACAAATTTTCTGGTTTCAGCCAGATTCCCAGCGATATATACGTCCGGTGAGAAAATGATTGTCATATGCGAATTCAGCATGTCTTCTTACCCGCAAATAGAAAATCTTATCAAATTTAAATAAAACTTTTACTTTTAACAAATTCTGCGATTTTGGCCGGATTCCGGCCGAACTAAAGTCCGGCGAGAAAACAAATTTCATATTCGGACTCAGCACGTCTCCTTGCCCCTAAATCGAACCTCTAATCAACTTCATATTAAACTTTTACTTTTCACAAATTTTCCGGTTTTCACCGGATTCCGGGAGAACTATTTGTCCGGCGAGAAAATAAATTCCATATTCGAATTCAGCATATCTCCTTACCCCTAAATCAAATATCTCAATAGCTTTCAAGAAATATTTTTTTTTCCTTTAATTTGAATCCCCCCCACCATCACATATAGAGCTACAGAGCCATCTTCGAACTTGACCTGTACTCTGACCTCAAGGACCCTCCCATCAAGTTTCATCAAAATATCTCAATCTCTTCGAGAGTTATCGTGCGGACAGACGGACAACTTTTGCGACGTCAAAGGTATCCACTCCACTTACGCTTTGGGATCCCAAAAACCGGTTATGTAAACTGTTTCCTTGTTTTCCCTAAAAGTCAACGGGTCTAAGAAAAGGTTTAAAACAGCCAAAACCGTGGATTATTTTTTAGAAGCACAGCCTAGTTTTAATGTATTCAAATATATTAAAATATTGTAAGTTGTAGAGGAAATAGTGCGAGGGGTCTTTTAAGGTTACAAAAGGGAAAATGCCTACAGGATAAAAGATATGAAATTTCTTTAGTGGTACCAGTATCCGCCCCGGGCCGGAGGGGTGGGAATTGCTGCGAAAAAATCAGAGCGTGTTCCGCCCTACTTAACGTGGTTACTACGCATGAAGTCACGAATCATAGCTTCTTGGCGTCGAGGCTGGAACGCATTTTTTTATGTCCACCTAAATATCATGCCGTGGGCTAATCCGGCAATCTCATCACAGAGATTAATAGTTACCACACTTGCTACTCTCCCGAGCGTGGTAAGCAAATAGTTACTATTAGTTACTATTTGGAGAAGGTTGGAACGGTCAGTGTAGTAACTTTTCACGAGGCTGTAACGAAAATAGTAACTAATAGTTACTATTGTTAGAAGACACACTCCTAGTAAGTTTCAGAAGTAGACGGAATACCAACGGAATGCGACGAGGGAATGTCATCGAATTGACTGGTTTGTTTTTTCATCGTTAGCGGGTCGATTTTGTACAAACAGAAGGTGGCAACATTTCTGTCATTCCAACGTCTCGGTCGTGCAGCGAATACAGCAGGCGCGCCCAAAATTAGACCTTTGCAATTTTTACCCCCACAATCGCCTGTAGAATATTACTTCGGCGATATTACCCGAAACATTAAAAGCTGATGGACTCGTGCACACGATGTGAAAGAATAAATTTTTCTCTTTCTTTTTTTTTAAATCAATTTTGGTAATAAAGGATTCTATTGATGTTATCAAGAATTCCTTAGCAACTTCTTTGCCGAAAGCGTCTACAGTGAACATTGTTTTAGACCAGTTATGATACATTTCATGCACTGTGTCATGATTATTACTGAAATGACGAGTTGATAGATTGTATGTCTATATTTACATTTTAGTGTGATTGACGAAAAGGTCAAATTCGGGTCACGCTGTGACACTTCGACATTCATCGAAACTCTTTTCAATAAAGATGTTTTGGATGCACAAGAAAATGTGATTATCACTTGTCTTTTCCTAGGTCTAGACGTGTCACTCAAATAATAATGCAGATGACATTTCGAATATTAGTCGCACAGTGACGGTTCGAATCAAATTTTCCGATACTTGACGCGGAATACAGTAAAATGGGTATATCATTTAACCAGTCTGGGACTGAAGATATGATTTTTAATCGCCGTCCTCCTGATGTGGTAGAAGCGGATATTGCTGGCAAGCCCGTTCAACCCAAGGACTCTCTGACTTACTTGAGTCTACCTCTGGGAACCAGTCTCCGTAACCCGTTCGCTTCTAAAAACACTGTTTCGTGATAAAACTCGTAAAGCATACGGAATCCTTGTTTCTATGAGATTGAAATTCCTGCTAAATTGTATAATTCCTTTGTAGTTCCGCATGTTATTACTTTGGCACCGTTTCGGAAGCTGTTTTCCAGCTCAGATATTAATGATGTTCGCAAATCTTTTTACAAATATGTAAAGTATCTGCTAAGGGTTCCACCTTAGACAAGTATTAAAGCACAATGGACACTTCTAATGCTTTACTTTGTATTAAATGCTTCACAAATAAACATTTCCGACTTCCTTTAGAAGGCGCTACGAAAATCGGCCGTTTTCTTGTTATCCCTTGTCTTTACCTCTCTGGCATTTCGGAGATCCAGATCTTAAGAGCTGGGATATCCTGGCAGGAAATTCAAAAACTCCCAGCAATGCTTGATATAAAGAATATATTTGAGATGTCACCAAAGTCAAGCCGCAGATGCAGTTTACCTGATTGTTCCAGTGTTTCATCAGAAGTTCCCATGGCTTAAAGTGTCTATTAAAAGTTTGTCTTTGTGGAATAGTGTTGTGACGCTTGATTAGCTTGCTTTATAAAATGTACCAGAATATGCAATAAGCTTATAAGAAATAACATAGCTACAAATATCATTTAAAAACAAATAACCTATTCAAATCTGAATTATACACGCTGATTTATGCATAAAATAAAGATCTACTAAGTATTATAAGAAACATCACTTTTATCTTTGTCCAAGCTAGTAAATTGAGCATGTACTGGCCCAAAAAATTACGCTTTGAAATATCAAAGCGAGGAAACTGTTGAAAAAGCTGCTGGTCAAGGGGGTAAGCATTGTTCCTAGGTTGTTACAGAGTGGGATTGGGGTATTTTGATGTGCCCATTGAACTTTAACAGTTTGTCTTCAAAGTATGGAGTAGCTTGACCTATAATTGTTATAGGGGAAAGGCGAGAGCGCTTTAAGCGAAGCCTTAATGTAGCTCAGCAGATGCTTAACTCAGTTTAAATTCTGTCAGTGTCTGATTGTTTTCTTTTTAAGTTTCTTGTGTTCTTTCCGTTATTGTTGTTGACAGTAAACTTCTTTTTTCCTTTCTTTTGTTGTTCTTTTTCTTCTTCTTTATTTTATTACTCCGTCTTTTTGTACGTGTGTGCATCGTGATGGATAATAAATCTATTATTATTATAATATACCAACTCTTTCGTGCCGTATTTACCAAACATTTCAACCTTGATTTAACGCCTTTTGAAAGTTAATATCCCGATCTTTTAGTGCGTTCTATTTTATTAGTTTGTTGTTTTTATATAAATAATCTCGACCATTTCATCCGTGATGAGTCTTCTTTTACATTTCCCCTAAGTATTAATTTGGTTTAAGAAACATTCGAATTGTAATAACGACGAACTGCTTTTGTAAGTATCTTAACCTGTTATTTTAATTCGTGTTTGATACTGATGAATTGTACTTCAAAATCGCGAGCCGTATATATATAACTTAGATTACAATAGAAAATAGACTAAAAGCTTGGGTGATCATTTAACTGTGATGTATCCCTATTTTTTTTTTTTTTTAATATATTATGGGTTAATAAACCGAATTGTGTATTGTGAAAACAGCGAAAACCATGAACTTTAGGACATCTGTTCTTTGGCAACATTCTGTAAATTTTGGTTACATTTTCCGTCACCTTATCTGTAACGTTTTTAGGATCCCAAAACGTAAGTGGAGGGATACCTATGACATCGCAAAATTTGTCCGTCCGTCCGTCCGTCTGTAAGCACGATAACCTCAAAGGGAATGAGATAATTTGATGAAACTTGGTGTGAGGACTGTTTGGGGTCAAGTTCGTAGATGGGCTCTGTAGCCCTACATTTGGGGGTGGGGAGGGGGCTCAAATTAAGGAACAAACAAAATATTTTTAAACAGCTAATGTGATAGTCGCTGTGGGGATAGAAAACACGCTCAGCACGATGGTGAAAACCATTTTCTCGCCGAACAAGTAGTTCGTCCGGAATCCGGCAAAAACCGGAAAATTGGTTAAAAACAAAAGTTTCATCTGAAGTTGATTAAATGTTTCACTCATGGGGTAAAAAGACAGGCTGAGCACGATGGTGAAAACCATTTTCTCGCCGGACAAGTAGTTCGTCCGGAGTCCGGCAAAACCGGGAAAGTTGGTTAAAAGTAAAAGTTTCATTTGAAGTTGATTAAATGTTAGATTTCAGGGTGAGAAGACATCTGAACAAAATGATGAAAACCATTTTCTCGCCGGACAACTAGTTCACCTGAAATCCGGCCAAAACCTGAAAATACATTAAAAGCAAAAGTTTTATTTGAAGTTGATTAGATGACAGATTGAGGGGTAAGAAGAGGCGCTGAGTCCGTATATGACAATCATTTTTTACCCGGACATATAATTAGTCCGGAATCCGGTTCTGAGCGGATTTTTTTACATTCAAAGTCGTATTTAAAGTTGGTTAGATGTTCTTTATAGGGATAAGGAGATACGCTAGATTCGTCTCTGAATTTTCTTTTTTTCCTGGACTAGTAGTTCGCTCGGAATTCGGGCGAAACCGCAAGCTTGGCAGAAGTAAAGCAGGTAGATTCGGTCAGTATCGTCAAAACAGATATGCCTTATATAGGTATATATGAACTTGATTATCCTAGCAAAGACTGGATCTGGCAAAGACAAGACCCAATTGTCTGGATCAAATATTAGATTTTTAGGATCCCATCGACACCTTTGGTCTTGTTTTTTTAGAAATAGGCGGTCGAGACAATCGATGATGTTATTACCCACATTAGTATCAAGAACATAACTTGGGAGCTTAGGAGACAAGTGGCGGAGCACTGTATTTCTCCCCTGTTGTGTTGAACCACCAAACGACATGCTGACCCTTTGGCTACCCTGTAATTTGCCTTACCTTGATATGTGGACTGGTCAGTAACTCTCTTAGTTCATTCGTATCATCCAGGCGATTTCCAAACTTCGGGTCAGCCATGAAGTCAGTCATCTCCTTCAGCTGTGAGTAGCCGCTTTTCTGAACAGGCTTGAGATCCTGACTACTTCTGATCGAAAGCAGGGCAATCTTGTGGTAAATCTGAAAAAAAGGTAAAAGAGCTGCGTGAAATATGACTGACAGGATTTGAGAAACTATTGATAAACAAACAACAATAATAAGGTCAACGCTGTCAATGGGATCAGAAACGGTGATCTTTCTAGCTACGGAGCCGGTCTGCAGTTGTTCATGCGCCTTAAAAGACCTCTCCCACTATTTACTGTTCAACATTCAGTATTTTAAAATATTTGAATACTTAAAAACTAGGCTATGCTTTCAACAAATAACCCTGCCTGTTTAAGCCTTTTCCGAGAACCGTTGACTTATAGCGAAAACAGGGAAACAAGTTACATAACCGGTTTTCCTAATGGAAAAATTTCTCCCAGACAACCGTCGACAGCGTGGTACACATCGAAGGTAGCAAAACACGGTAAGTGAGAAAACCAGCGTGCTTTTATTAGGGGGCTAGAATGGACCGTACGAAATTGGGGTCTCCGGGCTTAGAACTATACGGAGGGGTTAGAACTCCTTAGGGAGAACTCCTTAGTTAGAACTCCGGGTTTAGAACTCCTTTAAGGACTGGAATGCACTCAGGACCTACAAGTTTTTGCCCTTGACCGTCTTTCCGCGTTCCATCTAGGAAGAAGATTTAGACCCGATAGTCCCTTTTCTGTTTTCTACCTTTTTTCTTGTGCACTTATTCCGTTACTGAAAGCTCGGTTTCTTTTCTTTCTTCGTAATACGTTAATTCCCTTTTGTTTTCTAGTGTGTAACTCAAACTGATTAGTTTGTTTATTTTGAACTTTGTTTTTCCATTGTCTTTCGTTGTAGATTTAGTAGGCTAATGTATCTTGAACAATCAGCTGTTTATTAGTATGTAAGTGTGTGCGAGTTTGATTTACATGTTTGTTTCTTTTTATACACTACTATTCAGTTTTGAAGGATTCAAATAAACAATAATGATAATAATAATATTATGATTATGGTCATTGGCTAAATGACACAGCACTTCCCGAAAAAGGTGGTTATAAAAAAAACTGGGATGGTTACTAAGCTTCCAATTTCACCATCGAGTACGCCTACTTGTATCCTGATTCAACCCCAAATTCAACTTCAGCAGAGCATTTGACTAAATCTCCAGTTTTCACCGGATTCCGGCTGAACTATGCAGCCGAAAACAAGAAAGACAGCAAAGCCTAGCTGAGAATTTCAAATTCACTTGTGTTTTTTACGATATTTTTTGTCTATGCTTATCATCAAACCGACGAGAAAGGCAATTTCATATCATGGAGTTTTTTATCGATATATCGATCAGTTTGGGCAGGAAATTTGGATCATCCCCAAATTTCCCGTTTTCCAAACTTGTCCGTTCCAAACTCATCCAGGCGAAAAAAGAGCCAACAAGACTTTCAGCAAGTCTTTAATCTTATGTCTACCGTTAAATCCAACGGAATGTTTCTCAATCTGTTCGAAAGTTACCGTGTTCGTGAGCGGAACGCGACATTTATGAAGTCACAGATATTCCTCTTTTTCTTCTGGGATCCCAGAAGGGCTCCAAATCTGATTACAATACAAATAAATGGACAAAGGAACACAAGCAGACCTCCTGATAAAGTGGCCAGCGGTAGTTTAGAGGACTATAATAATAATCATAATACCAATATTTTTCTGAAAACAGCCAAACACGGACACACCGAAGACGCCTGAAGCGCTAACAAAATTAAACCGCTAAAACAGAAACGCAAACTATTTCTGCTTCTCATAGCACTTAACACGAAACAAGATCTAAGAGCTCATATGGCAGTTGATACGAGTAGGTGGTACACGAAAGAAGATGAGAACGTCACAAACTACCCTACCATCCAAAAATGCGATTCTAACCCGGAAATCGGATATCTAGTTTCACTTAAGCCTGAGCATTACCGGCACTGCCTCGAATCATCTACGGGAAATGAGAATCTACCTTCCAAGTTTCAACCCATGTAGATCCATTCGTTTGGTCCGTAGACGTGCGACCGCATTTCTGGTACCCCTCTACCGTGGAGCCTGTTCTCTTACCGCCTATTAAGTTTCATTCAAATCTGAGCATTTTTTGGGAACTTTCAATAACTCCCCCCCCCACCCCTACCGTGGTCGGATCCAGTTCGAACCCTAAAATATGTCATCTACGGCATGTGATCTCTCAACACTCCAAGTTATTCTCAAGTCAGTCTGTTCGGGTCCCTGATACTCCTCCCAAGTTTCATCATCCTAGCACACCAGGAAGTACCAAACTCGCGGAATCAGCAGATTCCAGAGTCACCCCCCCCCCAACTCCCCCACAGTACCCGAATCTGGTCCGGTTAAGTCAACGGTGTATTTAGGACTTGTGCTTGTTCTTCCCACCAAGTTTCATCCAGATCCCTCCACTCTAAGCGTTTCTCAAGATTTCCAGCTCCCCCCTCTAGGTCCCCACAAAGTCACCGGCTCCGGTCCGGATTCGAGATGGGTCGTCTGAGACACGGGGTCTTTCCAAATATCAAGTTTCGTTATGATCCGATCACCCGGTCAAAAGTTAAAAATACCTCAAAATTCGGGATTCCCCCTCCCTCCACTCCCCCTGAGATGCTCGGATCGGGAAACTGATGATTCCAACTTATTCTTTTGGGGTCCCTGATAAGCCTGCCAAGTTTCATCGTCCTAGCTTATGCGGAAGGGCCCGACCTAGCAAAACCTGGACAGACCGACAGACCAACGGAAAGACAGAAATTGCGATCGCTATATGACGCTTGGTCGAAGGGCAATTGCCATAAGAAAACACCGATTCTTCAGTTATTTGTCGAGTTCAAGATACAGGGAAGAGAACCTACACAACGTACGCAACATGCTCAGAGGGGAAAAATAAAGGACCCCTCTTGCTTATTCTGCCCTAGCTCCCATCTGGATCTATAAGCTTTGGAATCCACACTTTTCGCCATTTTCGTTTTGCACCTACGACTTTTCGGCGCTTTTTCGGCAAAGCCCGATTTTGTCAGTCACGCAACACATACTTGCAGGAAGCTTCAAGGGCCGCCGACAACTCTTTAAGGGCCGCCGACAACTCGACAACTCTTATGCTTGGTTTTCACATTTTTAACCCCGGCACCATCAGTTTTCAAAAAATTTGCGTCTCTTCGCCACGTATTCGGGAAGGCCGGACAGAGTCGACAAGCGCTAACAAGAAAACCACTCATTTGATGTGGAAAGTAATGCTATTAGGCTAATTTTAAGCCATTTCATCGTGAAAACATCATTTATTGAGCGAGCTGTGCTTCAACGGATAACCAACGACAATACTGGTTGAGCTCAATATTAGAGCAGATAGAGATAAACTCGTTTGCTTAGCCCCAACGCCATCTACTTCCAGGAATTTCACATGTCAAAGAAGACTGTCATTCCTCCATCAAATACAAAACAGACTCTAGTTCCCTTGAGGTCGATTGAAACTTGGATGGATCGGGTGTAAAAAGAAAGGAAAAGAAAGATTGGAGTGGCTGGGAGTGATCGAAACTCACGCAGCGAAGTCCGGTGGGAACTGTAATCGATTCGGACACCGAGCATGGTCATTTTACGAGGAAAACTGTTAAGCTTAAGTGCTTTCGTCGGAATGCAAAGCCGGAGGAAGGATGTTTTTCCAAGAAACGCCTCTCAGAGAACCTTGAATTGTCGAGACTGTGAACAGGTAGAATAAGACCAAAGGTGTCGATGGGATCCCAAAAATCTAATATTTGATTCAGACAATAGGGTCTTTTCTTCGCCAGATCCACTCTTCGCCAGGCTAATCATCAGAGAAAACCAAGTTCAGATATACCTCTATAAGCCATATTTATTTGGCGATACTGGCCGAGACTTCCTGCTTTGCTTCTGCCAAGTTTCCAGTTTCACCCGAATTCTGAGCAAAATACTAGTCCAGCAAAAAAAGAAAAGTCAGAAACAAATCCAGCGTCAGATCCCTACAAAGAACATCTACCGGTAATCAACTTTGAATAAAAGTTTGACTTGAAAAAAAAATCCCGTTACAACCGGGTTCTGGACTAATTATATGTCCGGGTAAAAAATGATTGTCATATACAGACTCAGCCTCTCTTCTTACCCCTTAATCTGTCATCTAATCAAACTTTTGCTTTTAACAAATTTTCCGGTTTTGGTCGGATTCCGGGCGAACTAGTTGCCCGGCGAGAAAATGGTTTTGACCCTCGTGTTCAGCATGTCTTTTCAACCCTAAATCGAACATTTAATCAACTTCAAATGAAACTTTTACTTTTAACCAACTTTCCGGTTTTGCTGGATTCTAGACGAACTACTTGTTCGAAGAAAAAATGGTTTTCACCATCGTGTTCAGCATGCCTTCTTACCCCAAAATCAGAGATTTAATTCACTTCAAATAAAACTTTTACTTTTAATCAACTTTCCGTTTCTTCCCGGATTCCGGACGAATTAATTGTCCGGCGAGAAAATGGTTTTCCCTATCGTGCTCATCATGCCTTCTTACACCATACTCGACTGTCACATTAGCTTTCTAAAAATATTTTGCTTGTCCCTTGATTTGAACCCCCACCCCCAAATGTAGACAGCCCATCTACGAACTTGACCTTACCCTTGACCCAATGAATCCTCACACCAAGTTCCATCAAAATATCTCATTCCCTTCGAGAGTTACGGCGCGCACAGACGGACGGACGGAAAGACGGGCAACTTTTGCGATGTCATAGGTATCCCTCCACTTACGTTTCGGGATCCCAAAAAAACACAATGCAAAATACTAGCGTCCGTTGCAGTACTTGCTTTTTCATACATTTTAATGTGCTTCTTCTCTCACTGGGGCCCGCTATCTAGGGTGAACACCATTTTATTGGTGAAATTACGCGCCGCTTAGCAATAGATGCAAAATTTTAAAGAAGAAAGAAGGAAAATTCAGCTGGCACGATCTGATGAATTAAACATGAAATAAACGTTTTAGGCAAGTATTTTGTAATAAAGATTTGAATTGTACGGGTCAATGTGATTTCTACCTAGTACTAATCCAGAGACTTTTCTTCACGATTTTGATAAGTTTGTTTCGGATACATCGGCTACTAATGTGGAACGGGTCTTTGGGATCCCAAAACGTAAGTGGCGGGATACCTATGACATCGCAAAAGTTGTCCGTCTGTCCGTCTGTGCGCACTATAACTCTCGAAAGGAATGATATATTTTGATGAAACTTGGTGTGCGGATTCTTTGGGTCAAGAGTAAGGTCAAATTCGTAGATGGGCTCTGTAGCCCTATATTTAGGGGTGGGGGAGGGGGTTTAAATTAATGGACAAATGAAATATTTTAAAACTGATACTGTGATAGTCGATTATGGGGTAAGAAGTCATGCTGAACACGATGGTGAAAACAATTTTGTCATCGGACAAGTAGTTCGCCAGGAATCCGGCCAAAACCAGAAAGTTTGTTAAAACTAAACATTTTATTTGAACTTGATTAGATGTTCGTTTTAGGGGTAAGGAGACATGCTGAACACGAAAAAAAAAACCGTTGTGGCGACGAAACTTGATCTTCCTGGGTGCGCCCGACGAAGTTTGTAGAATTTGATTTTTTTTTTTTTTGTTATGTATAAGCAGATGTGCCGACGAGTCAATCGACGCCAAACCAAACCATACAATACAGTCCCCCCCCCCCATAGTGACGCCCCTGTATATACCGTCAGAAGTTTGCTAGCAGATAAAACGTTTGCGCATCACACTGTTAAACGTTATGAGATTTTACCGCTTATGACTCTTTTGGAGCTTGTTCCACCCTTCTAACAATAGTACTGTTAGTTACTATTTCCGTTCCAGTCTCGTGAAAAGTTACTACGCTGGCCGTTCCAACCTCCTCAAAATAGTAACTACCAGTAGCAGTAACTATTTAATTAACACGCTCGGGAGCGTACTATCCCTGACGCGATTGGCCGGATCAGTCTGTGGCACGATATTTTACTGTAAATAGAACAAGACCGATGGTTTCGATGGGATTCCAAAAATCTAACATTTAGGTTGGGGTCGTGTCTTCGGCATTCAGTCTTCGTCAGATTCTTTGAATATTTTTAATGCTATGATAAAGTTCAAAAATGTTTTCAGCATGTCTCCTTGCTTCGATACCGAATCTCTAATCGATTTCAGAAACAACTTTGAGCTTCAACCAAATTTCCAGTACCAGCCGAATTCGTGATGAACCATTTGTCCAGCAAGAAAACCAAGTTCAGATATGGATTCAGCGAACCTCCTTACCCCCTCAATGAATATCTTATTAGCTTGTAAAACATACATGTTTTACCGTAAATTCCAAACCCCTCCTCTGCCTCTAAAGATAGGACTAACATCTACATCTATGAACTTGATTTCTCTTTACCACAGAATGTATGTATGTATGTATTTTCTTTATAACCCGTTACATTCAGACTGAACAAGAACGGAGTAAATGGAAGAACAAGAAATAAAGAACAAAAAAAGAGAAACAACAAAATGTATACTGCACTACAGATAAAGTAAAACACAAATGGCGAGTTAATCAGTGGTCATCCATTGGGCACAAAGTACTGGTAACCACGGGTGTACGGCCGTTCCAAGAACTTTCTGGACTAACTTATCTACAGCCTCGTTGGGTTCTACCAGGCTGAATTTTCTTATTAGGTACCTGTTGCGTGTCCACGGTGGCATTTTTAGCAAATATTTTAGGTAACGAAAATAAAGCGACCTGACCCTGACTCGAGACTGCTCGGTAGTCGTAAATAGTTTCCAAATGGATCCAGATATAAAACGTGGGGTAGCGCCACAGCGCTGTAGAGTTTGGCGATCAGACTGCGTGAAAAGTGGAGCTTGTTTTTCCCGATCGAAGCGTAAGTTCAGTTCAGTTCAGTTTTATTAAAATAAAAATAAAGGAACAAAATAAATTTCGACCCCTACAAAGCTCCATGGCCCGTTACATAATATATAATAATAAATATATACATAATAAGCGAATCGAAGTTTCTTCTCCGCGTTTTGTAAAAGGAGAGACCGAGTCTCTTTTAGGGTCCTTCCTGTAGGGACACCAAGGTACGTTATCGTAAGGTACGTAATCCTCATTGAACAACATCCTCGCTTGAATATCCTCACTATATCAACCCGTTCGACCTTCGATTAAGCCAGATCTCTCCGACGTCACACAGCACAAACAAATGAATGCCGGAATCCAAGCGCAGAGCTATACTAGTTTGAGAATGAAGGGGCAGGACTGCTATAGCCGAAAACCGGTCGACAAATTTTGTGCCCGGTTTTCACCGGATTCAGGGTGAACTACTTGTCCGGCAAGAAAATAACTTTCATAGTCGGTTCAGCATGTCTCCTTGCCCCTAAATCAACTATCTCAATAGCTTTTAAAAAATATTTTTGTTTGCCCCTTAGATTGAAACCCCTCCCCCACTCCTAAATATAGAGCTAATAGGCCCATCTTCGAACTTGACCTGTACTTTGACCCAAAGAGTCATCGTACAAATTTGAACACAATATCTGAACCCCTCTGACAGTTATCGTGCTAACAGACAAACTGACAATTTTCTGATGTCATAGGAATCCTCCACTTAGGTTTTGGGATCCCAAAAATGCGTTCCAGCCTTGACGCCAATAAGCCAGAATTCGTGACGTCTTGCGTAGTAACTACGGTAAATAGGGTGGAACACGTAAAATGTAGCTGCACGTATTATAGCGAAATGTATGGGGGAAGGAGAGGGTAAGACACCGCACTAGCAGGATGCGCTTGTGAATAACTACGAACTACAAATTATGGGCCATACACCATCAAAAATTTGATAAAGGGTAACAAGTGTTTGCGTCTCACTGTGTCAAACTTCATGAAAATGTATAAATTAAGACTATTTTAAATGTCACACGTCGAAAAGAACACGTAAAAGGGTCATTACGTGTTTTTATTTTGTTTTTTATTTGTGACCCACTTTTTGGATAACAGTGGAGTATGAATAAAATACAGAAAGTAAAATACACATATTAAAACAATAAACAAAACAATGTAAATAAACATGACTACATTATTTTCATACATATAATGTATGGGGGAGGAGAGGGCAAGAAACCGCGCTAGCGGAAAGACCTTCTGACTAACTATGAACAACACATTATGAGCCACACACCGTCAAAAGTTTGATAGCAAATGTTTGCTCATGACTGTGTTGAACTTTATGAAAATTTACGAATTATGACTCTTTTAAATGTCGCATTTTTGCCAAACAGAGCACTTAAAAGGGTCATAACAGATATATTGAGCGTGTTCCACCCTTCTAACAATATTAACTATTAGTTACTATTTCCGTTCCAACCTCACAAAAAGTTACCACGCTGACCGTTTCGTAACTACTTGATTACCATGACCGGGAGCGTAGTAAGCGTCGTAACTACGGATCTCTGTCACGTGATTGGCTGGATTACCCCGTGGAGTGAAATTTTCCAAAAACTCAAAAATGTGTTCCAGACTTGACACCAAGAAGCCAAAATTCGTGACGTCATCCGTAGTAAGTAGGGTGGAACACGCTTAAAATCAACAAGTTTAACACAGGATTCGAAAACATATGTTAACTGTTACCAAAGTGTTGATCCCGTGGATTCGATCACGTATTCGGTCAAGGGGAGAACATTTCAATAGCACGCCCCAGAACACTTACCAATTCTCTTCTCAAATACCAATATATCTTTGATCCAAGATTCCTTTGATCTCCAGGAATTTCGCGTACCAAGTGCAGGGGAGGATTCAATTCCGTAGATACAGTAGCAGAAACAAACGAACCAAAAATGTGACACCAAACCGTCAGTGGATGTGTTAAACATTCGTAAATCTTGTTGGCAACACTGTCCATATTGCGTACGCGGAAGATAGTGCCAAATAAGGGGGAGTGTAGCCTAATACTACCTGACTATATCTATAAAAGTGTGATGAATTGTGATACATGTGTATTGTACAAAATTACAAAATGTACACGTTTATGGTAGAAAATGGCGTAAATTAATATGGACGGGCAACTCCATCGTTACCTGTGTAACGTTTTGTACGCTCAGAAAGGTTGTAGCGTCATCGATTCTCAACTTGGAGGACTCGTTGTTACTCTATGTTAAAGGTCAAGCCTTCTTCTCTTTTATGTCAAGCGTTCCAGCGTTTTCCTTTGAGCGGCTCGTGTGCAAACGCGCGCTTCCAACGTAAAAATCATAGCTTGGAAACACTATTTCGTATTTGGTTTGGGTTTTCTGCAGGCAATGTTAACGGAAGTCATACAGATAGGGATGATACTTGGTACCCTTCATTCAGGTGTCCTTTAAGATTACTTTTATTTAAACCATGCCCTTCTTGATGCCCTGCTGATCCAGGTTGGGATTCAGGGATTCAAGGGTCAAAGCGTGGCGACGTTGTCGGAGATGAGGCTCGACTCTCGGTCCCTGGGCAGCAGAAGAAATCCGTCAGCACACCTCAACTCGGTGTAGGGGTGTAACGCTATCAAGCTTCACGCCGAGCGAGATGGTGGTTAACGTACTCCGAGTGTTCTAACTTGTTGGTTGGTCGGAGGGCTAGTAACCCGCTACTGTCAAAATCGATTACTCAAGAAACAGCAACAGATAGCCTCGGATTGACTTCTTCTGTGATAACGCCCCCGGACAGGATTCGTGAAGACGGCCGAGTGTTTTCGTACTTGATAATGGAATGCTGGAACAGTTAATCAAGAAGCACAGCCAGGAAAACTCAACAGTGTTATGAGGACCCTTGATAAGTTTTGTATTGACATTGCTGGATTTCCTAAGACCAGGCTAACTGGTTTCGGTACTTTGAACAGTGAGACATACCATATTTTGTATTCTTGACTTGAGAGTAGAAAAGAGGCAGGTGTTGGAATGGCACTAAGCAGTCGGGCAAAAAAATGCCTAGTAGCAATTAATGAGCGGATTCTTCGTGCTCGCTTCGCCACTTCACATGCTAAACCGACAGTTATCGTAGTGTATGCCCCAACCAATAACGCCTGTGATCAAACCAAAGATACCTTGTGTCGTGTGTTGTCGAATGTTGCTGCTAAAATGCACCGGCATATTGTGACCGTGTGTGGGGACTTGAACGCTAAAGTTGGTGGTGATGCCTCTTATGCCCCAGCTATCCTTGGAAAACGTGGACCGGGGGAAATCAATGATAATGGCGTACGTCTAATTGACTTATGCGCAATTCATGAAATTATCGTCGATGCAACATGGTCCCCATATAAACAGATACACAAGCAGGCCCGTATCCAGGAATTTATTTCGGGGGGGGGGGGGGGGGGGTTGCCTTTCGGGGGGGGGGGGTTTGCCTGCTGGTCGGACAAAAAGTACAAAAAACACATAGATCAGAGGGAAAAGCCTACAAAAATCGTTATTTTTGTATGTTTCGGGGGGGGGGGAGTTCAACCCCCTAACCACCCCCCCTGGATACGGCCTTGAACACAAGTATAGTTGGAACTCGCCCGATAATATAACAAGAAATGAAATAGACCATATCTTAATTGCGAAGCACAGGCGACGCTGTTTAGAGCGGTGGTTCCCAACATTTTCCGAACCGCGTATCCTAACAAAGTTTCCAAAAGGTTGCGTACCCCCTTTTCCAGGACTTGAAAAACACGTTATTTGTTGCCATAAATGATGAGGCATACATGAGTAAGAATAAATATAAAATCGATGGGACACTTGAGGGTGCTTTGTAGCAAAACAAAATTCTGATCTCGATTTCGCTATCAATAACGGCAAAATATTTTTACTCAGCCTGTTTCTATCGGAGCTTGAGACCACGACTCCACCAAATGGATTTTCGATTCATTTATAAGTTCTACCCTGTCAATCCAGATTGATAAACACCAGTCACACGAATCGTTCTTCGCAAAATAGAATATTTTCTCTTACGTCAGAAAATATCGATAACGGACGAAGACATAAGCAGTGCTTCCACTGACACATCCGTGCTTTCATCAAGCTGCATCGCAAACAGTTTCGTTAGCATAATTCGCGACCTGAATGACGATATCACATGCAATGTCTTCGATTCTCTTTGAAACAAAGTGGTCGGCCAGTTGTTAAAATGGAAACGAGTCGGCGAGAAGCACCACGATTTTTCGTAAAAACAGTTGTTCTTTTTTCGAAAAACAGTCGGTAAAAATACCTTGCATTACACCAGTGCTTCCACTCCTCCCGATTTCTCGGGAGATATCCCGGCTTTTTTGGAAATCTCCCAACCAAAACTTTCTCCCGATAATCCCCGATTTTCGTAACCTTGCCAAAATTATAATAAGGTCACAAATCTCGAATTTCACAACTGAGTCTTACACCAAAATCTTTGGCGGAGAAATGGCCGAGTTCCGAAATTTTAGCCTGCGTCGCATTGTTGCAACATTGTCTGTTTTTTTGAAAAAATATCTCAATTT
The DNA here is from genome assembly GCA_023053575.1 of Branchinecta lynchi. Taxonomy (NCBI): domain Eukaryota; kingdom Metazoa; phylum Arthropoda; class Branchiopoda; order Anostraca; family Branchinectidae; genus Branchinecta; species Branchinecta lynchi. Next base: position 8,875,201 of record JAKZAP010000018.1, read on the forward strand.
TTTCAGAAAAATAAATTGATTTTTTTTTGTTAAGCCTGCATGGCAAGGTTGAGTAAGACTCTAGTCGCTGCCATTTCATTTGGTATCCCAAAAGATCATTGATCATAAGTGTTTCCCAAAGCTTCGCCCGCGGCGCCTTTGGTACCTTTCTCCGTTTTGTGTAAGGGCTTCTCATTCAGGGTTTTCTTGAGTTTTAGGCTTAGGAGTTGAGAAACATTATAAACTAGAATCTGTATGGGAAATAGTTGAATTTCGGCGAAAAAAAAGCCGAATTGAAAACTTTCGCCGAAGGCGCTCGCCTTAATACAGTCCTGGAAACTGCTGCCAGAGCCTCGTACTCTCCGGATTGAAATGTTTTTTTTTTTACTAAGGTTAAAAGCCAGAATTTGCATGGGAGACAGTTGTGCGAAATGCGAACTTAAAAACTTTTGTATGGGGCTCAAAGTTTAATCTCATCTTGGGTACAGAAGTTATAAACTGTTGTTGGAACGGTGTCCAGTAATACACTCCATGTAGTCTTCGCAGAAATGATGCCTGGTAGCTGTCTAATCAGCATCCGGGCTGCCAGCAGTATTGCTAATGGTACTTAATACGTTTCATTTTTGCATTTATAAATTTGAAACAAATCAAAGCTCAAATTGTAAGTTTCGAGGATTCGGTAGAATTTCTGGTAGATTCGTGAAATTTGTTTGGCTCTCCCCCCCCCCCCCACACCCAACGGAAATGAGCTTGTGACGCCCAGAGGCGTCGCAAAGGGGTGGGGGGGGGGGGGGTGCAGCAACATTTTTAAGATTTGTTAAAATTTCGGGCCGGATGCCCAAAATTTTACTAAAACTGTTCGGTATTGTTTCAATAGTAGAACTATTCGATATATTCCGGGGATTCGGTAGTTATACAGAATCCTAAATAGGCTATTGGTACAAATCTCTTCGGTATAACGACTGGGATTCGGTATAATTGCCAGTATTCGGTAGTTCTCACAAATTCGGTGAGAGAATAAAAATCGGTTTTTAAAAATTTTTACCGATTTTTAAAAATCGGTTAAAGAAACATCTCCTTGAGGGTAGTTGGTGAGTGGAGGGTTATGAAGACGAGAGAGGACAAATTGACAAATTAATTAATAAATTTTTAGTTTATTTTAGTGAAGGTTTGGTTAGAATATGATAGTAAATGTGTACTGGTTGCGTTTTTCAAGCGCGTATGTGCTTTGTTTGTAACCGGTCGTCAAGCCGGAATGATTTTTTTTTAGTAAAGTTGTTGAATCCTGAATCCTGAAAAAAAAATGTACTGAAATCATTTGGTAATTTTCGATGCCAGGACTGTTCGGTCTATTTATGGAGATTTGGTAGTTACACGGAATCCTGAATAAGCTATTGGTTAAATATAATTCGGTACAATGGTTGGGATTCGGTAATTTATTATTACAAGTATGAGGAACTAAATGAGTATTTTCACATGCTAACAAGTTGAATGCAGTTACTCAATGCCTTTTTTGTAACAAAGCTAACTCTAAAATTGCTTTGTCAGACATAATCACAGTTTTAAAACTCCCGATTTTCCCCTCAATCTCTTAAAATTATCTCCCGATTTTCCCCCCGATTTCTTAGAACTATCTCCCGATTTTTTCGAGGCAGTTCCTGATTTTCCAAAAAAGAAAGTGGAAGCACTGCCATACACCTCCCAAAACAATTTTTTGTCCTCGTGATGCTTCTTCTGCTGGTAATATTCTGCCTTTGGCAACCGAAAACGAGTGAGGTATTATGCTGAAGCTATAGACTAATCCGATTTCCGTACCTTCGCGTACCCACTGCAAGGGTCTCGCGTACCCCTTTGGGTACGCGTACCACCGGTTGGGAATCATTGGACTTTAGAGGATGTTAGGACCTTCTGAGGTGCCGATTGCTATTCTGACCATCAACTTGCTGCTGATAAGTTCATGCTGAAACTGAAAACTGTCATAAAGCCCCAGCGGCAAGTGAAAATGTTTAATGTGAAGAAACTGCAGGAGCCGTATGTACTGCAAAAGTACACTTCAACTCTATCAAACAAGTTTTCCATGCTAAGGGACGAGTTGTCAATTGATAGTCGTTGGGAAAGATCGCTGAAACCCTGAAAGAGGCCTCACAAGAAGTTGTGGGCTATGACAGGAAGAAGAAAGAGCAGTGGATATCTGAAAGTCCCTGGGATATCATTGATCAAAGAGCGGAGGTCAAAATCCTCGTAGACAAGTATGAGCATAACAAGACATGTACTACAGAATCTGTAGATGGCCTCGAAGCGCAGTATAAGCGTCTCCATAAACAAGTCAAAACATTAAAGCACCCCTCGCACTATTTACTCTTCAACTTACAGTATTTTAAAATATTTGAATACTTCAAAACCATGCTGTGCTTTCAACAAATAACCCCTCGGTGTTGGCTGTTTTAAGCCTTTTCCGAGACCCGTTGACTTGTAGCGAATACAGGGAAACAATTATATTTTCTGATGAAGGGTTGAAGGCAGTAATTGTCAAACTCTTTAAATAAGGACAAAGGACTAAGTGTGATAATTGGAGACGTATTGCTTTACAACCAGTTGGCAGCAAGCTCTTGTGTCAAATTATTCTCAATAGAATTCAGAGTAAAGTGAGAAAGTTCTGAGGGATGAGCAACACTTATTCCGCCAGAACACATCGTGTTGCTACCTGATATTTAACTTGAGGGTCCTGCTGGAAGAATCTAATGAATGGCAAGTTCAACTACTTACAGTATTTATAGACTTTCTCAAGGCCTCCGACTCGATACAACGTGGAACCATGTGGAAAATTTTATTGCATTATGTGATCCCGACTAAAAGTCTAAATATAGTCAAAGCGCTACACCATGATATCATGTGCGCAGTACAGTCAGAGGGTAGCCTAGATAAGTGGTTCTCTGTTCAGTCAGGTGTAAGGCAGGGTTGCAATGTATCGCCATTACTGTTTGCCACAGTGATCGAGTTGGTTCTCCGTGGATGCAGTTTCAGTGGGGGTCTCCAATTAAACACACTGAGGGAACTCCATGATGATGATTTTGTGGACGATCATGCACTTCTCGCTCACGACTCAGGAGATATGCAACCCAACATTAATGAACTTGGGCGTGCGGCAAATACTGTTGGACTCTCCATAAGCGCTAACATGACTAAATCAATGTCAAATGTGGTCATTCCTCACTTAGCTGAAGGACTCTTGGTCAACAATGAAGAAATTGAAGAAGTGAGAGAGTTCAAATATCTCGGCAGCATTCTTACGCAAGATGCCAATTCTGAGAGAGGAATTTCGTGCCGAATAGCATTGGCTGGCTCTGCCTTCAGTTCCCTTAGAAATGTTTGGAGAAATAACAAACATTCCCAGAAGCTGAAGCTTAGAATTTATAATAGCAATGTCCTTACACATGGCTGTGAAACTTGGAGCATCACTGCGCAACCTGAAAGACGACTCCAGGCCTTCGACAATAACTGCCTAAGATATGTTTTGTATAAACACTGGACAGAGAGAATAAGAAACGACGAGATTTGTCATATGACAAATCATACCCCCATCCTCGATGTCATTAAAAAGCGGTGAGGGATATATTGGGGGCATATGGTGCAAATGAGTGATGGACGGCTGCCACACGACCAAGGCCGTATCCAGGGGGGGGGGGGGGTAGGGGGTTGACCCCCCCCCCCCCCCCCGAAACATACAAAAATACTCAATTTTAAATATTCTTTGAGCCCAAGCTGACTTTGAAACATTTATTCAAACAATGTTTACAACGGATATGTCAGCTATGTTTCTTCATCAGCGATATTTCGGCCCTTCTTGGCAAGGGTCCTCGTCAGGCTGTCAATCCTCTGGTTCAACTTCGGGGAAGGAAACAGAAACTGTTTCCTTCCCCGAAGTTGAACCAGAGGATTGACAGCCTGACGAGGACCCTTGCCAAGAAGGGCCGAAATATCGCTGATGAAGAAACATAGCTGACGTATCCGTTGTAAACATTGTTTGAATAAATACTCAATTTTAGAGATCTATATTTTTTTGCGCTTTTTTGTGCGACCCCCCCCCCCCCGAAATAAATTCCTGGATACGGGCCTGCACACGACACATGGTGTTGGACACGCCCTAGCCTCCGTTCAGTCCAACATTCCTTTCTACATAGTCATTTTACAGACAAAATAAAAAACGCAAACTGTTTCGATTTGTACTTACATTCAGGAGTTGGTGTAACGACGAGTCGTCCACGAGTCCAGCTAAGCTGCGCGGATCTCTCGTAAAGGGGGGACCGTCCTGAAGACACTGTGCGGCATCCAAACTATTTAGCACCTTGTTCACGGCACCTGAAAAGAAGTGCCGTTTTAGCGGAAAGTCAATTCGTTTCAAAAGGTGAAACCGGTTACCGAAAGCGTGAAAGTTTAACTGAAAAGCCAACTTATGTGTGTGTCATTTAGTTAAATACACTGAATTATTTTGATTCTGTTAAGGTATTTTTTTATTTTCCACTATCTTGAGGGATTTTTTATTTTCCACTATCTGCTCTAGTTATGACGTTCAGAATATCTGCTGCTGTCCCCACAATGTAAATACTACTATGACACTGGAAATTTTAATCTCAACACCAACGCGGCTTTCAGTGGTGGGGATCTTGGTGAACACCGCTTAGGGCCTGAACAAAAAAAAATTCATAAATCTTCTCGTATGGCATACAACAATGATACAAGCGCATAGGGGTACCACAAATCACACGGAAATTCCACTGTTTGAAAATCGAATATTGGTGAATATCGGAAAAACGAAGTAACGTATTTTCAGCGGGTCTTCAAGCCATTTTAGGTGAATAAGTGATGGGTAACTAGGTAGTCCTATCCCAGCCCTTTTTGGTTAAACTTTAAACCTCACGCACTCGCAGTCTCGGTTCGTTCTTATAACAATATTAATAATAGTAATAATGGTATGATCCAAGTTAGGTGAAGTAGGAGACGGAGAAATTCGTGAAACGTCGCTGTACTCCTTCTATGACATCGATGTGTTTATCATAGCCAAGCGGAGTAAAACAAAGTTACATAAAGGAACAAGACCAAAGGTTTCGATGGGATCCTAAAATTGTAATGTTTACTGGACTTCTTGATCCAGACAACCCGGTCTTGTAGATTTCGGTCTTGGCCAGATCCCTTAAAGACGTACTATTTATCCTAATCAACCGCTTGAAAATGCACACAAAAATGATACCATACCGTTGTGGTGTTAAATTTAAAGTTTAACTTTCCGAGTCTACAAAATTTCCGTTTTTTTGGCCCGATTATGGGCGATCTAATCATTCGCCCAGAAGTTTAACAAGAGCTAGAAGTTCATATGGCACTTGCAAGGCTTGGTCAGAGGATGAAAGTAGGAATTTGCCAATTCGTGGATTTGTCGTGTTAGTTTGTAGCAAAACCCTTGAGATAAGAATGATCACGGGCCCTGGGAAATCACGAGAATGTAGTGTTTGGTAAAAAGTTATTTTTGCATTTGGCTGTGATGCTACGCACTTTATGGGCGCTGGAAATTTATCTTATGATGATGGCTCACAGGGATCATGAAGATGTATTTTTGCTCAAGGGTATTTTTTTTCTTTCAGGGATTCAGATGTAAGGAAAACCCTTGAGACAAAAATCATCATGGGCCCTTGAGGATCATGATATATATCGTTTGATCAAAGTATTCCTTTCACTTTTCGGTGAAGATGCACACTTTAGGGGTACTAGAAATCCATCTATAAGTAGACCCTTGAGGCAAAAATGATCACGGGATCATGGGGGTTATGAGAACGTATATTTTACTTAAAAGTAATTTTTGTACTTTGCGGTTAATACTTTAAGGGAGGGTTGGATCTGGGAAGTGATAATTTCAAAGTCAATGTGGTTGAGTCTCTTATGCTCCACCAAGTTTCATCGTCCTAGCGCATCTGGAAGTACCTTAACTCGCGATCACCGGAATTCCAGACACCATCCCCTCCAATCCCCCACACAGCCCCGAATCCGGTCCGGTTCTTTCATTGATCCTCACTCATCCCGATCGCTCCATTCTAAGCGTGTCACAAGCTTTCCGGTTCTCTCCTCCGACTCCTCCCACGTTCATCGGATCCGGTTCGGACTTGAAACGAGACATCTGAGATACGATTTATTTCCAAATATCAGATTTTATTAAGATCCGATTACCCGTTCGAACGTTATACATAGCAAGACTCAGGATTCCCTTCCCTCCTATTCCCCGCGATGGTCGGATCCGGAAATTGAATATTTCCAGGTTAATCTGGTCAGGTCCCTGATATGCTTGCCAAGTTTCATTGTCCTAGCCCACCTGGAAGTAACTTCATACCGGATCACCGGAATTCCAGAACCCCCTCCAACTCACCCACAGTATATATATATATTTTATTTATAACCCGCCAAATACAGAATGTGGTAGCGGAGTAAAGGGAATAACGCGAAATAACACAAGATAAATAACAGTATTAACACAAACAAAAATTTAGACATAATTACTAACTGGACCTGAAAAATTCATGAAAAACATCATGTTCTCGAAGACCAGGATGACGAGATGTAGATAGTACTGACGCCGACATTTTCTCGAATGAGCGAATCACATCTTGTACGCCGAACTTCTGAACTAATTTGTGGTTGCGACAGGAACGAGGAAGGTACATACAAAATTTACAATGATTATAGTAACAGGTCTTCAAAGCTTTAGTGTCTTTTTTCGCAGAATGTGATAAACACCGGAACAATACAAGATGTAAGGAGTGCAGAAAGCGCTATAAATTTGTCCAAGTGCTTTACGGTTGTGGCGACCTTTGTTTGGACATAAACAACCATATGCTATGCGAATCAACCTATCTTGAATAATAGCCGAACAAGTCTTGGAAAGCGTTTCTTTAAACTGACGCCAAGCCACTTTAACGAATCGGTTACTGGAATCGAAATAGGTCCCACGGACAGCTGCACTGGTTCACTGGAACATAAAGCATTAAAGCAGAGATAGTCACATTACAAAAAAATTAATGCCAAGACCAATTTTTTAAAAATTATGAAGAAAGAATGTTAACATTTTTTTGTCAATTGTATATTTACTTCTACTGACGAGCAACACATCGTCAGCGTACGCAACATAACTGATAGCAACATCTTTGTAAAAATAAGAAGGCAAAAGTGATTAAGACAATTAGAGATGGCAGACTTGAAAATTTAAGGAGATAAAACACCCCCTTGTCTAACACCATTCTGCACTGGGATACTCTCCGATATCTGACCCTGCCATTTGATATTAATAGCTGAATTAGCATACCAAAACTGTAAAATTTTCACAATAGAGTGGTTCACTCCAAATCGCGTCAGGGATAAGTGGGCGAATGAGGTCCAGTTCTGTCAATGATGTACGTAGGGATTGTGCTTGTTCTTCCACCAAGTTTCATCCCGATCGCTCCATTCTAAGCGTGACACAATATTTCTGTCTGTAATCAAGGTGTACTTCCACCTAGGAGCCGGCTTCACCTTGGTTCCTTCAATAGATCAGCAATTGAATATTCTGGTCCCTGGCAATGACTATTTTCCGTAATTCGGGTTCGAGACGGAGAATTGGGAGGAAGTTTATTCAGTATGTTTGGGCAGAGCAAACAGACCTGTGGAGGCTGTGGAAGGTCGTTGCTGAAAGTTAAATGATCTCGCACTATTAACAGATAACCCAAGGTTTTCGCTGTTTTAAGTCTTTTCCGAGACCCGTTGACTTAAAGCGAAAACAGGCGAATAATTTACAGAACCGGTTTTTCTGATGAAAAAATTTCTCGCAGACAACCGTCGACAGCGTGATGTCGACAGTGTGATACACATCAATGGCAGCAAAACACGGCAAGTGAGAAAATCAGCTTGGTTTTGTTAGAGGGGTTAGAATATACCGTACGAAATAAGGGTCTCCGGGTTTAGAAATATATGGAATGAATATGGAAGTAGGTTACGTTAGCATTATAGGTAAGACAGGTCCTTTCAGAGCTGCTGTATATATATATTTTGACATTATTCTCGAGTGCAAATACACATCTATATTTTTCTGAAACTTTTTAAAAGGTAGATACTAGCTTCGAGTTAAGAAAGAGTGTGTTGGCATGCACGTTACATTGTACAATTAAGGCTGGTTCAGATTGCTCGGGAACCATGTATAGAGTAGTGTTGCATAGCAGCCCGATGAAAAATTTATCAAAATGGTAGTATGAAGTTGTACGAAAAAGTAGCGATCAGTACGAACAGATGCTACTACATGCTTTTATGTGAAGGCTACAGTGTTGCTGCATTTTACTGGATGCTACTATTAGCAAGACAGGATACTACTGGAAACTACGACTTAAGATTGGCCCTGTCTGAGGCACATTAAATGACAGCATTCGTTAGTATTACATATCAATACATGCAACTTTTTCGTACAGCTATCACACGACTACACAGGCTACAAGTTTTTCATCGGGAAATTACCGGCGCGTAACAGTTATATAACAGGGGTTATAATGGTTCGTAGCAGGTTTCTCCCTCCGACCCCCCACCTCCTCCCAACCACATTCATCGGATTCGGTCTGGACTTGAAGTAGGACAACTGAGATTTAAGGCCTTTCCAGATATCAAGTTTCATTAAGATCCGATCACCCGTTCGAAAGTTATGCATGCCACTAAATTCCGGTTTCCGTATCCTGCCCCTCCCCCCACGATGGGAAGTGACTATTTCCAAGTTAGTTTGGTGGGTTCCCTAATATGCCTGCAAGGTTTCATCGTCCTAGCACATCTGGGAGTACCCCAACTAGAAAACAGCGGACTTACTGACCGACAGACCGACTGAGCTGTCTCCTTACCCCTACATAGAGCCTGTAATCTACTTCGGATCAAACTTTTACTTTCAAATGTGCCGGATTCCAGGAGAACTGATGGTCAGAACAATTGTCATATACAGATTCGGCGCGTCTCCTTACCTCTGAATCTCATTGGCTTTTAGAAATATTCTGTTCGCCCCTTAATCTGAAACCCTTCCCCCACCCCTAGATGCAGGGCCACCTAGCCAATCTACTAAGCTGACCTGTGACCTGCAATTTGACCTGTAACCGAAGTGGCACAATGGATCCGCATACTAAGTTTGATCGAAATATCTCAACCCCTTTGAAAAGTTATCGTGCTAACAGACGGACGGACAAACCTTACAATGTCATAGATAGGTATCCCGTCACTGACGTTTTGGGACCCCAAAAACGGTCAACAATATAATACGGAAAATTTAGATAATTTTTCTTGTCGGGTTGGAGACTTATGGAAGGCGTCATGAGACTCATGAGGTGATGGGCAGGATGACGGAGGGTGTCCGAAGTTGATGTCTTCTTCAAAGATACGTTAAATTACCTTAAATTGCACTTGCAAGCAATAAGGATGCTCTATCCCGATGAGAAGCTCGCGGATGATGATGGTGCTATTTCCTGGTTGCTGCCTCCGAGGCGCACCAGTCCTAGTCGAGTCGCTTTCTGAAACCTTCGGGTGTTTCGCTGGTGACATTTGGTTCAGACAAGCAGTTCCATAGAGGAACAGCTTGGTTGCTGAAGAAGAGCTGGCGACCACGAGAGGTTACACCAGAGCTTACATCCAGGACGCCAAACTTTCGAACTAGAGGCGTATTCTCGCCGTTCCCCGATGACTCCACTTGAGGAGTCACCGCGTTTTTGTTTGTCGCGGGGACTCACTCCCCGTATTCTCGCGAGTCCCCGCGGACAGGAAATGATCTGATTATCATCACCATCATTAAAACGGACTCCCTTTCAGATTCGGCGGGGAATCAATTTATACATAGAACCAAAAATAAAGTAGATCCAGACTAATTTCGTCAACTTCATATTTTTGTTTCGAACAAAATCCATTTTGGAAGCATTCCCCGTGTTCTCGCTGTTTCTGTACGCGGAGTCCGCACGGAGTCTCCCTCTATTCTCGCCGTTCCTTTCGATTCCCCGAGGTGTCCTCGGGGAACGGCGAGAATACGCCTCAGACTGCAGTTCCGACATTAACGAGGGAGATGCATCAGGAATTTACAGTGATCATAATGCGCTGTCTTTTCGCAAAATGTGGTTGCAGGACAGGACGTATAGAGTAGACGTATTTAGAATGCATTATACATTCGCCAAAGCGACATCCGCTTACAGTGACTTCAATCTGGGCAGTGTTAGGAAATATTCTAAATCCAGTAGTGCCGTTTATCCATTCCCGTTTCGGATTGATCGCTACAAGAAATGTAAGACGCACACTGAATGGTCCGTGCTATTCCACGTTTCCACAAAAGCCCAGGATTCGGATTCAGATATTTTTTTACTTCACCAAAAAAACACAACTACATTGTACAAAAAAACTCAACAACCACATAAAAGACAAAAGTCCTGTGGGTGGCTGTATCTTCTAACCACCTTTTAACTTGAAATTATTCAATAAATAATGACATAACAAGAGCTACGAGCTCATATGGCACTTGTAAGAGTAGGCTGTACAAGAAAGTAGATGAAAACGTCACAAAATACACCCGCCATCCAAAAAGGCGGTTCGGAAATAGAAATAGGATATTTAGTTTCACTCATTTCTGAGCAGTTCCGGCATCGTCTCGATTGCAAATGCACATGACTGTTCAAACTTTCATCCCAATAAATCCATTTGTTTGATCCCTAGACGTGCTACACGATTTCCGGTACTCACTCTATTTCCACCTACCGTGGCCGGATCTGGTTCGGAATAAAAAAAATTCGACCACCTAAAGCATCTTCGTTTATACCATCTACCAAGTTTCACTCGAATATGAGCATTTTTGGAAAGTTCCGGTTGGAAAGTTCCTTCCCACCAACGTTGTCGGAGCCGGTTCGGGCCCAATCTCTTAATTCCCTCATCAAGTTTGACTGAAATTGGAGCATAGCCTATCTGCAAGTTTCCAGTACCCCCCCCCCCCCCCCCCCCTACCTTGGCCGAATCCGGCATGTCAAAAGTCCCCCCACCCCCAATTCCCCTAATCGTGGTCGCATATGGTTCGAACGCATGTTTTACATGTCGAGGCCATCGATTCGTATCACCCATGAAGTTTCACTCGAATCAGACCACTCGTTCGCAATTTACAGAAGTCCATATTTCTCTCCTCTTGCTCCCCGAAAAATGCTCGGATCTAGGAACGGAAGTTTCCGGGGGTATGTTGTGTCAGGTTTTTAAGTCAAGATAATTCGGGTCGCTAATATGCCTGCAAAGTTTCGTTGTCGTTTTACATCTGGAACTATTCTAACTCACGACTACCGGAATTCCAGGAAACCCCCTCCAACTCCCCCCACAGAGCCCCGAAACCATCTGGCTCAGTCAATTTCATCTAGGCCTAATGCTTGTCCATCCATTAAGTTTCGTCCCAATCCCTCTGCTTTTAGAGTTTCTTGAGTTTTCCACCCCCCCCCCATCCCCACAGGTATCGGACCCGACCCGGACGTGACACTGAATGTCCGAGGCGATAGCTCACCAGACAAGTTTCATTCAAATCCGATCACCCGTTCAAAAGTTATGCACGCCACTAGATTCCGGACTCCCCATCCACCCACTCCCCCCACGATGGTCGGGTCGGGGAAACGGCTGTTCTCAAGTCAATCTGTGGATCCCTGACATACCTGCCAAGTTTCATCGCCCTAGGACATCAGGAAGTATGCCGAACTCGCGGGATCGCTAGAAATCCGGACCCCCACCCCAACTCCCCCACAGTGCCCTGATCCGGTCCGGTTATGTCAATGACGTGTCGAGGACCTGTGCTTGTTTTTCCCACCAAGTTTCATCCCGATCCCTCCACTTTAAGCGTTTCTCAAAATTTCCGGTTCCCTCCTCCAACTCCCCCCAGTGTCATCGGATCCGGTCCGGTTATGTCAATGACGTGTCTAGGACCTGTGCTTGTTTTTCCCACCAAGTTTCATCCCGATCCCTCGACTTTAAGCGTTTCTCAAAATTTCCGGTTCCCTCCTCCAACTCCCCCCAGTGTCATCGGATCCGGCCCGGATTTAAAGTGAGGTGTCTGAGACACAAGGTCATCCTAAATATCAATTTTCATCAAGATCCGATCACCCGTTCAAAAGTTATGCACGCCACTAGATTCCGGACTCCCCATCCACCCACTCCCCCCACGATGGTCCGGTCGGGGAAACGGCTGTTCTCAAGTCAATCTGTTCGGATCCCTGACATACCTGCCAAGTTTCATCGCCCTAGGACACCAGGAAGTATGGCGAACTCGCGGGATCGCTAGAAATCCGGACCCCCACCCCAACTCCCCCGCAGTGCCCTGATCCGGTCCGGTTATGTCAATGACGTGTCTAGGACCTGTGCTTGTTTTTCCCACCAAGTTTCATCCCAATCCCTCCACTTTAAGCGTTTCTCAAAAATTCCGGTTCCCCACCCCAACTCCCCCACAGTGCCCTGATCCGGTCCGGTTATGTCAATGACGTTTCTAGGACCTGTGCTTGTTTTTCCCACCAAGTTTCATCCCGATCCCTCCACTTTAAGCGTTTCTCAAAATTTCCGGTTCCCTCCTCCAACTCCCCCCAGTGTCATCGGATCCGGCCCGGATTTAAAGTGAGGTGTCTGAGACACGAGGTCATCCTAAATATCAATTTTCATCAAGATCCGATCACCCGTTCGCAAGCTAAAAATACCTCAAATTTTGGCTTCACCCTCCCTCCACTCCCCCCCCAGATGGTCGAATCGGGGAATTGATGATTTCCTATTTAAGCTGGTCGGGTCCCAGACATGCCTGTCAATTTCCATCGTCCCAGCACATCAGGAAGCACGGAACTCGCGGGATCACTACAAATTCGGACTTCTCCCCCCCCCCCAACTCCCCCAAAGTGAGCGGATCCGTTCCGGTTATATCAGTCCCGTATCTAGGACTTTTGCTTGTACTTTCCACCAAGTTTCATCCGGATCCCTCCACTCTAAGTGTTTTCCAAGATTTCCAGTTTCCCCCTCTAACTCCCCCCCCAGTGTCACCGGATCCAGTCTGGATTTAAAATGGAGGGTCTGAGACACGAAGTCCTTCCATGTATTAAGTTTCATTAAGATCTGATCACCCGTTCGTAAGCTAAAAATATCTAATTTTTCCTATTTTTTCCGGATTCCCCCTCCCTCCACTCCCCTCTAGATGGTCGGATCGAGGAAGCGACAATTTCTAATTTAATCTGGTCCAGTTCCTGATATGCTTGCCAAGTTTCATCGTCCTAGCTTATCTGGAAGTGCCCGAACTAGCAAAACCGGGACCGACAGACCGACAGACCGACTGACGGACAGAAATTGCAATCGCTATATGGCACTTGAGTAAGCTCAAGTGCCATAAAAACTAATCTAATATATTTTCAAAGAAAGAAAAGAAAAAAGAGGTAAAGAAAGAGGTATCAGCAATTAACCAATCATTCCGTTCCCTGGAGCCGAGCGAGCCGAGACCACGCATGTATAAGCTATTCAGCAGAAAAGTGAAAGCGGAAGAGCAAGTTTCCGAATCTAAGTGAATATCTCAGTGTTCTTTCAATTTGAGTGTTTTTCCTTTATGATTTCCAGGTTCCACCTGGAGCCCGTTCGACCTGACTGATTTAGTTTAGTGTACTGTTCGTTTCGAGTGTTTTATTTTTGTTTTGTTTTTTATGGTTTTCGACAACCGTTAAATAAAAGAAATTGAAATTGAATTGAATTGAAATTATTCGAGTGTTAAAACAAACCACCTTTTTTTAAATAACAATGCTTATGGCGTTACACAAAGACGTTCGTGCGAAATTCCAATCGAACTCTCGAACAAACTGAAATATTTGTATAACCCCTCTTGAACAACTAGGTGACATAACCAAACTTCCAACGCTTCAGCATAGTATCGGAAAGTCGCATTCATGTCCTTTAACAACTCTTCCCGATTAGTTCCTGCTGAATGTAAATTACGGCTGCGCAGAAGCCAAAGTTCTGACCGGTCATGTCGCGGATATAAGCAGATGTTCCAGTGTTGATTGGCCATCTGATTTTCCTTTATTATTCGCGTGTTAAACAAACATGTAACAATGCTTATGGCCTTACACCAAGACGTTCCTACGAAATTCAAATCGAACTGTCGAACTGTGTCGAATAAACTGAAAATATTTGTGTAACCGTTCTTTATAATAACAGAAAGCAAGAGAAAAGGCTTTCGCCTCTAAATAACTCTAAGAAATTTTGAGTAGTCGAAGTTACCACTTAAAAATGTCCTTGTGGAATCTTGATCTTGCAAGCTTGTACGCGTGCCCCCGATGATGATGGTTAATGCTGAACCTTACTAAATCAGTCACTTTATCAACTATGAGTCATAGACCTAACACAACCCAACTTTTAACTGACGAGCATAGTGTCCTCTAAGGGCTCTTTCCGATCAATTCCTGCCAAATGTGAGGTAATTTTGAGCTACGGGTGTGCACAAGCCACCGTTTTGACCCGTCATGTCGCTGACGTAAGTAGATGTACCAGCACTTATGGCCAACAAATCAAAACAGTCATCATTATACTTCCCACTAGGAACTGTAACATTAATCACTCCCCCTCTTCAGATTTCCTATACTGAAATGTATTATTTTCAAATTTATCACTTATATTATGCCACGAATACCACAAAGTACATTGATTCAAACCTATTCCATAATCATCGATTCAGTTCGATGGGTCGACTAAATGCTATATCATTGATACTTCAACTACCTTCAATGTTTAATAACACCATTTATTAGAAAAAAAAATGTATATGTTAAATTATACTGTTTCTTTGTATACAAATTATCTCGCACAAATGAATCCAAAATATCAGTCGCCTCATTCCTCACGTCATCTGATGTATTTCCATTTACTCTACTATCTATCAATGTGTATTATTTTGAAAAAAATTCAGAAGGGGTTTCTTGATTGAAAATGCTAGAATACAGAATTTTTGGAAATACAGGAATTACGATCTTAAATTTTCAGTCCGGTTAACCATGCCACGGCACTCTTTGCCCCCCCCCCCCCCCTACACATACATAGATGGAAGATACTCACAGATAGCAGCTATATCGTCCTCCTCTATGTCCGAATAGGAATCGCCACTCATGTCCACCGTCACTGGAACTGCCCAATGGGGTGACGATACGCAATTCTTGACGAAAGACTTCAGCTGGTAGCGGCTGTTCAATTTCCTCATTTCTTCTACGGCATCACCTAGGTGGACTTTGAAGGCGCATTTCTCACGGTTCTAAAACGGGATGAGAACAATAAGAAAGCGTACTAGGTGTCATATAATAA
Organism: Branchinecta lynchi; assembly: GCA_023053575.1. Classification (NCBI taxonomy): domain Eukaryota; kingdom Metazoa; phylum Arthropoda; class Branchiopoda; order Anostraca; family Branchinectidae; genus Branchinecta; species Branchinecta lynchi. Next base: position 8,890,540 of record JAKZAP010000018.1, read on the forward strand.
CAGACAGGAAAATGTCAATAATTAATGCTGCGACCCAGTTTGTTCTTTGAGTAGCTGGAATTTGCATTAATTACTGACACTACACTCGCCTCCCAGTGTTTTTTTGCTATATTACCTGTTTAGGCAGTTGACATGCTTCGAAGGAGTCCAAACGGTCCATCAAGTCAACCTCCCTGCCCGCGTGGAAGAAGCGAACAAGGAGTAAGCAAAAGAGATTGGCGTGTTCCACCCTACTTACCGTGGTTACTACGCATGAGGTCACGAATCCTCACTTCTTGGCGTCAAGGCTGGAACGCATTTTTTTATTGTCGTCAAAAGATCGTGCCGCGGACTGATCGGGCCAATCACGTCACAGAGATGCGTAGTTATCACCGTCTTCCTCGTCAAGCTGCCGACCCTGTGCCTCGTTTAGAGCCGGTAGTAGCTTTGCGAACAGGGTATGCTCAGAGCTTCGAACGTTAATTTTTATGTTAATTGTAGTCTAGTATGCTATTGACCATATTTATCAGAAGACGTCAGTATAAATGTCGCAAAATTGTATATACTTGTACATTATTATGTTATCTCATCATGTTTTGACGTAAAAACAACCCATCGGCTTGTCCCTTATCTGTGTTGTCTTTTTAGATTATATTGAATATATATGTACAGTCACAACTACGCTCCCGAGGGTGGTAAGCAAATAGTTACTATAATAGTATTCTGAAAGGGTTGGAACGGTCAGCGTAGTAACTTTTAACGAGGTTGGAACAAAAATAACTAATAGTTTCTATTGTAAGAAGGGTGGACACGCTCATTGCTTCTGACGGTCAAGGTAGAACCGATTCCGTCAGCTAGTACAGAGCCTGGTGGGACCCTTCTACCTGGTCCCTAGTGACATGTTACGCCGTCCACTACGATTCTCCAGAAAATTACAAAATTCCAATGGCTAGGAATCTCAATTGCCCAAACTCTGATAAGGGTTTGCAAGGCTGCAGTTTAATCAACTGCTAATGGAATCAGCAAAGTTGTGCCAAAACGTTCGCGTAACAGACAAGGGCTCGGGAAGCTCTAAACTGCCTTTTGCGCTGCACATGTGAATTTTCTGGCTGGACTACATGGTATACGCAGGAAAAAGGACCAACGACTCATCTGTTTCACGTAGCATACTTAGAATACCTCCGTTGCACGCTACCTGATGCATCGTTTCTTAATTCCCGAATCACTCAGTCAAAAAAAAAAAATAATAATAATAACAATAATAATAATTCCCCAATCCCCAATTTCGGGCATGCTGCTCCAAGGTCAGTGCGTTCCCCCGTGTATGGGCACCAGTGCTCATACGTTGGGGCACGATGCCGTGGAGCAAGGCCACAGCACCAGAGATGGTCAAGCCCGAATCCGGATTCGGATTCCAAACCTTGAATCTTACGAATCCGCTCCAATTTCTAATCTTCTCCCAATTTTTACACACTATGGTTAAGGGATGCTGCCCATACTATAACAAGTGCACATGAAAACCTAGAAATATGGTTTACGTACCGTCTCATTTGCTTGAGGCATCAGTGCTTTCTTGGCGCCTGATTTTCAAAAAGTAATCTATGTATTGATTTGACTTTTATTAAAATCGGATTCGAATCCTCCATATGAAATGGTGGATTCGGATTCATACCTAGCCCTGAATTAAGAGTCAAATCCTTTCATGATCGGATTCGCACATCTCTGCACTATACCCTAATAAAAAAATGGGTTTAAAATATATATTTCCATTTCAGCTTTTCAATTCAAAAGGCTTTGATATGGGTACTGTGCCCTTACTGCACGGCATGGTGCCCCACATATGAACACATGCACTCATTCTTTGGGGCATGCCTTGACGTTGGAGCACAGGTGCTCATACGTTGGGAACTTATGTGTGACTCAGTGGGTCGAGAACTAGCAAACGGTGCATCAGGTAGCTTTGCGTTTGTTTCGCTGGACGTGTCAACTGGTGGTGTTGGGGACCGGGTACTGACGGGGGAATACGCATATTTCCATTTGTATGAATAGCATGTAGTGAAGTATAAATGTTGTATTTATTTAAAGAAGTCTCTCCATCCCGTGCATTACGAATTTGTCTTCTCAGCCGGGCTCTGGACATTTTGTTATTTACTTGTTATTAAAAAGAACCTGAACCTGAACCTGAACCTGCGTTGGAAGTACGTGAAACGGATACGTGCGTTCCTGTGTATACCAAGGTTTGTGTATTACTGGACGTATTACTGACACTGGAAAACCTACTATCAAAATTGCCTCCTCTGATTTACCATTTACCTATTCACCACACCATTAGCTTAGTTCTTATTCTTTTATTGCAATTATGCTCTCGTAAGTGCGTCATGAACCATTCGTTCAAAGGGAAAACTTGATCCATGGCCTTAAGGGGACCATTCCTTAAGTTCTCCTAACCCTAAATCTGTCAGTTTCTTGATTAGAAGCTTGTGGGGTCCCTTGCCGAAGGCTTTTTGTATGACTTATGAGATGAGATCAGTTTGAAGCCCTTCGTCCGCGTTCTCGTCCTACCCCTCGACAGCTCGGATTAACTGTACTTATGCTGATCTCTTCAGAAAATCTGAGACCTTGTTTACAGGCGATGTTTCTCGAGCTTATGTCTTCTTTTTCGCAGATCAGAGGGACCAAAAAGTTTTGTTTCCATGAAGATGAGATCGCAACGGTTTCATCCGGTCCTACATATTTGTTGAGATGCTCACAATAGTTGCGTTCTTGCTGATACCATGGTATCTGTTACCACGGTCTAAAGTCGTTTTTGCAGTTATCGTGGTATCTGATGCCACGGTCAAAAGGCGTTTTTGCAGTTATCGTGGTATCTGCCAGTTATCGTGGTATCAGATATTCAGATACTACGGTCCGACCGTAGTAACTGGTCGTGGTATCTGAAAAGTCATCTCACTTTCATCAAATTTTGTCAGATTAGTGAGAAAGAAGTTTAGCACTTAGTGATGTAACTGGATATCTGTTTTTCTTTTGGGATGACTTCGAAAAGTGCAATTTCGGCAATTGTCGTTTTTGCAGAGCACCGTGTATCAGATACCACGATAACTGCAAAAACGACTAATTGCGGATCCATTTACCGTGGTAACAGATACCATGGTATTAGCAAAAACGCAACTAATAGGTTATCCAGCTGCTATGATGAACCTCATATTGAACTCAGTTCACGTGAGACAGAATCTGTACTATATTTTTCATAGTGCAAAACCGCTAGTGCAAATAGCCGCTCAAGTTAGAAATACGAACTTGTAGGAAACCCACAAGTTCGCATTTCCAACTGGGCCTGAAGGGGACCCTTACCCAAAAATGGCCGAAATATAGCTCAAATAAAATTCAGCTGACGTATCCGTTTTGTATTATCAAATATGATTCGCAGTCAGCTTGGGCTGAAGGAATATTTAGAATCTATACTGTTTAAGCCACTAATTTCGTCATCTTTGAAAGTAGTTTGTTCGGGAGACGTGTCTTAGCTTCTGGATTAATGAGTACTGAGTTACTGGAGGCTAATGTCCTTAACTGTTTCGTTCCCATGGTTATCAGACTTTGTTTGTTTTTTGTTTATTTTTGTTTTGTTGGTGGTTTTGTTTTTTTGGGGGGGGTTTTGGTGGGTTTTTTTTATCTTTCGTGAAGACAGATACAAGATGGCTGTTGACTTTTTTCTACAGGCTGGCAGATGGCTGACTTGAGGCTGATTTGAGGCACTTCACTGACAGACGACAGTATACTGGTTCGGCTCTTTCTCTTCGAATCCATGTGTTGCCATCGATTTGTTCCCTCGTTTGTAAGTTATGTTAGTTTTATTTAAGTTTGTTAATGCTAGTAAGCAAGAACAACTTCAATTATAGTCTGTCAGATATATTAGAAGATAAAAGACAAATCGCCAATAGATTTGCCTGCGTTTTCACCTTCAAATTCACCTTCATCTTCGTCACAGTATCTAGATCGGATACTCCCGAAGTGCTAAAGAATCGTAAATGCTTCCAAAAACTTATATTGCCAAACTTACATTACCAGTGTCCGACCTAGGTAGTAAACCCTCTATGAAAGAGAAGGTGAACCAGTTAAAAACGTTCTTGAAACGTTAAAGTCGTTCTTTAAGCACAATTCACAATAAGACCTAAGGACCGTGCATTCATGTTTTATTTTTATTCTTTTAAGCAGCAAGTCTTAAAATAAATGAATGAATATTTTTAGTTTCCGTTTCTGAAAAGAAAACAGAAATAGCGGAGTAAATAAGCAAAAGAAAAATACAGATAAGAAGGGATACGTATTCCTTGAGCCCAAGCTGACTTTGAATTATGTATTCAAATTATGTATGAATCGGATATGTCAGCTACGATGCTTTGGCAGCGATATTTCGGCCCTTCTTGGCAATGGTCCTCGTCAGGCTGTCAATATCCTCGTCAGGCTGCCAATCTTCAGGGGCAACTTCGGGGAAGGAAACAAAATATTGCTGTCAAAGCATCGTAGCTGCCGAATCCGTTTTATGCATTACTTGAATATACAAAAGTGATACGACTTTTTGGAAACTTATTTACTGGACTTACCTTAATCCAACCGTGATCTAAGGCTTCCTCTACCGTTAGTCTCTCTTTTTGTTCCAGGCACAGCATCCTCTGGAGAAGATCTTTAGCATTCTCGCTGATATTTTCGAAGACTGGCGATTCAAACTGAGAAAAAGGAGAAGTATCAATCACACTGCAGAACCCCACGAGGCTGTAGATAAGTTAGTGCAGAAAGTTCTTGGAACGGCCGCACACCCGTGGTTACCAGTACTTTGTGCCCAATGGATGACCACTGATTAACTCGCCCTTTGCGTTTTACTTTATCTGTAGTGCTGTATACATTTTGTCGTTTCTCTCTTTTGTTCTTTATTTCTTTTTTTTTTTCATTTACTCCGTTCTTGTTCAGTTTGAATGTAACGGGTTATAAAGAATACACATAAATACACACACTGTAGTCACACCCGTTTCTGGTTGGTCGCTACAAGAAATGTAAGAATCACGCTGAATGTTCTGCCCTATTCCACGTTTCCGCAAAATACCAGGTATGAGCAATTAACCATTTCACTCCGTACCCACAGCCGAGCAAGCCTAGCCCACGTAAGGAAGTAAAAGCTAGCTGGGTGCTAGAAAACCCAAAGCCTGAACAGTCTGTTCAACAGTGAAATGTACAAGACCACTGCTAGTTGAACATCCGACTAGCAAGATCCCTAAGTCTTACGGACCACTCATATCTGACAAGATCAGTTATAACCGAGACGTCAGAGCAAGGCTTTTCAACGCATAGGTGCCTACATACGTGTCAATGAAAACTGAAAATTCTGTAAAAATTCTTGGCATCATTATGGATGATAATCTCCAATGGAAAACTCAAGTGGGGAAGATAGTGAAAAATAGCTGTGCTACCCTTAGTTCATTTTCATGCCTGAAACGGTTTGGGGTTCCACTTCATGAACTAGTCATATTTTACAAAACTCATGATGTGATATGATAATTATTTGCCTTGAAAGCCCAAGGGCCATAACAAACAAACATAAATTAAAATAATTGGTCACACTACTATTTCACACTATGTCAGGCCCATTTCAGAGTACGGCTGCCGGGCATGTGGGGTCAAATATAAAGCTCAGGATGCCGAAATCGAACGACTGCAGAAGAGAACCTGCAGAATAACACTTGGACACAATTACGAATTTCCGAAATGATATTACATGAGGTCCACCAGTGCCAGCCAGTGGCTTTCGATATTAGACTTAAAGCTGTGTGTATATTACAAGTGCTGCAAGGAAAATAAAGGCACTTTCGGAAACGGCATTATTTGAAGCAAAAAAACCTCGTATGTCCAGATGCCTTTCTTTTTAAGATCAGAGTGGAGACTAGCAAGGACGCTGAAATCGAGCGGCTGTAGAAGAGAGCCTGTAGTATAGTACCTGGCCACAATTAAACATCTACAAAGAAAGCCTTCAAATCCTTGTCATCGAAAAACTGTCTGAAAGAAGAGCTAATCTTCGCAGGCGTTTTGCCCACCAAATTTTGAACTCTTGACACCACAGGACCATCCTTCCGGACTTCGTTACACTCTCTCTTGGTCCTGATACGCGAAGCAAGGCCGACTCGAAACCCAAGCTTCTTCCCCGCCAACGAAATCTTCAGAAATATATCTAAAATCTTTCGTACCCGTATTTCACTTAAGATTTTTACTGTAACTTATTGTTTGTTAGTTTGTGTTGTATTTGTATTGTACGTGAGTGTTTGTTTTTCCTATTTTCACCCGTGTTAGCCTAGTACTATATAGGGTTAAAATAAATTGATTGATTGATTGACATACTTTATAGGTCTTCCTGCGTTTTGGGATCTGCTGACACATTGGAACAAGCGTTTCATTTGGTCGTGCTATTAACGATTCTGCAAGTTATTCCTAGGCCTACCACCCACACCAGTAACACGTGAATTTGTGAAAAATGGCGTCGTCGATCCATAGACGGCCATCCAGGCTTTCTTTTTATGCCCCAATTGGCTGTGATGATGCGCACCAAGGATGCTAGAAATTCATCTGTAATCAAAACCCTTGAGGCTAAAATTATCCTGGGCCCTTTAGGACCATGAATATATATGGTCTGGTCAAAAGTTTTTTTTTTTACTCATCGGTTAAAATGCGCCCTTTAAGGGTGGTAGAAAGTAATTTCTAAGCAAAACCCTTGAGGCAAAAATGACCATGGGCTCATGGGATCATGAAAATGTAGATTTTGGTTAAAACTATTTTTTGTATTTTGCGGTGAAGAGAATACTTTAAGGATGGTCGGATCTGGGAAGTGACAATTTCGAAGCCAATCTTGTCAAGTCTTTAATGTTCAAGCCAAGTTTCATCGTCCTAGCACATCTGGAAGTACCTTAGATCGCGATCACCGGAATTCCGGACCACCCTCCAACTCCCCCCTGTCACGGACAGCGCCCACTAGCGTCTGTATGGACGGGTTTTAGAGGTGGCAACCCTTTGCCGACTCACGGACTGTTCCAGAGCAAAATATGAAGCGTGGAAGCGTGTGTGAAGCGTGGAAACCTATGCTTTCCACGCTTCACAAGCGGGCCATAGTTTTAGCGCCGTCCGCTACGCTTGCGGCATTTAAAGCGAGACAAACTTGCGGGTTTACAAATTTCTGGAAAATCTAAGATGCGGTCTGTAGACATCATGGAAACAGGGGAGGTTATATCTCTTTTTTGCTGTATTCTCAGAATATGAAGTTATTGAAGCCAGCGCTATTGTGTGCTAGTGTGCTGCTATTCGACTGTGTGTCAATTTTGTCCAAATCTTGACGCTACTCCCTATTGCTCAGTTGCTCTGGACTGTTCTAGGGTCGCCCGAACCTCCAAAAATACGCCCTAAACAGATGATGTTAAAATACACTTACTGTATTAAAAAAGCTTATCTACGACTGTACACACTTCTGGAGTTTATACTAATTGTCCCGGAACTCGAAAAGAAGACCCACATTAACTTCAAACCAAACTTCAATTACTGATAATAATACAAAAGTAGATAAATTCGCACAGTTGATTAATATAACTTTGATAATTGGAGTTCTGTGACACCCCCATAGTGCCGGAATCCGGTCCGGTTCTGTTACTTGTGTGTCTAGGGGCTTACGTAAATGTTCGTTCTTCCCACCAAGTGTCATCCCAATCGCAACACTCTAAGCGTGTCACATAATTACCAATCCCCCCCCCCCAGACTCCCCCACATTCATCGGATTCTATCCGCACTTGAAATGGGACATCTGAGACGTAAGTTCTTTCCGAATATCAAGTTTCATTAAGATCATCTCGGTCTAGCACATGTGTATGTATCTTAACTCGGGATCACCCGAATTCCGGAGCCCTACCTCGGACTTCCCCCACAGTGCTTGGATCCGATCCGGTCTTGTCAACTAGGTATCTGGGGCTTGTGCTTGTTCTTCCCACCAAGTTTCTTCCCGATCCATTCACTCGGAACATGTAACACGACTTCCCCCCCCTCCCCCCCCCCCCCCCCCCCCAACTGCCCCCAAAGTCTGCGGATCCATTTCGGACTTGAAGTGTGACATCTGAGACAGGAGGTCTTACCAAATATCAAGTTTCATTAAGATCCGATTCCCCGTTCAAAAGTTAAAAATACGTCAATACTCCGGATTCTCCCTCCCTCCACTCCCCCCACGGTGGTCGGATCGGGGTAGTGACTACTTCCAAGTTAGTTTGGTATAGGGTCCCTAAGGGTAAACGCGAGATGAGTGACCTGGACGACAGACCGAAAAGTGATCGGTATATGGCATTTGAGCGAAGCTGCAAGTGCCATAAAAACGAGAAAAGACAAACCTCTGTTCTGATTTTCTTACTTAAGAAACCCTGTTCTGGTGTACAAAGTTAAACTCATTAACAAACAAGGCTCCAATTAACTTAGACTTGCTTCATACTAGTTGTGTTTTTGCAGATACCATGGTATCTGATACCACGGTCTACAGTCGTTTCCGCAGTTACCGTGATGTCAACCGGTCGACAAACAGGTCCTGTAAATGGTGGTCTTGTTATGGCTGTACTTACGCGTAGGCATCCAAGATTGATATTTTCCTTCAAGTTTTCGCCATACCCCATAAAAGGCAGTATCCCCGTTAGAAGCACATGGAGAAACACACCCGCTGACCAAACGTCCGACGGTTTCCCGTGGGGCTGTTGGTTGATTTGCTCAGGGCTTTGAAACTGAGGGGAGCTATTGAAGTTGGAAGCTGTAAAAAGAAAAGGGTTGGTAACGGGCCAGAAGCACCTGCTCCATCTCTCAAAATTATGCCACAGCCCCATGATAAGTTCCAAGCGCAGGAAGCAAGTGTGGAAACAAGTAGAAACTTCAGATAGGGTACTATATCAGAAGTTTCCTCGTCTCTACCAAAAATCATGGTCCCCACCAGAGGGTGACTTTCTACCCTGTCTGGGTAGGTCTTCGGCCTTCCCTGGCCGAAGATTGAAAAATTGTGTTTCTTATCTGTTTTGAACTTCTTTTTATTTATTTATTTCTTATCTGTTTTGAACTTCTTTTTATTTATTTATTTACTTCCTATACTCTGCTTTCTAAATTGGTGGTTTAAAAATATTTACTTCCTATTTACTTCTCTGTTATTTTTTCCATTACCACAAGAGGCAATTTGGCAACGTGATTGTGTTAATTTCCAAAACGAGGCTGAATAGATATATGTTTATTATTTACGACCAATCAAATGCACACGGTGATAGCAAGGATTATGCTAAACTACTGTAATTGTTAAATGTCAAGTGTTACAAGGGGTACAGTCCACACACTATGCAAAATTCGGAAAACCGCAAACAGTGCACAAATTTGGATTGATTTCCGCAGAAATACAAGCACAAAGCAAACATAGGCAATAAAGACCAAATTTCTAATCGGACCTAAAAATTCGTGGTAAACAGCATGTGGACGATGAGCTGGATGACGTTATAGTGCATATTAGAGACACCGACGCTCTCTCCAGTGACCAAATGAAATTTTGGACGCGGACTAATTACGGTTGCGAGAGGAACGAGGGAGATACATTAAAAATGTACAATAACTATAGTAGGACGTCTAAGACGTCTTACCGCGACAAAAAAACGAACCTTGCAAGTCTGAAGGATTTCTAACTCAATACTTTAGCTGTCTGTCTGCAAAACCTATGCGAGAATTTGGGAAATCCCTCCTGGAACCCCTAGTCCTCCGCGATATACTTCCACCCTATCCTGCACCGAGAGACCTGGGCCCCCTCGCACAGCGGCTATACATGTCCCTTAGAGCGGCTGTACCACTTCACGCGCGCTCGAAACGCAGTTACCCATTTATCGATGCTCCGAGGTATAGCACAAAGAGGTACCACAAATCCAAAAGGGAAGATGAAAATGAAAACTGACTATCCGCAGGGATAGCGGACAACGAAGTTCGCATTTTTGTCGCGTTTTCAAGCCTATTTAAGCGAATAAGTGATGGGTAACTAGATTGTTGTACCTCAGCTTTTTTCGGAAAAACTTTAAAGATAAAACTCAAAATGTTGTCCTCTTAAATCTCGCATCCTTGTTGTGGTTTTTCATCTACATTTTATACTCCCTTATAGTTTAACACCCTTATTATCTTAAATATTAATTATAGCAGCAAAAAAGTACTTTCCAACCAGGTATCTTACAGACAACAATATAGTAACAAGTGAAAGAATTGCAACTCTCGCAGAAACGGTTCCCTTTCGTCCCAGAGAGCCCCTCCATGCTGTGGCTTTTCTTTTAATTTCCTTCAACGTAAAACAAACATTGTGATAATGACACTCAGTATTACTTATTTGTCTGTACATACTGTTCAAATTATTAGGCTGCAATTCATCAATTATCAATCTCAACATCAATCAATTCATTCATTCATTCATTCAAAGGATCCTGCTTACATCCTTCTGACAGTATACGTAGGGATCAAACTCATAAAGTGGACCGAAGTCGAAATGGTGATCTGGAAAACAAAGTAATTAGAAAACAAACGGGTATGCTCCAGGTTTTTACTCACCACACATGACCAGTTCGTTCCTTTCCAACTGCAGAGCGGCTGAAAATCCCCGCAGCTTCACCGGTGCAGAATTCTCAAGGGTTCCAAGCAGTACGCAGCTCGGTCGCAGGCCTCTGTGGGCTATATCATTCTCGTGACAGTACCGCAGGGCATCTAATATTTGGCGTATGTAATGACTGAAAAGGTAAATACAACATAAGGAACAGGATACTTCTTCGAGCCCTGTCGAAGAAGTACCACATCATCGATGCTTCCGCTAAGTGCGAAACCGTTGAGTTTCGTGCTAGATCCCGGGCTTTTAACAACACATTCGAATCGCGGTTGACTCGTCTTACTTATCTATAAGTCTTATAAAGTTTATGTAGTGTTTCAAGGTTCAAGGTTTTCTGATTCTTACTATAACTGATACAGTAGAGGTATGCTTATTTGAACACTTTTTTAACTGTTCCACTACCTTGGCTTTCTTACTTGCATATAAAAAAGTAAAATGGAAAAGAAAAATAACAAACTTGATATTAGCAAACAGCCAACTATTTCAGGGTTATCCTGGCACGAACTTGAAGCAGAAATTCAATTAACTTTCCTGGATTTTGAATTTATTAAAAAGGTCTTTCCTCTTTTGAAGGCATCTGACGGTCCGGACGGCCATCTTCTCCATTGAAGGTGCGTTCCTCGCGGCAAACTTTTCAAATTATAAAAAACAGAAGGTGTCAGCTGAGTCACTTTCATAGATGGATTAGCAAAATATTCAAAAAGCGACAAAGCGTGAGCGATTATTACTTGTGTTTTCAGGAAAAAATGCCTGGTTTGGGTTTTAGTTTTTTCTTCGGCGATCGTTCACTGTTAGCAGACGTTCACATAAGCATACCTCTACTGCATATAAACATTAATAATACGAAACTCTGCACTTACAATTATTTCAGGTTTTCAACCGGAGAGAAGAAAAACTTTCCGGCTTTCGTCGAACTCTACAATAAATTAACAAAAATGCCCTAATAATTTTTTTTTTTTTTTTTAATACTCTACATAAACTTTTATTCATGACAAATTTCAGAAGATCTACGAGAAGTATTTTGTACACATTCAGGCTAGCGAGTATTTTTATATTGACGGCAAAGTCGAAATCGGCGTCCTTGCTGTGCTCTTTCATTTGTTGTATCGCGGGCCTCAATACATTATTATTATTAATGGAGGTACGGGAACAGCTTTGTTCCGTGTTCCGTCGAACTCTACAATAAATTAACAAACATGACCTATTCAATTTTTTTTTTTTTTTAATACTCTATATAAAATTTTACGACAAATTTTAGAAGATTTACGAGAAGTATTTTGTACATATTCAGGCGAGCGAGTATTTGTACATTGACGACAAAGCCGAATTGAGCGTCCTTGCTGTGCTTTTTTATTTATTGTATAGCGGGCCTCAATAAATTATTATTATTATTAACGGAGATACAGAAAGAGCTTTGTTCCGTCTTTCGTAGAACTCTACGATAAATTATCAACCATACCCTAGTCACTTTTGTTTTATTTTATTTTAATGTTCTATATAAATTTTTATTTGTGACAAATTTTAGAAGATTTACGAGAAGTATTTTGTACACATTCAGGCTAGCTTGTATTTTTATATTGACGACAAAGTCGAAGTGAGCGACTTCGCTTGACCCCCTCGATTTTGAAGAAAAGCACGGACGCGTGACTGTTAGTGTTAATTCTGAACAACAAGCTCCTTGAAAGCGACAAGCGGGATCCAGAATACAACCACAGAAAATCCAGAAATCAGCGTATTGCCGTTAGGGTGGATACAAAATGACACGGGAAATGCAAAATCTTGGAAACGTGAAAGGAAATGAACGATTAGGCACGTAGAGTAGTAATATAGACTAGACTCATATAGGCTAGACTTTTACAAATTCAAGATGTCGTCGGATCTTCGGCAAACACCTCAGCTTCTCTACTGGACTCCTTCATTGAGTCTATCGTCCGCATGATCTACTTCATGAATTCTTCATGCTCGACTAGAAGAAATGCACAATCGCTCATGACTTGGAAAGTATGAATAAGTTCAGAATTAGCAGAGTACAGTCGAAAACAGAATGGAACGTCTTGACGAACGCACTGCAAAAAATTGGATTACTATTTTAGTTATTTTTCTTGTTACCGCCCGTGGACTTAACTATTATCAAAACATTAAAATTCCTTACGAACCGTCAATTACACTAATTTATATTGAAACTTAACTGCATTGAATAATTCATTAGCTAAATGACAAATTTCTGTGAACTACCTTTCTCTATTTCATCTTCATTTTTCATTATACTTTAAAACCCATACTATTATATGTACTAGTTAAAGCAGCAGAAAAGTGGACTTTCTGTGCCTCAAATTCCCTCGTCCACATAATTTACGACTTTATCGAGAAACGTATCGTCAAACAAGAGCTAAGAGCCCCGATTCGATCTTGTTTTGTCAGTTCCGTATCTAGGGCTAATGCTTTTTCTTCGCACCAAGTTCCATCTCATTCCCTCGACTCTAAGCGTTTCACGAGATTTCTGGTGCCCAACTTCAATTACCCCCCCCCCCCCCCCAAAGGTATCGGATCAATCAGGACTTGACGTGGAACATCTGAGACGACAGTTCTTTCCACTTGCTAAGTTTCATTCAATTCCGCTGATCGGTTCAAAAGTTATGCATGCCACTAAATCCGGGCTCCCCAACGACTATTCTCAAGTCAGCCTGTTCGGGTCCCTGATACTCCTCGCAAGTTTCATCGTCCTAGCACACCACGAAGTACCGAACTAGCGATATCACCAGATTCCAGAGTCCCCCCCCCCAACTCCCCCACAGTGCCTGAACTGGTCCGGTTAAGTCAACGATGTATTTAGGACCCGATCCCTCCACTCTAAGCATTTCCTAAGATTTCCGGGTCCCCCCTCTAGCTCCCCCCAAACTCACCGGATCCGGTCCGAATTTGAGATGGGTCGTCTGAGAAACAAGTTTGCATGTCTTTCCAAATATCAAGTTTCGTTAAGATCCAATCACGCGGTAAGAATTTACAAATACCTTTCCGGATTCCCCCTCCCTCCACTCCCCCTAAGATCCCCCTAAGATCCCTGACATGCCTACCAAGCTTCATCGTCCTAGCCTGTGTGGAAGTGCCCGAACTAGCAAAATCTGGACAGACCGACCGACAGACCGACGGACGGACAGAAATTGCGATCGCTAAATGGCACTTGGCCGAAAAAAATCCATCAGGAATGGAATACAGTTGTATGGTCGATCAAAACAGAAATTAGATTCAAGGCTCACCTAGCGACAGCTTCACTGTAGACAAAGCCTGAAGCTGCACGATGGACTATTTCGTTGCAGAGGTCTCCACCCTCCATACTGAAAGAAGAATTCGTTAAAGTACAACTGGAATGTGATACCATTATTTTCATTCTCAATATCAAGCGCCATCACCATCGATTTTCCGTTAACATGCTTTCGTGCTTTCGTTCTCTTGGCAAATAATATTCCCATGGAGTAGTTTTTCACGATTAAGCCCCGCCCCTCGCGTCGCTTCCGATTGGTTCAGTGGGAACTAAGGGCTATACAAACCAATCAGAGACAAATTTTTCTGGTGACGTTAGTTAACCACACGGTGTTTCTACTGATATTATAAGGAAGTCAAAATAAATATGCCTTCAGCCCAAGCTGACTGCCAATCACATTTAATAGTGCAAAACGGATTCGTCAGCTGAATGTTATTAGAGCTATATTTCGGCCCTTCTTGGCCAGGGCTCATAAAACCACAAGTTCGTTCTTCCAACTTGAGCGGCTTTGAGCCGGAAGACGACCCTTGCCAAGAAGGGCCGAAATATAGCTCTAGTAAAATTCAGCTGACATATCCGTTTTGCACTATCAACTATAAACGTCAAAATAGTCAGCATTTTAAGGAGTTCAAACAATCTCATTAAATTCAACACGGGCCCTCGTGTCATTTGCACTTTAGATATCAAGAAAAAATGGAGTGATGAATTTGTGGTTCGCTGATTCGTCATTTGGTGACACTCGTGGTTATGTGTGATGTTTAGTGGTTAATGTGTCTATTTCCATATGTGTATGGCTAAGGCTGAAGTAAATAAATGGCTCAGATTGAACAAAAAGAGACTTACTTTTCAAAAACCATGTAAAGCATCCCTTCCGAGCTGTAGGTCTCAAGTAGCTCAACAATATGTGGGTGTTTCAAGAGATGACATAGAGTCGCTTCCCGCTTTAGATCTAGAACGATTCAGAACTGAAGATGGTCAAATCCGATGGGCTAAAGATATACGTGCCGTGACAGGGCGATATTCCCAATCGCCTGGAAACGCCAACCATTAAAGGACACCTGAACAGTGAAACCATACTTGGACACACCATGGAGAATGCATGTTCAGACATGGCCACGCAGAGCATTCTTCTCCTGAGCGTGACGTTTTGAAAATAGGGATGATTGTTTCCGGAGGTTAACACATGCAGACTCCAAGACAAAAAGCGCAATCCATTCAAATCTTGTACAGCGCTGGCCGGATCGTATTGGAATTTCTTCTAGATATACGTTTGGGCTTATCTGGTTAAAAAATATTCCAGAAGAATGGTTGATTGGAGACATTTGTTCATTTCTAAAATTGCTCGGTACTGAAGTAAGGACAGATGCAAAATGGAGCAAAAATCATAGCTTGGAAACGGTATTTCGTATTTGGATTGGGTTTTCTGCAGGCAATGTTAACGGACGTCAAACAGATAGGGATGATACTTGGTACTCTTCATTCAGGTGTCCTTTAAAGAAGAAGAAGAAGGCCGATGGAACACTTTCAAAAGCATCCTTCAGTCATTGGTGACAGCGAATTATGTTAGGCCTAGTTGCTGTTCAGGTCAAACTTTCAATTCGGGGAAGTTTTGGCCTTTCTTGGCAAGGGTCCTTTCAGCCCGTTAGCCCCCAAGAAGTGTTATCAGAAGCTGTTCTTCTTCTTTCATTGCTCTAAACGGATAAGTCAGCTGATATTGAGTAGACGGCTGTTCGGCCCTTCTTAGCAAGGGTCCACTAGAGGCTCAAGCTAATAAAATGAGGTACTTGGTAAAGCAGATAAAAAGGAGGATATTTTTGTTAAAGACCGGTAAGGGCGTGAGTATTATTATTATTATTATTATTATTTATTTGAATCCTTCAAAACTGAAGAGTAATGTATAAAAAGGAACAACAACATGTCAGTCAAACTCACACACACTTACATACTAATTAACAGCTGACCGTTAAAGACAATTTAGCCTACTAAATATACAAGAGCTCAAAATAAACAAACTAAGCAGGGGACTTTTTTGTGAAAAAAGGAAAAAGGTTGTGATGAAGAAGAATGTTGTCAGCCTTTTTATGAAAGTTCTGAATTTTACCATTTAAAGTTTCCAAAGGATTCTTCACTTTAAAATTCGAAGTTAGGAAAGAGTTACTCGCAGAAATCGGGAAGCCAAGAAGGAATTTAGAGAATTTATAATAAGTAACTTTTAGCACAGAAAGTTCAGAAGGACGGAAAGAAGAAAAGAAAGCAGACGGAAAAAGAATGTGAGGAAGTGCAACAGCCGTATAAATAGAACCAAGAACATCTCTGCGATACATCCCTCGTAAACGAATAACAGCACCGAATGCTCTTCTTATTTTATCTTGCCCATGTTGAATAAGGATAAGTTTCCAATCCCGGGTATTAGATGAGTAAGGGATTCCAAGATACATAACTTTCTCAACAGGGCTGAAAACAATCCCCCCACCACAATCCAGAGGGGAATTCTGTGTGGGCAAACTACTAATCACAAAATAATTACACTTTTCAGAACTAATTATTAGACCCTTCTGCCCCAATTTAGACACTAGAATGTTAAAGTTTTCAATTAATTTTTCCTTTGACCGACTTAAAATAATAATATCATCAGCATATGCTAAAAACGTTACATCACGTGCAAAATGTATTAAAGAAGTCTTAAGCGACCGAAGACAATCTGCCAAACATGCATTAAAAATATATGGTGATAAAATTCCACCTTGTCTAACGCCTTTTCCCACTGAAATTAAATTAGACAGAATTTTTGGGGAACGAATTGCCACTTGAACGTTCAGTCCATTGTACCAGGACCTTAAAGCACGCACAACAGAACGGGGAATACCATTATACACAAGGGATAGAAGAGCAGCCGCATGAGAAATATTGTCGAAAGCACCTTTTATATCAATCAGAAGCGTATAAAGTGGTTGTCCGCTCACTCGCGCATCATTGATTAAAGTGGAAAAAGTAGCGTGCGCGTGATCGCAACCCATACCCCTTTTAAATCCAACCTGGTTTAACCCGACATCAAGGCCTTCAAACATATTTTTAAAACACATTTCAAAAAGTTTACTAATAATACAACCCTTGGTTATTGGTCGATAAGAACCGCAAGATTTTAAATCCTTCTTTCCATTTTTTAGAATAGGGGAAATCAAACCAGTTTTAAAAGATGAAGGAACACGACCTACCGATAAAATTAAATTAAAAAAAGCAAGAAGAGTTAAAAGGAACGTTGGGGATGCAAACTTGAGATGGTTTGAAAAAAGCCCATCATGGTCAGGCGATAATTGGAACTTAAGTTTCTTTTGAGCCAAAAGTAAATCTTGATGTACAATTACGTGGTCAGAAGGAAAGTCACTTAATATAGAGTCTAGCTCAGTTACGTCAGAAGGAAAATCGTTAGACGAAGACAGGGTGGACTTAAAATGTGTTTCCCAATCAGCAACAGACGGGAAAGAATCAGGTGGTGGTTCACTTAGATGCTTAGACCTACGTAGCGCTTTCCAAATTTTAAGCTTATCAAGATCAGCATCACGAGACGCCTCCTCCATAAGGCAGTTATTGTGTTGCCTAAGTTTGGCCTGAAAAATAGCCTTCTTCTCTTTCATCCACCGGAAGGAAAGTCCATCACGGGGTTTACCGAGTGCCTTCCATCTGACGTAAGCTAACTTAGCCTCATAATTACTCTCTACCAGCGAAGAATTAAGCGACCAAAAAGGTTTTTCAGTCCCAACAACAACAGTTTTGGATTGAAAAACCTTTTTTGCCGAAACCCTTAAACAATGAACTAGCTGAAAATATATACAATTTAACTCAAGCTCTATATTAGACGTAAGAGGAAATTCTGTAGGGATTTGAATTTTTGCCGCAATAAGATCAACTTCTCTTTGATAATGAAGCTTCAACGACTCATCCCAAACCATTCGGGAAAACTTAGCTTTTGCTGTTTTATGATTCTTTGAAATCTGGGGTCCTGAAATACGTAGTGAAACAGAAAATGAAATAGGCATATGGTCGCTTATAGGAAAATCATCTACTACAAGCACGGTTGTTGGGAAATCGCGGTTACTTAGAACGTGGTCAAGATTACTCGTGCTTCCCGACCAATGAGTGTACGTGAAATCTTGGGATTTAGATAATAATTTAAATCGTGGGAAACATGAATTAAAAATAGTACTACGTTCGTCATGATCCAATGGATTACAGTTTAGATCACCCAAGATAAAAATATTTTTAAGTGAATTAAGGCGAGAAATGAGTCGATCAAGTCTGAAACAGCATGCATTAAAATCTTCAAGCGATATATCATCATTATAATTTGCCGGGAAATAACAGTTGATTAAAACACAATCGTGGAAACTTACAGCAATGAAACAACAATCAGAAAATAAAACTGACGCACTCAGATGTTTAGGGATAAAAGTTGAAATACCACCCGATGGACGACCACCGGTTGGTCTAGCCGGGACCGAAAGAACGTCATGAGAATTACTTATAGAATTTAACAGTGGGAGTGAATGATCAAGCAGGTGGTGTTCCTGCAAACAAAGTACGGACTGATTATCACAAAGAAACTGGCTAAGGATGGGGAGTTTTCCGGAAACTCCATTCGAATTAAAAGAAACGACATTTAAATAAGTAGCCATAATACTATTTCAAGTTTTTACGCACAACTGGGCAAGAAAAACTGAATGAAGGGTGGTTGCTCGACTGGCAATGGGCACAGGCAACCGGGTTAGAACAAGGGCTCTCCCTGGAGCTTGAGTGAGTCCCGGCACAACGAGCACAGACCGGAACGGGTGCCATGCATTGTTTTTCCACATGATCAAAACCCTGACATTTAAAGCAGCGCCTTGGGAGCTTTCTGTCCTTATTCACACGAAACAGTTCATACCCAATCTTTAAACCATGAACAATATAAAACTTCAGGAATGCCTCAGACTTGAAACAAGCTTTGATAGTTGGAGACTTTCCGAAACGAGCGAAGCTAACCACTCCTTCAAAATCACAAGCAAGGTTTTCAATTTCTAGGGACGGATCAACGCCTCGAATGATACCATACCAGACATTTTTCTTGCTCGAAACGTTACAATCAGGAAAGCTGCTCTTAAGGCTGGCAGAAAAACTTTCGGCACTAGCAGAATTCACGCTCACTACAATTGCATCTTTGTTTGCACTGACTTTTTGAATTCCCTTGGAAGCCAGCTTATCAAACTCCTTTTTCCGAGAGATTGGGTTGTTGAGGGAGCTTGGAAAGTTCGAGATCGTAAAGACCTCTGCAGTGTCAGCTGGAGGGGGGAGGGGGGGCCACTCGGAGACAGATGTAGGTGTCGCATGCGTCGTCATGTTTGATGCTGGTATCCCTCCTTTTGCAAGAGCCGTCTCAATTCTTTGCAATGATGACAAGGAAATTTCCATTTTACGATTGCAGTCACTCATTAAACGGTCTAAACGAACCGAAACGTCGGATTTCAGAATAGGAATCTCTCTAGGAGACCGAGGAACTATGATCGGCCAAACGAAAGATTTAGCATCAAGTTCACAGATCATTTTAACTATATCAACTGCAGTGTTGTTCTGTGCGAGATTGCCTCTTCTTTCCAAAATTTTTCCCGAACTGCCCAAAAATGTCCATAAGAGAAGTTTGGTGCTTTTAAGCGAGTCAAATGGGTACGACTTTGCCATTACATCTGAAATTTCATCACTCAAAATACCGGATGCAAATGCCTCACGAGCAAAGAATAAGGACGAATTCACGACCACGTGCGAAATTTCGGTTTCGCGAATATTAGTCTTTGTAAAGTCTGAAAGATCGCATGAAGATTGAGCCACTAGCCCCTCGCTAATCCCAGGTTGAGACGCGACTCCGGCAGCATGGCAACGACACTGGACCGATGTGGGCATTTCATACTGAAATGAATCGCTGATGGCATGTGAATTACTCTGATCAACGCAATTAGGGACAAGAGGGGATGTAAGCTCCACTGAAGTTGAGGTGCTTCGGCTACAATTAGGGAGACGGGAAACAGGATCCGGAGTGTCAGAGAGAAGGTTAGACTTAAGTAAACTGATCTCTTGACGGAGTTGACTTATAGTTATGTCCTTCGACGCACAATCTTCGGCAGAAGACTCTAGTTTATCCTTCAGGGCGCTTATGGTCAAAAGTTTTTTGTCACACTCAGTACAGGCTAGGCGAGAATTCTCTTCTAAAGTCTGCCGTTGGGTGGCTGAAGCAGCTACTGAACATTTCACGCAGCTCCAGTTGGGGGATTGGACACGTTCGGCAAGTGATAACCCAACACAACTTGGGTGGAACCAAGTGGGACATACAGAACACTGGAACGTCCCACTAGTGCAATTCCTGTAGCACTCCCCACAGGGATATTTGGCTGCTGCCATAATTGGAGAACAAAGCACGGTGCTGGGCGCTAGGGCTATGGGTTGAGGGCTACCTCAAACCGCATCCCCCCGTCACGATCTGTGTAAATATTCTTACTAGAGAAAACTCTACCTGGAGCGGAGGCTCTAAATTTATATCCAAATCCAGATAAAACAATAGTTCATGCGCACTAAGTCAGATCAGGTACAAGTAGCTCTCGCGCAGCACCTCTCCGCTCACAGGACAAATCGAGACTGATGTTCATTCATCGGAGTATTATCTGAATTTTTTTTTTTAGGCATCCGACATTATCGCTAAGCATCAGACAAAATGCAATTGCTTGAGTTTGAACCTGGGTGTGGCACACATTTCTCTGCAAGACAAATCCAAAAATGTGTGCAAGTCCAAATAATAAAAGGAGCTACTCTGTCAAGCAGATATACGTGAAAAGAAGACCTTCTATTATTGAATGGTAAGGGCGTAAACCAGATGTTCTATTGTTGAAATGTTATATTAATTTAACTTTTAAGCATTTGAAATACCAGCGAAAAACAGCTGAAACGAACTTTCCAAGATTTTGAAACTGTGGGTCAGGTGTGTGGCAGACATTTCTGTTTCCGTGAAAAACATAGAGAAATGCATGAAACACAACTATGTTGATTGTACATATATATATATACATATATCGTTTATTAACCAACATGTCCGTCCTGGCCGAATAATTAGCCTAGCACGCCGAATCCCAAGCGACGGGTCCCTGGTTCGAGTCTCGGTAGTGCCTATGGTTCAATTGGGGGCGGGGGTTTGGGGCGTAACTCTGCAAGGCAAGCTAAAGTCCACCCAGCTTCAAATGGGTACCTGGGGAAATTTGGGGACGGCAACAGCAAGGATGTGCGAAAGCACCAGGATGACTGGCACCTAGCCGCCCATTGCACCTCCTGGCTGAGAACCGGAGATCAGCACCACCAGTTAGGCCTGTATAGGCTGATTCTGATACCTTTACCTTACCTAATTTTTTTTCTTTATATCAAAATAGCAAAGATAGCAAAGGTAAGTCAACCTAAAACTTTTCTAAAAATATACAGAAAATGGTCAGTGACAAATTGGAACGACGGAGGCACCTTCGGGTAACGTTGATTGGTGTTAGGAACATACCCAAAGAGTACAGTTCTGAGACCTTCGACTTACCTTCTGTGCTTAGACCAGGCATTGATGTAAACTTGGCTACATCCACTATTTTGACTATAAAGGTCCTCTCTGACTGTTTGTGCACACATTTCTTGACTACAGAGCACGGCCCTCTGAAAATAACGTTCAGGATTAGTCAAACATCACAACATTTACCGAATGTTTAGGTACCTTCCAGTTTTTATTACTTTTTTCTTTCTAACAAAACCAACAACTAACAAAATGTCTCGATGTACGTTGCCTGGGCAACGTGAGGTGTTGCAGCAAGCACACTTCTTGGCGCCAGGCAAGAGATCTACGAATTTTTACCAAATTAACGATCATATTCATCACTTCGGCCCAAGCCTTCCGTGGAAACCACAGAGGTAACACCTTTACAACCTTCTAGTCCCGAACAGACATAGGCGAACTAGGAAAACAAGACCAAAGGTTTTGATATGATCCCAAAGGTCAATATATATTGGACTGCATCATCCACACCACCGGGCCAATCGCCAAATCCCATAAATGTTGTACGGGATTTGGTGAACGACTGATCTGCTGAGAGAACAAAAATCATGTTTTGATTCTGTGAACATTCTGACCCTTAAGTCAAAGCTCTATACTACATCAGAATTAACTTTCAATTCCATTAAATTTCCGGGTTGCAAGACTAGGAGTCCCGACGAATTCCTTGTCCCGTGAAAAAACAAGTCAGGACGGAAGGATAGACGGACAAATTTTTCGAAGTCCCTAACGTTCCAGGATCCCAAAAACCTCAAATTACCACGAGTGCACCAACGCACCTAATGTTCATCTGCCGAGGTTCATTCTAGTTGCGAAGGAGTCCGTAATGGCAGACTCCATGCTTGTACGTCTGATTTGTTTGACCATTCTGAATTAAAATTTAAGAACAAGTTTAAAAAAAAATTTAGTCCCTCCAACAAGGACAGAAAAAATTTAAAAACAAATTTTGTCCCTCCAACAAGGACAGAATAGTGTTTTGACAAAAAATTTGGAAGGATGAGAGGATTTGGGTGAGCAAGAGTCAACAATCAATAAGGTAAAACAAGAGCTACGAGCTCATATGGCACTTGTTACGAGTAGGCACGGCTCGGTTACGTCAATGATATATCTAGTGTTTGCTAGGTGTCTTCCCACCAAGTTTCATCTCGATCCCTCCACTCATAGCGTTTTCCAATATTTCCAGTTCTCCCCTCCAGCTCCCCCCAAAAGTCACCGGATCCGGTCCGGATTTTAAGTGGGTCGTCTGAGGCATGAGGTCTTTCCAAATATCAAGTTTCATCGAGATCCGGTCACCCGTTCAAAAGTTATAAATACCTCAAGATTCCGGATTCCCCCTCCCTCAACTCCCCCAACAGTGCCCGAATCGGCTCGGTCATGTCAATGATGTATCTAGTGTTTGCTAGGTGTCTTCCCACCAAGTTTCATCTCGATCCCTCCACTCATAGCGTTTCCCAAGATTTCCGGTTAACCCCTCCAGCTCCCCCAAAAGTCACCGGATCCCGTCCGGATTTTAAGTGGGTCGTCTGAGGCATGAGGCCTTTCTAAATATCAAGTTCCATCGAGATCCGATCACCCGTTCAAAAGTTATAAATACCTCAAGATTCCGGATTCCCCCTCCCTCCACTCCCCCCACAGTGCCCGAATTGGCTCGGTTATGTCAATGATGTATCTTCACACCAAGTTTCATCTCGATCCCTCCACTCACAGCGTTTCCCAAGATTTCCGGTTGCCCCCTCAAGCTCCCCCCAAAAGTCACCGGATCCGGTCCGGATTTTAAGTTGGTCGTCTGAGGCATGAGGTCGTTCCAAATATCAAGTTCCATCGAGATCCGATCACCCGTTAAAAAGTTATAAATACCTCAAGATTCCGGATTCCCCTCCCTCCACTCCCCCGACAGTGCCCGAATCGGCTCGGTCATGTCAATGATGTATCTAGTGTTTAATAGGTGTCTTCCCACCAAGTTTCATCTCGACCCCTCCACTCATAGCGTTTCCCAAGATTTCCGGTTGCCTCCTCCAGCTCCCCCCAAAAGTCACCGGATCCGGTCCGGATTTTAAGTGGGTCGTCTGAGGCATGAGGTCTTTCCAAATATCAAGTTCCATCGAGATCCGATTACCCGTTCAAAAGTTATAAAAACCTCAAGATTCCGGATTCCCCCTCCCTCCACTCCCCCCCACAGTACCCGAATCGGCTCGGTTATGTCAATGGTGTATCTAGTGTTTGCTAGGTGTCTTCCCACCAAGTTTCATCTCGATCCCTCCACTCATAGCGTTTCCCAAAATTTCCGGTTGCCCCCTCCAGCTCCCCCCAAAAGTCACCGGATCCGGTCCGGATTGTAAGTACGTCGTCTGAGGCATGAGGCCTTTCCAAATATCAAGTTCCATCGAGATCCGATCACCCTTTCAAAAGTTATAAATACCTCAAGGTTCCGGATTCCCCCTCCCTCCACTCCCCCCCCACAGTGCCCGAATCGGCTCGGTTATGTCAATGATGTATCTAGTGTTTGCTAGGTGTCTTCCCACCAAGTTTCATCTCGATCCCTCCACTCATAGCGTTTCCCAAGATTTCCGGTTGCCCCCTCCAGCTCCCCCCCCAAAAGTCATCGGATCCGGTCCGGATTTTAAGTGGGTCGTCTGAGGCATGAGGTCGTTCCAAATATCAAGTTTCATCGAGATCCGATCACCCGTTCAAAAGTTATAAATACCTCAAGATTCCGGATTCCCCCTCCCTCCACTCCCCCCCACAGTACCCGAATCGGCTCGGTTATGTCAATGATGTATCTAGTGTTTGCTAGGTGTCTTCCCACCAAGTTTCATCTCGATCCCTCCACTCATAGCGTTTCCCAAGATTTCCGGTTGCCCCCTCCAGTTCCCCCCAAAAGTCACCGGATCCGGTCCGGATTTTAAGTGGGTCGTCTGAGGCATGAGGACGTTCCAAATATCAAGTTTCATCGAGATCCGATCACCCGTTCAAAAGTTAAAAATACCTCAAGATTCCGGATTCCCCCTCCCTCCACTCCCCCCACGGTGCTCGGATCGGGGAAGTGACTATTTCCAACTTAATCATTTGGGGTCCCTGATACGCTTGCCAAGTTTTATCGTCCTAGCTTATCTGGAAGTGCCCGAACTAGCAAAACCTGGACAGACCGACAGACCGACAGACCGACGGACGGACAGAAATTGCGATCGCTATATGGCACTTGGCCGAAGGGCAAGTGCCATAAAAAAGCTTTAAAGTAGTCCGTCCTCGTCTGTTTGATCAAATTAGAACAAATCTGATGACAAAAACTTACCTTGAGATCACTTCTTGAACGTCATACACGTCATCAAATAGGACTTCTTCGTCCTGCTGCATCTTGTAAGCCAGTTCCTCAACAGGAGCAAGCATATCCACTATACTATCAATCCTAAAACATCAAGTTCAGTCAAGAAAAGACAATTTGCTTTGAAGCTAGGGTTTCAATAGGGTCTAAATA
Organism: Branchinecta lynchi; assembly: GCA_023053575.1. Taxonomy (NCBI): domain Eukaryota; kingdom Metazoa; phylum Arthropoda; class Branchiopoda; order Anostraca; family Branchinectidae; genus Branchinecta; species Branchinecta lynchi. The sequence continues at coordinate 8,915,525 of JAKZAP010000018.1, forward strand.
AACGCCATCACTCTTTGTCATGAGCCTCGTTTTTGTTGCACACTGCAGGTCCGCTTCTCGGCCACTTCAGGACTGATTCTTTCTACATCCGTTTTTGCACTGCAGTGCTTCCGAGGAAGACGGCAGCGCTTCTCTAGAATCGCGGACTTGCTCACCGACCAAGTCCGTGCTTCCCTGCAAGATGCTGCAGCGCTGCCGCTTCAGCCAAGAAGAAAGTGAATCCAAAAACGCATACTGTGCAAAAGCAAAGAAGTGCTGCAGCAGCGATGCGGCAGCGCTATTGCAACAAAAACGAGGCTATGATTTGTTGCCGCCCCATCTGGATTTCGAATGTGTTCCAGTCTTCCTGTCAATCAAAGGAGCTTGAGCAGCTATGAGAACAGCATGCTGAAAGGGACCCAGAGTGGAACTCAATTGCCGGTCATTTGCAGGAAAGAAGGAAAGCATGTAGGCCGACACTCAAAAGCTGGAAAATCGCACAATTTTCCCACATCTGGTCAACCTGTTTATCTGAGATGGGAATAAATGATCCAGGCAAGAACACAAATTTCCTGGAACCTTCGTTAACTAGCAGATCCCCCTCGTTTCTTGAGATCCTGGAGTGCCCCTGAACCCACGTCAACATAACTTGACATAGGGTATGTTGTTTCAAAGAACATTAAAGGACTTGTCTTACCGGTAATACTAATGCAACATACTTCCATAATCGCTCCATACATCCGTAAGCCCCAAGACCCTTACATAGGGGCGTCACAACTAGGGGGGGGGACGCCCCCTCCTTCGGCCAAGTGCCATATAGCGATCGTAATTTATGTCCGTCAGTCGGTCTGTCGGTCCTGGTTTTGCTAGTTTGGGCACTTCCAGATAAGCTAGGACGATGAAACTTGGCAGGCGTATCAGAGACCGGACCAGATTAAATAAGAAATAGTCGCTTCCCCGATCCGACCAACTGGAGGGGAATGGAGGGAGGGGGAATCCAGAAGAACTAGGAAAAATTTGATATTTCTAGTTTACGAACGGGTGATCGGATCTTAATAAAACTTGATATATCGAAGGACCTCGTGTCTCAGACGTTCCATTTTAAATCCAGACCGGATCCGGTGACATTGGGGGGAGTTGGTGGGGGAAACCGGAAATGTTGGAAAACACTTAGAGTGGAGAGATCGGTGACTGACATAACCGGAACTGATCTGCTCACTTAGGGGGAGTTGTGGGGGGGGGGGGGGCGAATTTCTAGTGATCCTGCGAGTTCAGTGCTTCTTGATGTGTTAGGAGGATGAAAATTGGCAGGCATGTCAGGAACCCGACCAGATTAAATAGAAAATAGTCACTTCCTCGATCCGACCATCTGGGGGGGAGGGGGGAGTGGAGGGAGGGGGAAGCCAAAAATTGAGCTATTTTTCACTTGCGAACGGGTGATCGGATCTTAATGAAAGTTGATATTTAGGACGACCTCGTGTCTCAGACGTCTCACTTTAAGTCCAGACCGGATCCGATTACGCCGGGGGAAGTAGGAGGAGAGAACCAGAAATTTTGAGAAACGCTTAGAGTGAAGGGATCGGGATAAAACTTGGTGGAAAGAACAAACACAAGTCCTGGATAAGTCATTGACATAACCGGACTGGATCCGGGCACTGTGGGGGAGTTGGGAGGAGGGGGGGGGGTCTGAATTTCTAGCCATACTGCGGGTTTGGCATACTTCCTGACGTGCTAGGGCCATGAAACTTGGCAGGTATGTCAGGGATCCGAACAGATTGACTTGAGAATAGTCGTTTCCCCGATCCGACTACCGTGGGGGAATTGATGGATGGGGAGTCCTGAATCTAGTGGCATGCATAACTTTTGAATGTGTGATCGGATTTGAATGAAACTTGTCAGTTGGAAAGAGATATCTCCTAAGATGTTCAGTGTAGTTAAGCCCGGGTCGGGTCTGATACCTGTGGGGGGATGGGGGGGGGGGAACTCAAGATGCGCTGAAAGCAGAGGAATTGGGACAGAAATTAATGGAGAGAACAAGCATTAGGCCTAGATACAAAATTGATCGATCCAGATCATTTCAGGGCTCTGTGGAGGGGTTGGAGGAGGTTTCCTGGAGTTCCGGTATTGTAGTCGCAGTTAGAATAGTTCCAGAGCTACTAAGACAATGAAAATTTTCAGTCATATGAATGACCTGACACAACATACCCCTGGAAACTTCCGTTCCTAGATCTGAGCATTTTTGGGGGAGTGAAGGAGGGAAATATGGACATTGACTTCTGCAAGTTGTGAACGAGTGGTCTGATTCAAGTGAAACTTAAGAGGTTATAAGAGTCGATGACTTAGACATGTAAAACATGGGTTTGAACTATATGCGACCACGGTTGAGGAAATTTGGGGGGGGGGGTTGGAAACTTTTGATATGCACAAAACCAAACGGATGGACCGAATGAGATGCAAGTTCGACAGTGCCGAGTTTATGCGGCATAGATCTGTTATTGGCGTCCGGGACGGATTCGGCCAAGATACGGGGGGGGGGGGGGGGGGGGGTACTGTACATTTTCAGATAGGCGTTGCTCCTATTTCAGTAAAACTTGATGGACTGGAAGAGGGGATTAAGAGATACGAAGTTTATGTTTCCAAATGCTCTTCGGCCACAGTGGGAGGAGTTGGAGGGAGAATGCCAGAAAAGTTTGAGGCTCGCGTAGGGTTGAAACCTGAGCATCAATTTAAATGAAACTTGGAATGTAGAGAGAGCATATACCCTAGATGACATATTTTAGGGTCCGAACCGGATCCGACAATGGTGGTGGAGGGGGGTGCCGGAATTTTCCAGAAATGATCAGATTCGAGTGAAACTTGACAGATGGTATAAAGGAAGATGCTTTAGATGATCCATTTTCTAGTCCAAACCAGATTCGGCCACTGTAAGGAGTGATGGAGGGAGTACCGGAAATAGTGTACCACGTCTAGGGATCAAAAGAGTGGATTTATTAGGCTGAAACTTGGAAGTTTTAACAGTCATGCACATTTGCTACAGATAATCCGAGAGAATGCCGGAACTGCTAAGAACTGAGTGAAACTAAATATCTTATTTCTATTTTCGAACTGCATTTTTGGATGGTGGGTGTATTTTGTGGCGCTCTCATCTACTTTCTTGTACAGCCAACTCGTAACAAGTGCCATATGAGCTAGAAGCTCTTTTCTCAATAGTAGTCGTTTTTATTTGCAAAAACAGTCAGTAAAAATTACCAGCCAGTTGGTAAATAACTTGCTGCCACCCCCCAAACATTTTAGCTAGTAACGCCTCTGGACCTACATCCTAACCAACCTGGCAAAACCCCACTGTTATTTTGTCAGTTGCCTTGTTTTGATACCTTCAATTTGTACACAGTTGTTTGCAACAAGTTTACTGATCAGAAGACTCATAATGTATATGTTTCCCTGTTTGTACTAGATGTCAAAGGGCTTGGAAAAAGGCTTGAAACAGCCAGAGCCATGGTTTTTGTTGAACATCAAGCAGAGACTAGTTTTAAAGTATTTAGCTATTTTTGAAATACTGGAACTTATGGAGTAAATACTGCAATGGGTCCTTTAAGCTTAATAAAGCATTTCTTTTGCTTTTCAGGGTTTCAAGCACTTTTAGCACTTTAAGTTTATTCATCAGAAGACTTGTAGACTAATGTAGGGTATACTTTCCCCTGTTTTTGCTAGATGTCAAAGGGCCTTGAGAAAGGTTTAAAATGGCCAGATCCATGGTATTTTGTTGAGCATCAAGCAGAGATTACTTTTATCACAAACTTTCATCAAAAACTCATAATGCGGATGTAATGCTGCTGCCACTCTGTTTCTGATTTTACTGAAACTTGCTGTTAGTGGACAGAACTATAAATCGATTCTAAGAGAAAGTGGGAATATGATGCTCAAGTGCTAAGAACTGGCAATTTACTGGTATGATTACTGATAGATATTCGGTCCTTAGTATTGACAAATTTTCCTAGGCAAGTCCAGATAGTTTCTATAAAACTTGATTTAGGCTATCCATAATTACAACTTTTAGAGTACAAGAGGGGTATCTGACCTCCTTTTAACGCAACTTCGTTGCCGCAAAAGTGTTTGATATGTCCATGCCCTCCTGACAGTCAAAATCCAAAATCTGACTTTTTCCAACAGTCATGTGTCAAAAAGTATACTAATTCAATGCCTTCGCTTTGCTTTGAAGCTGCTTTAAAAATAAATTTTCTGGTTATTAGCTTTGGTAGCTGTAGGCTACCTTTTTCATCACTTTGTAAATTACGGCACAGAATACGAGCTCAGGTAGCAATGAGGAGGAATGGTTTGTAAAGCAAAAATATGTTTAACTAGAAATATTGAGGAAAATATACTCTTCAGTATGAAAACCATTTTATTCTATTAACTTCAATCTAGTATGTTTGTCTTATTTTTTGGTTTCTTTTTAAGCCAGACAGATTTTCCTGAAGGAAAGACTTCTCTGGAAATTTGAAGTCTTGTCTGAGGTTGGGTACCTCTCCTGTAAAAGTTTTGACATTTCCACTGGACTCTTTTTTTAATAGCTGCTTCATTCCTGAATGCAATAATATACTTTAAATACTTCTGAAACAGTTTTGGTGGAACTCAATATAAAAATCAACAGAAAAAAATTTCCTGAAATTTTTCTTTTCGCATTACAGAAATCGGCAATTGGGTGCTACTACTGACAGCAATTTTTGTTGCACCATAACAAATGTCTTTAACTTAGGCTACTGTTTGATTTTTCTGCAAAGCAAGTTCTACATTGACTGTTGAGTGTTATTGACAGCTTCAAGCATTGAACCTAATACCATCATTTACAGCAAGTTGATTTCTTCCTCTATTAGTCAATCCTGACATTCTCACCAACACAGATTAACTCTCTTGAAAGCAACGGAAAGGCAAGCGAGAAGACCAGAGGCGTTACTAGCCAGAATGTGTGGGGGGGGGCAAGGAATTTATCGCCTGGCTGGTACTTTTTACCGACTGTTTTTGCAGAAAAAAAAATTTCCAAGAAAAAAGAGAGTTTAAAAAAATTGACTGATTTTCAGAAAAAAAAATTATGTTTTGACAAAAATCCACTGGTTTTCAGAAAAATCGACTGTTTTCACAAAAAAAAATCAACTTTTTAGACGAAAAACCACCTGCTATTTTTTACCGACTGGCCGACAACATTGGGGGGAGCATCATTAAAGTTATTGCATCCTTACAAGTTGTAGCTGACCAAGACCACTTTCTACTTGCATAGCATGATTCACTTTCTATCTCACTCCAAAATTAGCAAGAAAAGTAAACAATAATGATTTTTGTCAAAGTGCCAACAGGCCAAGTTTTGTCCTAGCCAGCAGAATCTGGCAGAATCAACCTAGGACCTAGCCTAATAAGATTCATTGATCAAGGTTATTATACATACTTTACAGATATATAGCATTAGGATGAGACTACTCCTTTTTTCTTCATAGCATTGTATACTTCATCAGCTGTTGGAACAGGTACAACAACAGGTAAATCAGAGTAATCAAGGCAAAATATTTCTTCCTTTCTTCCCAGGACAATGATGCTGTTGAAAAGAACACTGCGATGTGATTCATATCGGAAAATTTAGCGGGAAGTTTAAACAGTTGATATCGTTGCAGAGCAAATTCGTTGTTTTTAAGCAGCTGTTTACTGGTTCTTTAGTAAGGATTAGCTGGAAGACCGTGTTGTGACAGTAAGAATAGGAAATACAGTATCAACAGTCTTAGTGAGAGGAAGAAGGGTTTTAGATCAAGGGTCAGCTTTGGGACCTGATTTCTATAACATGGGGGAGTTTAATATCCCTCTTGATGCAGGAATCTTCGCTGATGGTAATAACTAGTGGGTGATTCAAGGACATTAGAAGAAGGAGTCGAAGCTATTTCAGCAGTAATTGGTCCAAGTTGAAAACTGGGCCAGAGATATCGACCTCGGCTTCTCTACAAACAAAACAAATGCCATGTTCATCACAAAACGAAAAATTACAGAGATCCCCTCCCTCAAATTTTGTGGCCAACAAATTGATTTTGTGAGTGAAATGAAGTTCTTGGGTGTAACTGTGATGAAATTCCTCCTGATGCTTACGACTCTCAGTTGTGGCAAACGCCAAGTTTTATGATCGAATTCTACATTAAGTATATTAGATCAAAGTTAGAATATGGATCAGTCATGTGTGTTCAGGCAGTGATACAACAATAGCAAAGATGAATCCGGTACTGAACGAAGCAATGCGTATTGCCTTTGCAGACAAGAAAACCGCCCCTATTGTGTTCCTGTTGTCAGAATTTGGACTTGAAAGCTTGGAAACTAAATGGAAAGTGCAAGCCCTGCGATATCTAAAGAAACTTTGGACAGCAGATGAGACCAACCCAGTGAGATCAAGGATAGTGAAACCAGGGAAGGTTGCCACAGCAAATAAGTGTAAAAAGCCATAGGACACTGTCTTTGAAATGTGTGCTCATGTCGGTGAGCAGTCTGGAATGATGTTGAAAATGACCGGTATGTTACGAGTCCCGGAGATAGTACTACTCGCCCCTTCGGAGATAATCAATGTCAGGTGCACTTTGAAGTTTGAAACAAGAGCTGGAAGCTCATATGGCACTTGTAAGGCTGGGTCAGAGGATGAAAGTAGGAATTCTTCAGTTGGTGAGTTTGTTGTGATTATTTGTAAGGAAAACCCTTGAGATAATGGGTCCTTGGAAATCACAAGAACGCATCATTTGGTAATGCATTTGGCTGTGATGATGCGCACTTTAGGGGCGCTAGAAATTGGTCTGTAATAAAAACTCTTGAAGCAAAAATGATCATGAGCTCATCGGGAGAATAAAATGATATTTTGCTCTGAAGTATCATTTGTACTTTAAGAAATTCAGTTGTGAGCAAAACCCTTGAGGCTAAAACGGTCTAATCATGTCAAGTACCTAATGTTCAAGCCAAGTTTCATGGTCCTAGCACATCTGGAAGTATCTTAACTCGTGATCACCGGAATTCCTCCCCCCCCCCCCTCCCCCTATCTAACTCCCCCACAGTGCTCGAATCCGACCCAGTTCTGTCACTGACAAATCTAGGGCTTGTGCTTGTTCTTCCCGCCAAGTTTCATCCCAATCGCTCCACTCTAAGCGCGTCACAAGATTTAAGGCTCCCCCCTCTGACTCCTCCCCCAAAAAAATAATCGGATCCGGCTCGGACTTCACATGGGATATCCGAAACACGAGGTCTTTCCAAATTTCAAGTTTCATTAAGATCCGATCACCCGTTCCAAAGTTAAATGTACCTCTATATTTCGGATTCCCCTTCCCTCCACTCCCCCCACGGTGGTCCGATCGGGGAAGTGACTATTTCCAAGTTATTTTGGTTGGGTCCCTGGTATGCTTGCCAAGTTTCACTGTCCTAAACCACCTAAAAATAACTTATCTCCGTATCACCGGAATTCCGGACCCCCCCCCCCCCTTCCAGCTCCCCCCCCACAGTGCACGAATCCCGTCCGGTTCTGTCAATGATGTACCTGGGCTAGTGCTTGTTCCTCTCACCAAGTTTCATCCCGATCCTTCCACTCTAAGCGTGTCACATGATTTCCGATCCCCCCTCCGCCTCCCCCCCCCCCCCCACATTCATCGGATTCGGTCCGGACTTGAAATGGGACATCTGAGACATGACGTCTTTCCATATATCAAATTTCATTAAGATCCGATAACCAGTTCGAGAGTTATGCATGCCACTAAATTCCGGATTCCGGCTCCCCTCCCTCCCCCCACGATGGTAGGATGGGGCAAGTGACTATTTCCAACTTAGTTTGGTTGGGTCCCTCATATGCCTGCCAAGTTTCATCGTCCTATCTTATCTGGAAGTACCCTAATTTGCAAACACCGGACTAACCTACCGACAGACCGACAGACCGACGGAAAAGTGATCAGTATATGGCACTTGGCCCGAAGGCAAGTGCCATAAAAATCTAGGAATGATGACTTCAGGACGAATTTTCAGTTAATGATGGCAGAGAAATACGCGGATATCTTGATATAGACATAAATGGCTCAAAGAGGAGTGAGCAGAATTATGCTTTTGTTATCCCAAAGCTACATTTATCAAAGTCCTTTAAACTGTTTCCAGAAGCAACGATCTTCCAAGCCGAAGTACTAGCCATAAGGAAGCCATTACATTTGCAAAAGAAAACCTTTGAGATTAGTCTAATGTAATACTTTGTTCGGACTCGAAAAGTGCCTTAGAGGCACTTGCCAATTTTGATCCTTATGGGAAAGTCTTACGGGATATCATCGTGCTACTGGGAGATAGCATCGTTCGCACGAACAACACACGCATGTTACCAGTGGATCTCTGTACATATTAATACATAGATGGCACTTTACACAAGGGACTTGTACCGTGGCCAATAAACCATAAACAGTTGTTTCGAATATAATTTAGAAGTCTAGGACCCCATTGTCGTAGCCACGTAGACATACCAGGACCCACAAGACGGGGTCTCGTGGTGAAAGCCAAAGAACACCAAATAATAATTTTTAATGGAGAAGACACCTGTGTCCCTTGTGTAAAGTGCCATCTATGTATTATTATTAATTTCCGTGACATGGGGATGTGACCTAGTTAGATGAATTTGCCTTCGGGCAGGATCACTGTTCCTATGGCCGGCTTCTATCAGACTATTGTAGTGGTTCGCGAACTCTGTTCACAAGCCCCTCGATAGCTCAAATGGTAGAGCCCCTGCCTTGTAAGCAGAGGGTCCTGGGTTCAAATCCCGGCCGAGGAGCATTTTTGTCTTTCAGTTCACTACTTACAAAATTTGTCCATCTTAAGGGCGTCTTCCCCATTAAAAATTATATAATTGGTTTTCACCACGAGACCCCGTCTTGTGGGTCCTGGTATGTGTACGTGGCTCTGTTAATGGAGTCCTAGACTTCTAAATTATATTCGAAAAACTGTTTAAAAATTATATATTTGGTTTTCACCATGAGATCCCGTCTTGTGGGTCCTGGTATGTTTACATGGCTCCGACAATGGAGTCCTAGACTTCTAAATTATATTTGAAAAAACTGTTTATGGTTTATTGGTCACGGTACAAGCCCCTTGTGTAAAGTGCCATCTGCGTATTATTATTAATTTCCGTGACATGGGGATGTGAACTGGCTAGATGAATTTGCCTTCGGGCGGGATCACTGTTCCTATGGCCGTCTTCCTATGGCCGTAGTGGTTCGCGAACTCTATTCACAAGGCCCTCGGTAGCTCAAATAGTAGAGCGCCTGCCTTGTAAGCAGAGGGTCCTGGGTTCAAATCCCGGCTAAGGAGCATTTTTGTCTTTCAGTTCACTACTTACAAAAATACCTGTACATACTGAGGTTCAGGGAAACGAGAGGGCTGATCAGGCAGCTAAACAGGCATGTGATATGACAACTGAATACTCTTGATGACTATCTCTCCTTGCCGATGCAAAATCTCCGGACTCTCCGGGTAGCTAGCGGAAGAAAGGCAGAAGTGGTGACACAGCTGATTGATTGACATAGGATTTGAGTCGTTGAGTTTGAGTCGTACGGACACGCTTACTCCTTCTTCCCGAGCATCACTGGCGTGTTTTGGACTTAGTCATATAGAGTATTAGGGAGTGGATCAACTGACCAAGACTGTAATGCAAATAGAAAGATTAATCAAATAAGTGATGGAGTACGATTTTGTGGAAAACAGAAACCAATCTGGCAACTGGTTTGTTACGCGTAAAGAGGCTAGAAAGTTCGATAAACAAGTTTACCAAGGATTAAGTAGGAAAGAGGGTAGGTTGGCTTTCTGTCCAGGTTCGGGTCATGCAGCTACAAAAATATATCTGGCTAAGTTTTATGGAGAGTCAGGCAATTGCGACTTCTACGACACGTAAGAAAATCTGGAGCATCTTATAGTGTGTGATCAGTACTCCCCCCAAAGACGTGAGATCAGCACATTCTTTCATGATAGAGGACTAGAACTGAGTATAAACATGATATTGGGGGGTTTTGTGAATGATGGTGACAATATCAAGATGTTAAAGCTGTTTGCACAATTTTTAACCGTGATCGGGAGGGATTGTGAGATGTGATGAAGAGGACAATAATTATCATAAGTGAATGTGATAGAGTTTTTCTTGTACAATTATCAACTAAAGAGTGTCACAGATTTAAGGATAGAAGACCCAGGTGACCTAGAAGTCAAGAGTGGTCTTTAATTCGATCCATCACCATCATCATCATAAGCAGTTTTCATGCAGAGAGGAGCCAAATTCTTCGTCCTCGTTTTTTCAGTGAAAGAAGAGACGGGACTGTTGGTAACTAAATATGTTCCAATATCTTCATGCTAGGTTTGACGCTGCAAAACGGGTAAGTCAGCTACATTCTCTTAGCGCTTTTTTTCAGCCCTTCTTGGCAAGCGAGACTCTTCTAAAGGTCTTGCCGAAGCATCTGATTTTGTGAATTTCTTCGGGAAAATTGCCTGGAGTTAAAGCTTGATGCTGTGATTTCATTTTGGGCACGGCCGCTGTTTTTGGTGCTCGATTAGGTCATTGAGAGGGTGGAAGAGGTTTCTCAGCATTTCGGTTTTGGTATCACTTGTCCCTTTTTTCCAGCTTCAAGGTTCAAGGTTTTTTTATTCTTACTTTAAATAATACATAAACATTAACAATACTATACTCTGCACTTACAATTATTTCAGTGTTTGAACCGGAGAGAAGAAAAACATCGAATGGTTCAGACCCTATGATGGATACTTGTCGGATTTGAATTTGTTTTGCACTGTTGTCTTGATTTGAAGTTCCGTACTATTCCTTCAACCCAAGCTGATTGCGAATCATATTTGACACTTCTAAACAGAGGGGTCAGCCATATTATATTAGAGCTATATTTTAGCCCTTCTTGGCAAGGGTTTTCTTCCTGCTCAAGCCATTCAATCTGGAAGTCTATCGAATTTTCGGAAATTAATGTATATAGTGCAATTTCCCTGCGTGATGAATAATTTGAACATTGACATTCTGCCGTGCATCCTTTCTGCTAATACAGAATAGATTTTATTAGCCAATTGGGAAAACATTCATTAACAAAAGAAAACTACACTTTACATCAATCATTACCTCCATTTCATTTTCTTCAACTAACTGCATACTAATTATAAGACCCCTCGTCCAAGGGCGTCGCAAGTGCATTTTCATTTGGAAGGGGGCAGAGACAAATTTTTTACAGAATCTTTCAAAAATTCTGCCAAATCCTAGAAACTGAGGATTCGAACTTTAAATTATTTTAAATTATTGGATACAAATGTTTAAGCACAAAGAGTAACACGAAAGTGCAGCACGGAAGATGATTAGCCAACTACTAGGTGTCATTTTTGCGAAGCCCACTTGGGCAGTATATTGCCGGGCACGATTCCAGTAGCAGCTCCAGTTTACTATACCCAAGACAAAATTAAATCGAGTGCCGCAGGCAGATTATATCCAATTTTTGTTTTTCCTGTAAACTTTTACTGTTTTCCATATAAATTCTATCTTTTACGGTGCATTAAACGTCAAGATACCAAAACTTCCAGAAACATTAAAACCAGATGGAGCGACGCCCCGTTGTAGCTACTGTAGTCTAGCGCTAGCCAATATTATCCATGCCCACAGGAAGTGAGTGCCGCAGGCGAGATTTTCTTAAGTTCGCTTTTTCCTTCCAAATTTCTGTTTCCACGCAAATTCTAGCTTTTAATGATCTTTTAATTGAAAACCTAGAACTGGCGTAACATCTCAGCTAAGTGACGCGTCCCTCCACAAAATAGAAAATATTACGAAAAGACGCCGCATGCGGAATTTCTGGACATATTTATGATTAGTGCGCCGTTTTGGGATCCAAAATAACAGTAAGGACTGCTGATGAAATCGTAGATCAGTGCTTCTGACTGTGACCACTGCTTCGCTGGACCTCTTCGCAATGCTTAAAAATCCTATTTATGTACAAACCTTGCCGTGCATGATTTTTTTTTTTCGAAAATCGGCCTCTTTCCACTTTTCGACAGAAAGGTTTTCGGTACACAATCTGACTGTGAAATTCAACGTTTGGCATCTACCTTTATGCCAGGCTGGCAAGCTCTCTACATACCACTAATATTCTGACAAGATCAAACATACAACTGAGAGTACGGGGGAGGGGGGACATACAGCTGAGAGTACGGACGGTGGGGTCACAGGATTTTAGGAATTGGGCGGTCGGAATTCGAGATAAGTCAATAGCGAATAGTTATGGATTGATATTCAAGTTCAAGTCCAAGTTCTGTTTATTTCAGACTAAATTCAACATAAAGAGCCAATTCCGGATTCAATAGAATGTCGTCGAAATTGGACCGAAGTTTGGGGTTCGTTTTAACTACTGTATCCTGGCGATTATACCGAATAAATATACCAAATAATTTTCTACCGTGAGCCTATTCGACGGATAGCCTATTACAACTACCCAATCCTGGTTAGTATACCCGAAAGTTTCAGTATCGAAAAACTCCCGAATAATATTCGGATTTGGTATAATTTCGTCGAAACTGGAACGAAAGTCGGGATTCATGGTACAGTAACTACCGAATCCTGAAAATTGTACCGAATAAATTACCGAATTCCAGTCCGGGTACCGACTAATTTGGGACCGATAGCCTATTGTAACAACCGAATTTCCATAAACATAACGAACTGTTCTGGCATCGAAAAATGACCGATTTATTTCAGCAAATTCGGTCACCGTATTCATGATAACTATCTAATCCTAGCAGGTATTTCAAATTCCGGCCATTATACCGAATAGATTTGTACCGGATATGCTATTTGGGAATCTTGCATAACTACCGAATCCCCATCAATATACCGGATAGTTTCGAAAAATTACCGAATGATTTTAGTAAACGGCCAAAAATTTTACCAAACCTCAAAAAGCTGGGAGTGCTGACCCCCCCCCCCTCCCCCTTGCGACGCCCCTGTCCTTCATCCCTATATGACTGATTAACCCGGACTCCGAACTTCTTACGTAATGTTTATCCAGGCCGAACGGTGCTACTGGCTAGGCTGATTCTTTCATTCTTCTTGTTTGGAGCTTTTCGAGATGGATCTGATCACAGCCTTATCACTTTGGATGAGCCTCATTGGTTGGGAATATTTTTTTTATTTTTTTTACAAATTTACAAAATACACCGACACACAAGAAACAAATTAACTAATAAATTAATTAAATTATTATTATACCCGAAAGTTTCAGTATCGAAAAACTCCCGAATAATATTCGGATTTGGTATAATTTCGTCGAAACTGGAACGAAAGTCGGGATTCATGGTACAGTAACTACCGAATCCTGAAAATTGTACCGAATAAATTACCGAATTCCAGTCCGGATACCGACTAATTTGGGACCGATAGCCTATTGTAACAACCGAATTTCCATAAACATAACGAACTGTTCTGGCATCGAAAAATGACCGATTTATTTCAGCAAATTCGGTCACCGTATTCATGATAACTATCTAATCCTAGCAGGTATTTCAAATTCCGGCCATTATACCGAATAGATTTGTACCGGATATGCTATTTGGGAATCTTGCATAACTACCGAATCCCCATCAATATACCGGATAGTTTCGAAAAATTACCGAATGATTTTAGTAAACGGCCAAAAATTTTACCAAACCTCAAAAAGCTGGGAGTGCTGACCCCCCCCCCTCCCCCTTGCGACGCCCCTGTCCTTCATCCCTATATGACTGATTAACCCGGACTCCGAACTTCTTACGTAATGTTTATCCAGGCCGAACGGTGCTACTGGCTAGGCTGATTCTTTCATTCTTCTTGTTTGGAGCTTTTCGAGATGGATCTGATCACAGCCTTATCACTTTGGATGAGCCTCATTGGTTGGGAATATTTTTTTTATTTTTTTTACAAATTTACAAAATACACCGACACACAAGAAACAAATTAACTAATAAATTAATTAAATTATATATTAATAATATTCGGTTGTGCAAGTTGATGCGTGTTTCTCGTCAAAACCGAGAGAGTTGTACGAGGCTAGGCTGATTAGGCTAGGCGAGCTCAAACGAAGGAACTCGATTCAGTTGCAGTATTACAAAAGAGTATATGGATTGCACCAGACAACACATTCTCAAGCTTCAAAAGGAGACCTCGGAATATTTTCCGTTAGAAAATGTAGGCTAATCCAGATGCTTAGATTCTGGCTTAAATTAGTTGGAATGCCAGAAACCAGATTAGTCAAGGCTGCGTATAGTGAGCTTCCTAAAATGGGTAAGAAAAGAACTTGGCCGTTCCAGATTAAAGCACTACTGGTTGAAGAAGGGCTACGATTTGGGTGGAATGATGGCCTTAGACCAACAACGGATCACAGTGGAATAACTAAGAAGGTGATTGAGATTTTGCAGGACCAGGATAGCCAGCAATAGCGGGGCGTGGTTGAGAGGTCAGAATCGCTAGGTTTATATAAATCCGTAAAATCTATTTTGGAGCGAACTTTTATTTAGATTAAATTTGCCTAATAAGTACCTCAGATATTGGATTCAGTTGAGAGCAAATTGCCTACCAGTACATAGGAAAATTAAATTTTTAGAAAGGAAAAATGGAGAACCGAGTTTAGTGACACCCTGCCCTTTATGGAATGATGACTTGGAGCACTTTTTGCTGAAGTGTCATGAGCTTTCTGATTTAAGGGTGTCTTTGTTCGGGTGGAATTGCGGCTTCCATACATCTTGGATTGTACATCGGCACAGGTAATATGCGTGTAGATTTATCGATGAAGGAGTGAAGTTTCGTGAGAATAGAAGTTAAATTTGTGTCATATTTTGTTTAAAATAGTTGCTTAATTAGTCTATAATTTGTTCATGTATATAATAATGATAATAATTTATTTTTAACCCACTACAACAATCAAGAAAAAGTGGAGTAATGAACTAAAAAACAAAAAGAAGCCAAAAAGAAAGAAAAGAACTCAACTGCGAGAAAAACATTGTAGAAGACCATGGAAAGGCTCAAGGTTCGATATTGCAGACCCAGAGAGCCCCTTGTGTAGCAAGGCCAGCTTTGCAGTTACATCCGGAGCATTCAAATTCTGGATAATTTGTCTATTCTTATACCACGGTGGCAAATAAAGTAAAAATCTCAAGTACCGGAAATACGCGGAGCGGAGAGCTCGTATATCTTTCTTAAGAAATTTGGAAACAACCCAGACAAAAATAAAACAGAGTGGTCACAATAGGTCGAGTACAGTTTCGCTAGCGCATTACGGTTATATTTACTTCTGTTAGCAACAATTTTTGAGTAACCAATCTGGAGCTCAAGCTTAGCGTCAGAAACTGTACGCGAACGAAGTGATCGTAGAATCGAGATTCCCAACCACCTAATAGATTCAACCAAAGGTATAGAAAATCTTAGACAAGTAAGTGATGATCTAGAGAAAGACTTAACGTTAAAAGTAAAGAAATCACGAGAAAGTCCCATAGTCGAAAAAAAAGAATAAGCCCATGAGAGGGCAACATGCGCGCGTACGTTATTTGCCGTGTGCTCTAAGGAAATGCCACCGGGATGAGGAAGTTACTTGTTTCTCTCAGAAAATGTACCTCTTCCTCTATAAATGTTGTTCTGTGGCAATTATGGAGTCCATTTGTTAGGATTTGAAATCATTTTGCGCTCTGGTTAGGGAAGTGTTGGTGGCGTTGCTGTCCTACTGAGGCTGCCTCGAGGTTGTGGGGTTTAAATTAAAATACTAGAAAAGAGGCACAGAGGAGTTTATTTTCTCCAACATCTTTCAACGGTCTTATAATAAATTAATTATTGATCAACTTAGTTTGTTAATGGGGTTCATAGGAAAAAAAATAAAAAAATAGACATAGTACCATTCAGTATTCTAGTTCAGCGGGATTAATAAGTTTAAGTTTAATATGATGTAAGTAATTTATTTCTGACCCGCCATTTCAATAAGCGGAGTAAATTAAAATAAAAAAATTAAGAAAACACAACAAAAACCAATACAATATACTATTTTCGTTCTTCGGCCAGAAAAGAGTGTCATGCGCTGGCTGGGCTCAGTTTTCCATTATTTTTGGCAGAGCCGACGAAATTTCCACAAAAGTTTGAGGCTGGCATCTTTGAATTGGAACTAGTTGGGTCAGTAGATGTGCAGTTTGGGAAACTGATCATACTTTAACATGTAAAATCTAAACAAGTATTCGTGTTCTAGTATAAATTTTGGTATTCGTTAGTATCCAGACTTAGTAGATCGTATGGAAATCCGTCTTAGTTTATATGGCAAACGGTTTACTTCTGAGAAACTGAAACAAAAATCCAGACAAGAATCTGACCCGTTTTTAGTAGGCTGTGTCCACCTGAAAGCTAGGGCGTGACTGTCTGTCTCGACAAATTCTTCTTTTATTGTCATGCGTCACAAATCGTGACGTATTTGCTTCCGGTCCAGCCTACCTTTCCTGCAATTGGGAATCTGGAGAAAATACTTCGGTATAGTTGAAAGGGGCAGTCTAGGTCTCGGGTCCAGCGGTCAGGGGTTTCACTATGGGGGGGGGGGAAGGTCTTGAGAAAGTACTTTCATCGGGCGAAGCCCTGCGAAAGTTAACTTGTTTAATAGAACTTCGTGTGCTTTTATCGAGTGGCGGTCGACTCGTCGGCACATCGAGTTCTTTTTATACACAAGAAATAAAATCCTGCAAACATTGGTCGGGCAAAACACAGAAGAGATCCAATTGTGCATGCTTTTTGTTGGGCCTCCGTATTCTCTACATCATATCGGGTTATTTTTATGCATAAGGAATACGGAGGAAATAAAATGTGTATGCTTTTATCGGACGCTGTCAACTCGTCGGCACCTCGGGTTCTTTCCTGCAAATATTTGACGGGCAAAAACAGAAGAAATCGAATTCTGCATGCTTTTGTCGGGCCTCGGTATTGTCGTAGGCACATCGGGTTCTTTTTTTAAATAGAAGAAATACAATTTTGTATGCTTTTGTTGGGCGTCGATCGACTCGTCGGCACATCGGGTACTATTTATAGGTAAGAAATCAAATTCTGCAAACTCTTTCAGGCGCACTGGGGAAGTTCAAGTCTCGTCAGCTCAACGGCTTATTTTTACACGTCAGAAATCAACTTCTGTACAGTCCAATCGGGCAAAACACAGAAGAAATCAAACACTGTATGGTTTTTTCGGGCGTCGGTATTCTCGTCGGCACATAGTTTTTTTTTTACACGTGAGAAATCAAATTCTGTAAATCGCCGGCATCCCGAAAGTTTCAAGTTTTGTCGGCATATCGGCTTCTACTTTACATGTAATAAATAAAGATCTCTACAGTCTTGTCGGCAAAACATTTTGTCCGGCGTCGGTATTCTTTCGGCAATATCGGGTGCTTTTTATACATAAAAAAAAAATTCTGCAAACTTTGTCTGTCGCGCATTTTTACGGAAAGAAAAATACAAATTTAAAAAATTTCGCCGGCGCTTAGTTCAATTTATTCTGGGTAGACGGAAGCTTCGCTTTTTAGCTAAATTTGAAACGAATGAATTTAAGTATACGAATGTACATTAAAGGAACAATCTCAACTGATGCATTAAAATTAGTTTTACACGAAATTTCGCCTGCGGCGTATTTTGTAGTATTCTCTGTTTGGAAGATCTGTGTTTCGTTTAATTGGCGTTTTAGGATTGACATTCTTGGGGGTTTGAAACACGTTAAAGCTTGAACTTGTATAGAAGATATAGCAAAATGTTTCGGGAAGAAAAGTAAATGTAAAAAAAAAATTGCCTGCGGCGCTTGCTTTATCTTGTTCTGGGTACAGTCGTTGGAAGCTTCGTTTTTTACGAAAGCTGAAATAAAAAGCAGAATATGCGAACTTTAAAGGACACCTGAATGAAGAATACCAAGTGTCATCACTATCTGTATGACTTCCGTTAACATTGCCTGCAGAAAATCCAATCCAAATACGAAATAGTGTTTCCAAGTTATGGCTTTTGCTCCATTTTGCATCTGTCCTTATTTCAGTACCGAACAATTTTAGAAATGAACAAAAATGTCTCCAATCAACCCTTCTTCTGGAATATTTGTTAACCAGTTAAGCCCAAACGTACATCTAGAAGAAATTCCAATACGATCCAACCAGCGCTGTACAAGATTTGAATGAATTGCGCTTTTTGTCTTGGAGAAACAAACATCCCTATTTTGAAAACGTCACGCCCAGGGGAAGAATGATCTCCGTGGCCATGTCTGTAAATGCATTCTCCATGGTGTGTTCAAGTATGGTTTCATTGTTTAGGTGTCCTTTAATAGACGAAATTGCATCAAAGGAATGACCTTACCTGATGTATTACAATTATTTTTACATAAAATTACACGTGCGGCGAATTTGTAGTACTCTTTATTTGGAAGATCGGTGTTTCGTATAGTTGGCGTTTTAGGATTGAAATTCTTGGGGGTTTGAAACACGTTAAAAGCTAAAACTTGTAAGGAAGGGATAAAAATCTTTCTGGAAAAAAAGCGGACTGAAAAATTTCCGCCTGTGGCGCTTCGCCACAGTCGTTGGAAGCTTCACATTTTCGCGAAAGCTGAAATGAAAAGCCGAATATGTGAACTTTAATATACGAAATTACACTGGTTCTAGTGTATGCTGGTGGGAAATGTGAAGAGGAAATGAGTTTTGTCGGCAAATTTTTTAGTCCGTCGGCACAAACAGGACGCCCCCCCCCCCCCTCCCCCCCAGAGGTAAAAGGTTACAGCGGTCCTTTATACTTCTGTCCAATATGTGGTTGTGGTGATGAAAATTTGTTTCATTTTACGTACGAATGTGTGCAGTTGAAAGATTTGCGGAGGGAATTTTTAGGGAGGGATGGTTGGTTAAAAAGTTTAAGGAAAAAAATTACGTTTGGTGTTTGGCAGCTCGGAAATGTTCTTGTGGATAAATTGGAATCATAAAGAATATTTTGCGTAGTTATGCTCCATTTGAAGAGTTGTTTGTTTGTTTTTTATTGGTTTTGTACGCGACGGCCCTCGGGCTTTAAGTAATATATCATATCGTATCATTAGTGAAGGGAGCAGTAAAATGGTTGTTCGTGGGAAGCAAATAGACTCTTCAAATATGTTTTATATGATATTGTTCAGAGCATCACGCGGGCCCTATATAGGATGATTCCATTTGGCCATCCGCTGGTTGCTCAGTCTGTTTCCAAACATTGTCCTTCTTATTGATAATAAGTTAGAATAGAAACATTCTCATTGAATAACACAGTAGATGTACCTTTGTTACTTTGAGCTTTGACTGTCGCCTACTTGAATACCTTTGAAGAATATGATAACAAACAAACCTAGCAAATGTTCACGCACAGTACTAATTTTATCTTAGCTTGTGCTCCGTACGAATCCGCCCTTTGTTGTGGGTCACCGATTTCGATTTCAGATTTCGGGGCATTTTAAGATTGCAGGCAACACCCATTCCTGTCTTCAATAGCAGCACATTTGGATTAAGACAGGAAATGAAAAAGATGGAAATGAAAAATCCAAAATATGTTCACAGATGGTTCGTTCTTCTCGCGGGCAGAATTTGGGAATCCTGGTATCGCCGATTTGGGTGCAAAGGGAGTCAGGTTATGAGCAAGGGGGTTAAGACTCTGCAATTGACAACTGAAGGAAGCAAATACATTTGAAGTTTTGTCATATGTACTTTTATGACACTTAAGCTAAAAGCAAAAGTTAAAGGTATCAGAAAATAGAGTGTAGAGAGCAGAAACAACATATTTTGAGACCAGACTTTAATAAATACAAATAAATATTCCTTGAGCCTAAGCTGACTTTGAAACGTATATTCAAATAATGCATACAACAGACGTGTCAGCGACGATGCTTTAGCAGTGGTATTTCGGCCCTTCTTGGCGAGGGTCCTCGTCAGGGTGTCAATCTGCAGCGTCAACGTCGGGGAAGGAAACAAACCTGCATTAAATAACTGAAATATAAATAGATAACTTCAGTTATTTATTGCAGGTCTGTTTCCTTCACCGACGTTGACGCTAAGATCGACAGCCTGACGAGGACCCTTGCCAAGAAGGGCCGAAGTATCGCTGCTAAAGCATCGTAGCTGACACATTCGTTTTATGCATTATTTGAATGTATAAATACAAATAAATAAAGACTAAACGCAGTAATAACAAAACAGGGAACGACACTGATACTTTCTACAAAGAAGTGACTAAAATAAGACTAGGCTATACATAAGAAACGGCTCCACTGAATTTTGTATGTTATGTTCTCAGCAGTTTGTCTGATCTGTAAATCCGAGTTTGTCCCTGTTCAGTCCATTTTTGTCAATAACTGCGTTGGCGACATCTATGATGCTTTGCGCTGGGTTTCTGCTTCTTGTCAGAATGTAGAGGACCTCTGTGAATGGAAACGAAAATTAGAACCCAGGAACGAATTTGCAGGGAGAGGTGGCGAATTATGCAGCCTGGTAAATAATGTATTGCGGGGTTGGATAGTGATTAGCAAGGACCCGTAATCCTGCCGGATAAATTTCATCTGAGTACAGGCAAATGGAGGTTTGACCCGAAACAAATTGCAACAGAAAGGATTTTTACACCATCTTGTGGAGAGAAAAAAGCTTAACAACATTTCCAAAGTTGCATATCCTGGCTCGACGCAAAATAAGCGTTTTTTGGCTTTCAATGCCATTTTTTACGTATTTGGAAACAAAATATAAAATTTGTGTGGTTGTCCGTTATTCTGGAACTTGAAGTACGATTCTAACGCAAAATGTCAAAAGTTGAAACCGAAAATGAAGTTAGAGTTGGCGTATAAAGCACCAGACAAAAGTTAATGTCATTTTTTCGACCGATTTTGCAAAAAATACAGATTTTTGGACTGGTCCGATTTTCTTGAACGTAAGTGCGGTCCTGACATAGAATCCCGGGCTAAGACCGAAAATGGAATCAAACTGGGTCTCTAATATACCAGAAAGAAGTTTCATAATCATGAACATATGATCTCTACGAATTTTAGTAAAACCAGAAATTTATTAAGAAAATTCAATTACGAACCAAACTGGTTTTCAAGGTCAATGTCCGAAATCGTCCTTAACGCTTTTCGTAGCCTACACCTTATAAATTATTTTCAAAAGAGATAATCAAATTGTAAGTATTGTTGGCTAGTCTTCACAGATTCGTCCTTTGGAATGGATTAGGCCACCGACTAAGCTTTTGGGTTTTCTGCATCATAGTAGTTGTTAATTTTGTAGAGTTGGAACACATTGTCCCCCTTGCAGGTTCTGCATGCTGAAGTAGAAACTAAATAGTTTTTTAAGGCGGCTATATCTCTCTGAATTACTACACTACTGCAGTCGACACGAGCACTGAAGGAATTTTAAGAGCATTCGCGAAGCTTGTGGAAGATCATTTGCTAACGGGTACAAGAAGTCATCTTGATTCTTCCATCCCCATTTCCTCCACAACCGTTGGTGGCGACTGTTCTCGGTGAACAAACGATCTTGTCGTTGTCACTTTTTTCGAAATCTTCCCTTGCAGCTTATTCAGGCGTTGGAGCTTACTCAGGTCTCCTTCTTTTGACGCACCATAGATCATGAGCACGGCGTCTTCGCCAGAAGTCTTGACTTCTCATGTTCCAGATCGTTCACTTTTTATGAAGTTTCGCAGTATTGAAGTATCTCCGTAAATACTGGAACCGCAGCTATCCAATACTGGAGCAGTCCTGATCAGTTCCATTTAATTTTTCTAAGGGATGATTACCTTCTATATCCTCAGCGTTTACTTCCTTGTTCATCAGCTGCGTCTACAAGCTTTTAAGTTCCATGGATTTCTTCAGATTGTAGTCTTGGAAAGCGGAATAGCGTGCAGCGCAGTGTCAATCAGTACATAGCCACGTAGGCTATGGTTCTGGCGATCGCTTTTCCGCTGAGAAGTGAGGGACATCTCCGAGTCCTGACTCCATCTCCGAGAATCTCCGAGTCCTGACTCTCGAGTCCGAACATCTTCGGACTTAACTACGAACATCTCCGATTCCTGACTCCAAGTCCGGACATTTCCGAGTTCTGACTCCTCCAAGACGTAGCCCAATGCTCCGAAGAAGCTCATCGTGGTATAGAATCCTCCAAGTTTCAGCACGAACTCTGAAAGCCCACTTCCTGGTGAAGCTGCTTCGACCATTTTCATGACTTTCCACCACTGGGGTTGGTCAAAGGTTACATCGAGAGTAAAATACATATCGGCTCGCCTGGTCTGGGATAACAAGACAAAAGGGGTCGATGGGATCCCAAAAATCTGATATTTGATTCAGACAATAGGGTCTTGTCTTCGCCAGATCCACTCTTCGCCAGGCTAATCATCAGAGAAAACCAAGTTCAGATATATTCTCTATAAGCGATATTTATTTTGACGATACTGACTGAGACTTCCTGCTTTACTTCTGCCAAGTTTCCGGTTTCGCCCGAATTCTGAGCAAACTACTAGTCCAGCAATAAAAGAAAATTCAGAAACAAATCCAGCGTCAAATCCCTATAAGAACATCTACCGGCAATCAACTTTGAATAAAAGTTTGAATTAAAAAAAAATCCGGTTACAACCGAATTCCGGACTAATTATATGTCTGGGTAAAAAATGATTGTCATATACAGACTCGGCCTTAATCTGTCATCTAATCAAACTTTTGCCTTTAAAAAATTTTCAGGTTTTGGCCGGATTCCGGGCGAACTAGTTGCCCGGCGAGAAAATGGCTTTGACCATCGTGTTCAGCATGTCTTTTCACCCCTAAATTGAACATTTAATCAACTTCAAATGGAACTTTTACTTTTAACCAACTTTCCGGTTTTTGCCGGATTCCGGACGAACTACTTGTTTGATGAGAAAATGGTTTTCATCATCGTGTTCAGCATGTCTTCTTACACCAAAATCGGTCATTTAATCAACGTCAAATAAAACTTTTACTTTTAACAAACTTTCCGGTTTTTGCCGGATTCCGGACGAAGTAATTGTCCGGCGAGAAAATGGTTTTCACTGTCGTGCTCAGCATGCCTTCTTACACCATAATCGACTATCACATTAGTTGTTTAAAAATATTTTATGTATCCCTTAATTTGAACCCCCTCCCCCACCCCTAAATGTAGGGCTACAGAGCCCATCTACGAACTTTACTTTACCTTTGACCCAATGAATCCTCACACCAATTTTCATCAAAATATGTCATTCCCTTCGAGAGTTATAGCGCGCACAGACGGACAGACGGACGGACGGACAGACGGACAACTTTTGCGATGTCATAGGTATCCCTCCACTCTTGGGATCCCAAAAAGCATAGCAGAGTAAATAGATGTGTCGTCAATAGCTGGAAGATCGATCGTTGAGAGGAAAAGAGTAAACTATTTCCCTGGGTCATTCCCGACCATAAGTGATTGCTGTGTTTCATTACAACCCAGGCTTGGGTATCAGAAGGAACGCCAGAGGATGTCGAGACTAGAGTAAAGAGTCGATGCCTTGTTGAAATTCTCCGAGATTTTCGGATCGAAGGATTTCGATTTCGGATCGCGGGATATTGAATCATCTGATTTGTGGTGCACGCGATGCGTGATAAATTTTTTAAAAAGAATGTGTTGTAAGCAGCGGATTAATCATGGGAATACGTTTGCTCGAATAAGTTTAGTAGATTCCGATATTGCAGAAATATTGAATAAACTTCAGTGCAGGGTGATGGGTCTCAGGGTAGATGGCGATTAAAAAAAATATATTATTACTTTGCTTGAATAGCACTAATTTTCCATCCGACTGCATTGTCTTACTTGTGGCCTTCTTGTAATGATACGTTATTTGGTCTTCACAAAGGTTCTTCTATTAATGACCAGCTCAGGTGCATATTTATGCCACTTTAGCTTACTCAAGTGCCATATAGCGATCGTAATGTCTGTCTGTCGGTCGGTCTATCCGGATTTTGCTAGTTTGGGCACTTAAACATGACCTAGGACGACAAAACTTGGCACGCAACCCAACCGGATTAACTTGGAAATAATCATTTCCCCGATCTGACCATCAATGGGGGAGTGGCAAGATGGGGAATCCGGAAATTAGTAACATTCATTACTTTGGAACGGATAATCGGGCGTTCATTGAACTTGACAGGTATCAAGAACAAGTGTCGTGGATGTTCATTGTCAAATTCGCATCGGCTCCGATAACTGGGGGGGGGGGGGGTGGCTGGAGGGGGACACCCGAAATCTCTTGAAACGCTTTTTCTAGTTTTTGTCAAACCCCTACCCCTTTCTTCACAATAGTCTAGCTCTGCGCATGGATGAGTCATTCTTTCTTCACTCTAGTATAGCTCTGCCCGTGGATGAGTCATTATCAGCTTAAATTCGTTCGGAGAGAGCTAGAGCAACCGAAGGTCGAAGGGGTTTGGAATAATGGGGAATGTGTCAGCGGCTTCTTTGTCCAAACAAAACTACCAGGGAATATGCATTTCTGAAACGCTAGATGGCCTCTATGCGATCGTACGCACAGGACACGCCAGAACTCTTCCCTATCGTTACGACGCAATTACTACGTTTTCTTGCGACGAAATATTGGTGTGGTGTACGTCTATTGTGTTTATTTGTGTTTGATGGCAAAGCCTTTGTTCGAACAAGCAAGCAGTTAAAGCAAGTAGTGGTAAATCAATAATTGTAGAGAGATTGCGAATAATTGTAATATTGTCAAGCTGAAATCAGTGGAGTTGTAAATTCGACAAGATTGGCTTAGAAATCGCGACTTTCCAAATCCGACCATTCCTTAAAGTACCAATCATGACCGCAAATTAAGAAAATATTTTTAAGACAAATATGCATTTTCATGATCCCCATGAGCCCATAACCATTTTTGCCTCAAGGGTTTTGCTTAAAAATGAGGTTCTAGCTCCCTTAAAGTGTGCATCTTCACCGCAAGGTCGAAAAGTACTTTTTATCAAACGATACATCTCAACCCATGATCATTTGTGCCACAATTCTACTTTTGACCAAACGGTATATATCAATGATCCCTAAGAACCTGCTATCGTTTTTGTCTCAAGGGTTTTGCTTACAGATGCATTTCTAGCGCCTTTAAAGTCCGCATCATTACATCCAAGTTCAAGAATAAAATACTTTTTGGGATCCCAATCCGCAAAAGTTATCTGTCCGTCCGTCTGTCCGTCTGTACGCACTATGACTCTCGAATGGAATGAGATAGTTTGATGAAACTTGGTGTGAGGATTCTTTGGAGAGTAAGGTCAAGTTCGTAGATGTGCTATGTAGCCCTACATTTAGGGGTGGGGGAGGGGGTTTAAATTAATGGGCAAATCAAATATTTTAAAACAGATAATGTGTGATAATAACAATAGTGTATAATAAAATAATATTTGACTCTGTACAAAGTTCCCAAACATAAAACTCCTGCAAAAATGTTTGCCTATTCTTACAAGTGCCATATGAGCTTTCAGCTCTTGTTTTATTTTATTTATAACAATTTTGGTGGATAATAAATGCTGATTAAAGTAAGTAAGTAATTTATTTGTAACCCGCCATTTTCGAAAAGCGGAGTAAATGAACTATCTACAAAAATAATAACGGCGCATATTAACGATACTGAATCTTTTTTTCTGGTACAAGATAACCCAAATCTTACCTCTTTTTAAGTCTCAGCTTGTCATTCTGCATCAGCATCGTACTTCAGTAAAAAAAAAATGGACGACCACCAAAATTATAGTTTGTGTTCTTAAAACGTATAAAATGGCACTAACAGCCAAAAGGGCTTATTTTGCGTGGAAAAGCAGTTTGATTCGTACTTTACTTTTCTTAATAATTTCTTGTTTTCACAAGAAAATCCTTAAATATCACATATTTATGATTACGAAACTTATTTCAGGCACAGTAGACATCCAATTTGATTCCATTTTCGGTCTCAGCTCGTGACTCTATGTCAGAATCGCACGTTCGTTCAAGAAAATGGGGCCTCATAGAAAATTGCACTTTTTTGCGAAATAGGTTGAAAAAATGATGTTAACTTTTTTCTGCTGCTTGGTATGCCCAATTTGACCTCATTCGGTTTCAGCTTGGCATTTTGCATCAGAACCGTAAGTTCAAGAATAACGGACTACCCGGAACTTCTTTATTTTTTTCGAAAAACGAAAAAAAAGGCACTAAAAGCGAAAAAATCCTTATTTTGCGTCTAGCCAGGATTTTCAACTTTGGATATGTTGTTTCAGTTTTTTCAGTGTAGAAACAAGAAGGTGTAAATGTTTCTTTTGCAATTTGTTTCGGGTCGACCTCTTTTAGGAGCTCATTTTCCTGTACTCACTTCAGCATTTTAAAAGTGTCGCGACTATGTTAGTTCGAACGCCCTCGCAACGTCCATGCATCATTCATATGCTGCCATCCGGTCTTCAAATTAGATTTCTACACCAGAAAACTGGGTTGTTCCTAACTTGGTAAGTCGTCAGAGGAGGTCTTAACAATAAAAATTATAACGGTCTAAATATTTCGTCTTATTTTTATAATTGATCGATTTATTTCCGACGCTGCAGTAAGCTTAAATGTTTCTTTCTGCTACTAACCATAAATGGTTAGTTTCGTTAAGTCAAGTTGAATTTGAACCAAGTAATACCAAGAACAAATAAGAAGCAGAACCGCCGTCTCCCGATCTCTGTTATACGATCATGCGCATCCGAGTCGAATAGATTTCCGATGCCCTAGCTGATGCAAACGAGTGGAGATTAGGAGCTATGCGGAACATAAAATTTGGTTACTTCTACAAACAGCTCATCGCAACAGGGCAGGAGAAGAAAATTCGCGAGTAGTCAGACTATACTCTATATGGCTTGATTTTGCCAATGCAAAATCTCCGGCCTCTCCGGGTAGCTAGCGGAAGAAAAGCAGAAGTGGTGTCAAAGCGGTTATTGATTGACACAGGATTTGAGTCGTTGAGTTTGAGTCGTACGGACACGCTTACTCCTTCTTCCTGAGGATCAGTGACGTGTTTTGGACTTAGTCATACACTGTCGGAAGTTTCATAACAGATAGCGTATAACACACTTTCAAGAATAACACCTTTTCACTTAGAAATAAAGTGTTATGACCAATTAAGTTTACACTATTTCGTGCCTAGATCTCCAACAACACCTTCAATTGGTAAAAATACAAACGGGAACGAAAGAAACATAACAGATAACATCCCAAAGTGTTATCTGTTGAAACCGCGCATCCTTCTGTTGTCGTTATGTAACTTCTGACAGTGTAGTATTTTTACCTATTGAAGGTGTTGTTCTAGGCACGAAATCTAGGCACGAAATAGTATAAACGAAATAGCGCATCCTTCTGTTGTCGTTATGTAACTTCTGACAGTGTAGTATTTTTACCTATTGAAGGTGTTGTTCTAGGCACGAAATCTAGGCACGAAATCTAGGCACGAAATAGTATAAACTTAATTGGTCATAACACTTTATTTCTAAGTGAAAAGGTGTTATTCTTGAAAGTGTTATGCACGATCTGTTATGAAACTTCTGACAGTGTATAGAGTAGGTATAGAGTATTGGTCTGAGAGCCTCGTTTTGTTGCATGCTGCAGGTCCACTTCTCGCCCGATTCCGGACTGATTCTTTCTACATCCGTTTGCACTGCAGCGCTTCTCGTGAATCACGGACTTGCTCACCAACCAAGTCCGTGCTTCCCTGCAAGCTGCTGCAGCGCTGCCGCTTGAACCAAGAAGAAAGTGAATCCAAAAACGCATATTGTACAAAAGCAAAGAAGTGCTGCAGCAGCGATGCGGCAGCGCTATTGTAACAAAAACGAGGCTCAGGTGTGACTCGCTACACAGGCGGGTCATACAGCCTGCTACGGTCTTTTCCTCCATAATATGATGCGGCAAAAATCAAAGTAGACAGGCGTCAACTCGCAGCTCAGCAAATAGCTCCACCCCTGCTCTGTTTTGTCGTGGTATCGACAGTCGGTGCATGGGGCCAAAGACGGAGGTTCTGTTGGCTTATTGTTTTCTTGGTGGTTTCTTTGGATAATTTCTTTGGACCCATGATTTCTTTGTAACCAGGACCAGATTTCCCAGGACTCGGAAGAAGCTTGCGCTCCCTCTGTAACTTTTCAACCTGTATAACCTTGGACAAATCGAAGTCCCAGCCTAGGTGAAAAATTACCAAGAAATGGTTACGACTCACACCTAGCTTTTTCTCTTAGATTGGAAAGAGGCATTTCCAATCTTTGAAAAAAAAGACCAACTAGGGAATGTTTCCATCCGTCTTCTCTAGCAGACGTTGCATGTTTTAGAGGAGGCTCGTGAGAAAACTTGTTCGACCAGACTTAGGCATATAGCTTCTAGGTAAACCAGTTTACTTTTCCTGATGTACAGGATTTCAGCATACTCGTTGTGAATGGCATTGTTTATGAATTGAGTTCATGTTTCTGTTACGGTCTATGGATTGTTAGAACAGGATTAAACCTAACCCTAGGTTCACACAGACGTTCACACTGAGGCGATATCGGCCATCGCCGAGATTTTCGTCGCCAAAATCGGCAATTTCTATGTTTGTGAAGATTCAACTTTAATCGGGCGACAGTACGATTTTATGCACGCAACAGCAGCATGGACAACCCTTCTGATGATTTACTTTCAGAAAAATTAATTATTGCTGTTTAGTTCTACCCCATTTTGTATAAAAGCGAGAAAAGGGATTTTTTTTTCAGATTTTTCGCGTTAAATTCTGTTGCCAACGAAAATTCAGTGTGAACATCCAGGCGATACAAATCTTCTGTCGCTGCTATTGAAAAATCTCGTTCATCGCCGCGATTTGCTCTGTGTGAACCTAGGGTAAAACTTGATTCCGTATTTTGGAAAATATCGTCCGCATCCGGACAATAAAAACCCCAATAACCTATTAAGTAAGTAAGTAAGTAATTAATTTCTGACCCGCCATTTGATAAGCGGAGTAAGTAAAGTAAATAAAAGAAACAAAGAAAACACAACAAAAGGATAAACAATTTTTCATTCATCGGCCAGAAAAGAAAAGATTTCAACGTGAGCGAATAGTGTCTATAGTTATACTATAACTATATAGTTAGTAATGATATAGTTATCACTTTCTAAGAAAAACATGGAAAAAATTAGCACAGTGACTCGAATTTCGCATGCCAAATCTTATCGACTTTGATGTCAGTGCTTCCACTTCTACTATATTTAAAAGTAGAATACTTTATTTTGGGCCATTCTACTTTTTAATTTTCTAATCTACTTTACTACTTTATTTCTACTGTTTTTGTATTTTGGTTTGATTACCAAGCCGAAAAGAAGTAGATATTCAATAATTTGCACACTGCGGTTTGGAAAACAATCCGTTTTGGTACAAAATTCTCTCAATTTAACCACGAAAGAGGCTGATTAAAAAAAAATGTGCGCCTGCGGCACACATTTTAACAGAATAACAAATTATTTGAACAGAAAACAGGCTGATTGTCAGCACACAGTTATGTTCTCTACGAAAATCTTTGTTGTTTAGCAAAAAACAGGATAAAACTTTGCCTGCGGGGTAGATTTAATAATTTGATATTCAAGATATTCAAGATATTCAATAATTTGCACATTGCGGTTTGGAAAACAATCCGTTTTGGTACAAAATTCTCTCAATTTAACCACGAAAGAGGCTGATTAAAAAAAAATGTGTGCCTGCGGCACACATTTTAACAGAATAACAAATTATTTGAACAGAAAACAGGCTGATTGTCAGCACACAGTTATGTTCTCTACGAAAATCTTTGTTGTTTAGCAAAAAACAGGATAAAACTTTGCCTGCGGGGTAGATTTTGAACACATTCTGGTTTTGAGCCAAAATATATGTAGGCTAATTGAAAACAGTCAGATTTTAGAAGTTTTTGTCTGTTGTGCACAATTGGCACAGAAGTCCCAGTATTTTAGCAGAGAACAGGATTTGTTTTCAGAATTTTTGCCTGCGGCGCACAGTTTTAACGGCTTGACAAAAATATCTATATTTTTGGAGAAAACAGGATGACCTTAAAAAAAAATTGCCTGCGGCGCACACTTTCAACAAAATATGCTTTTATATTAGAAATGTCGTATTTAGGAAGAAAACATTATTTACTTTTACTTTTTAAGTTATTCCTGAAGGGAAAGGTTGAAAATAAATGGGCTCACTAAGCATTGACGAGTGAAATGACGGGCCTGGTGATTGCATTGCTCCTGAATTAAGCCTTCCTTTTGACATAAAACTACTTTTTTTCATTATCGAAATCTACTTTTATCTACTTTATTTTGACGAGTTTGCTACTTTTTTTTTAGAGAGGGACGAGTGGAAGCACTGTTTGATGTACACGTACATTTAAGCATCCCACATTAACGGGTTTGCGGATACTCATCCGCGATAGCCTCAAACTCTGTGTCTATCTCAGTAACTAACTCCAGTGCGACATCAGGATTGAGCCCGAGAAGATATTTTTCCAGATTTTCTCCGTATGCATGAATGGATTAATGTATCAACGAAAGACCCGAGGGCCATGGCCATAAAAACTGTATAAATACACTAACGTAATTAACACTGAAAAATACCCCCTAGTCTAAAATTCTCGTTCTATGCTCCATCGCACACTTCATGTAATGTTGAAACAAATAACAAGTAGGGTGTTAACCTTCGAAATTTGTCTTAGTTTCATCTCATGCTCCCTTTACGGGTTCTGTTCGGGTGGTTGTTCCTAGCGTAAATAATCTCTATGCCTATTAATGACAATGGAGATAGGATGGTTCTAAAGATTTTGGCAGACCTTTGGTTACCGATAGGAGCGCATTCCCAAGTTTGGAAGTAGTCCTAGGGCCATCAAGGCGATGTCTTTGTAGCTAGTTTAGTTTCCTCTGGCGCTGAGCTGTGTTAGTGTTCTGTATTTTCTGGTGAGTAAGTAAGTAAGTATTTATTCGTGAGTAAACCAAACAAGGTATTTCACTCTATATACTAAACTAAAACTACATGACATCAGAAAGAAAACACTAATCTAATCATAAAGTCTCTAATAAGAACAATGATGACGCAACCAATGATCACCAACTACGAAATTTCTAATCTCCTAGTTCTTTTCAAAAAAACAATAACAAGATTTCTAACATACTTATTACTCACTGCTAAATTCAAACTAAAGGGAAAGCTAAGACCTATTTGAGATAAACACAAAGACAGAGACATTCGCTGCAAGGCTGCATGGCTGCAAGTTTCAGGAATTTGGCAACAATAGCACAAGCTAGAAGGCGCTTTACCAATTCTATGCAGGAAACTATTAAGACGACAATGGCCGGTAATAAATTGTGTCAACTGGTATTTTGGCTCAAAAGAAGAAGCAGCAATTAAATCATTTGTACTCGAAAAGAAATGGCTTGGCCATTAACTAATTGAATTTTGAAAATCACTATACCACATTTCATATAACTTAGATTTTAGAAACTGACGGTTTAAAATAAAATTATTATCAAAAATACTATGTCCAAACAATTCAGAAAGAACTTCATCGGTAAAAGTACTATGAAGAGATGATCTTTGAACTAAAGGGAAAGAAGGTGGAGTAAACATCGGCCAATTTGAGGGCGGCCTTTGCGAGCATATCTTAATGCAGTCAGTTCAAAAGCTCTAATGTGAATAGGTAACACGCCAGAAATTGCTGTTATTACTTCTGACTGTGCGCTACGAAAAGATTTGGAGTATAGTATTAAGATTACAAAAAGCTGTCTGAAGGATGGCTGAGATGACGGTCATAGAGTGCGTAAAGTCGTTCGCAGAGTTCGTAAAGCTGGAACAGCTTTACGAACTGCCGTCATCCTTTACCGTTAAACGACCCCTCGCACTATTTACTCTTCAGCTTACAATATATTAAAATATTTGAATACTTTAAAACTATGCAGTGTTCAACAAATAACCCACGGTTTTGGCTGTTTTAAGCCTTTTCCGAGACCCGTTGATTTGTAGCGAAAACAGGGAAATAATTTACATAACCTGCTTTTCTGATGGAAACTTCCTTAGATAACCGTCGACAGGGTGATACACATCGGAGGTAGGAAAACACGGCAAGTGAGAAAATCAGCGTGGTTTTGTTAGAGAGTTAGAATGTACCGTACGAAATTGGGGTCTCCGGGTTTAGAAAGATATGGAGTAATTATGGAAGTAGGTTGCATTAGTATTATAGGTAAGACAGGTCGTTTAAGAAGTTTTTTTTTTTAGTTTTTCCGTAAAGTTCATAAGGTTGACCAATAGATTCGGAACAACGGTCGCCAAGGAAAGCACTAAAACCCATACCAGGCAACTTTTACAGCAAAATACTTGCCGTAAACGTTCACATCGAGTTAATCATATGCTAGCTGGATTTTTAATTATTTGCTCTTAATTTCCTCATGTTTGTTCTTCCAAATTCTGCATCTTTGACTAAGCGGTGCGAATTTCAACCAGTAGATGGCGGTCAAACTAAACAGTATACTGCAATGGAAGAAGAAATATGCTTGAAAGTCAAAAAAAAAATAAAAAAAAATGTTAAACTCTTTGTGAAAGAAGAAAGCTGAAACAGCTGGATGATAGCGTATATCAAGTTTGTTATGTTCCCTTTCCGTGTGACTGTTTATTAAGCAAGGAAAAAAAAAACAGGGTAGTGAATCATTTAGAGAAGTCCAAAGAAGCATACCTCTGCTGTACCTAAAGAGGCACAATTTGGGTGAGAGGCAGGGAGGGCATGTCCCCCCCCCCTATATTTTGGAGGGGCACATAATCTTCCGTACTTGGTACCCCTACCCCCCAAAGGTTTACTGAAATAGCTTCTTCGACTATTACCAAGAAATTCCCTGTCGTAAAAAACAACTTACGTTTGTTGTAGAACCAGTAATCATTACATGTCCAGACAACGCTATAGGTTGTGTAGTCGGTGTCCAGCACCCAGTAGGGGGAATTCACGACGAAAACTAAGAGAAAAATATGTTAGCGGAACTGAATCACTGAGCGCCATTTCTAGCTCACCCTCAAATTCCTTCTCCATTTTTTTTCGTGATTTTACTCTGAAGCCAATTTCCAGTTCTAGTTTCAAAATGTGTTCTTTAACGACATACCGGTACCTCGACCGGAAGTGGGGTATCCTAACGCCACCGCGCTCCAGCGCCACCGTGTGTTTTCTGCCACCCAGGAAATCATCAAGAGGATTAGTTGGGTCAGACGAAATGGTCAAATATTTTGGTCGGTCCAACGCCACCGAATGTTTTCCGCCAACTCATTAGTGCCGGGCCCGGGGTCGTCGGAACATAGTCATAGCGACACGAGATGACTGAGAGTCATAGTGGCTTGAATTTCGCACGCGTGTTTTCGCATGCGAAATCTTATCCGGCTGTATGTGGACGTAGCTCTAGCTGCTGGTTTGACCCTCGTCTAATCAATAATATACAGTTCTCACAATGTGGGTTGTTCCACGTTAAATAAACTTTTGAAAATAAAAGACTGAACTTACATGTACCGATGCGTAGAGCCAGTTTCAGTTTAGCTGGCTCAGATGTGCTCTGCGATACGGCTGTCCCAGTAATTGATGTGTCTTTACCAGTCCTGAAATATGAAATATGTTGATTTCTTCCTGCATTTCAGATGGTAGCCTATTTATTTCACACTCGTGTTTCCAAGAATAAATAAGGAATAAGAATAAATATTATAAAGAAGAATAGATGTATAATTTATTCTTGGTGTTTCGTTGGTTTAGCAATTCCTTGATTGACCGATTTTACACCTCACTCTCGGACAGTATTTTTTATCTCTTCATGCTGACATCTTTCCACGCTGTTCAGAACTTACTAGTCGTATCAATAACATCGCCGGTAAATGTATATTTGTGTTAAGCACACGGACCATTGACGGCTGACAACCGTGGAAGAGACATAACCTCGGATCAGAGCAAAATAACTCTAGACAGTACCGCGAAGACCTATCCTTCCCATGCATCGAAAATGGGCCGCCGTCGCTTTGTTCGCATGCAGTGGCGGCCGTAGATTCTAGCCAGCGCTCGTTAACGATTGGTCAGACCAAAATAATTCTGCTCTGCGATTGGTTGAGTTTCGGTAGGGATGTTCGTATCCATTAGTGGAGCTAGTGTTGCTGCGATTTGACTGTGTGTCACTTTTTCAAAGTTTGCGTAATACTCTCTAGAGTTCTTTTGCTCTGCCCGGGATATGAGTTTATTAAATACTCAATGTATGTCTTACGCTTGGCCATATTTTTTTTCTTATGCTCTCATTTATTTTGTCCTATCTTTACTCCATTCGTTTCAGTGCCATTTAGACATCTGACGGATTACTAAAGCTGAACTACAAACTTGCTATCCGTTGAAAGTTATTATTGCAACAGTTCCATGAACCTGATCAGTAAAGCAAAGAGAACTGACGCTTGACTAGCATCATAACATCAGTGAATACTACGCGGCTGTAATAAAGGCCACCGAGATTCTTCATGGATTTGTTTTTCCTTGGAGATGAGAAGAACTAATAACTTACAAGGTGTACTTTGCGGTGTTGGTGACTCCTATCGAGCCGTCAGCATTCGCAACGTAGTTGGCAATCGCGCATTTCTGTCCTAGCTCGTAAATGGCGAAATATCTTGCATATTCGTACCAGACTCCGGAATACTGCAATGAAAGAATAGGTAACTTGACAATCTGGTATGAAATGTTTTCATTAAAACTCTCCTTAACCTAACTTCTAGCGTGAATGACCAGGGTCCCTGAATATTCAGAATCGGAGACTTTCAAGGGTTCTCTCTCGACTATAGTGTTATGTTGGTTAATCTGTCAAAGGGGGTTTGTTAAACCTCTTAAAGTTTAACCAAAAAGGGCTAGGATACGACAGTCTAGTTACCCATCACTAATCTCAATAATCTTGAAAACCCGATGAAAAAGCGTTAGTTTGTTTTTCTGATATTTCCAAATAATCGATTATCCCATTGTGCTTGCCGCTCTTCCCGTTTTTGTGATATCTCTATGGTGCCTGGAACATTTGGCAACAACACCAGCAGCAAACGAGTAAATAAATTGTGTATCAAATAAACAAAGAAGTGTCTGCAGTCTGCAGTGCCAAAAACTAGTGCTAGCTAGTGAGGTGTCTTGTGTAGTGATAGTTTAGTGATTTTCGCGGGCGAATTGTGGATGGAGTCACCATGGGAAAGCGTCCACATTCCCAACGTCCCTACTGAAGACTACTGTGGACAGAATGAAAATCCCCAATAGGTGTTGTAATAATTCAATGTATTTGAATCTAAGATGTAAAAATAAGTTGCCTGTTCAGTTAAACTTTAACAAGTGTAAACTTCTGGAGGGTTTTGTAGTTCTTAGTATTTTTTTTCCAATAAACCCGATGTATAATCGAAAAAAAAAGAAAAAGAAGGTCCGTGACCTGTCCCAAAGATAATGTGAGGGCTCGTTTTCTAATAAATACTCGGAGACCAAATTTTGTCTTCGCAATGTGGCGAGAGCTCGTTTGTTAAAGTTAGAACACATTTAGAGGAGGCATGGTATTGAATCCCCTTGACCCCTTCTGGTCTCAACTTAATGTTGTTTTATCCTCACTGATGTCCAACAGGAATAGGATTGTTATTTGGAGTCTCAAATATTCTGGCTAAGTAGCCCTGGAAATGGCACTGGTTATAAATACAACGAAATTGGCAGAAAAAAAAAATACGAATACAAAAATTGTTATGTCCCCTTTCATTTGTATCTCTGTTCTTGCTCGAAATTGGTTGCTATGTAAGATGAGAGTGTTTCATTCCTGAAATCATGGCTTATATCAATGGTGATCCACCAGAGAGGGTGGGATTATGTCAAACAGAAGCTGAAGATAGGATCTGGAATAGTATGTCTGGGTTTTGGTATGGACTATAAGAAGAACGTTTTAAGCTACTCAGTGTTTTATTCTCCCCCGCCCTCCCGTACTGTCAAAGAAATCCAACCAAAATAAGCTCATCAGTCTGTCTGTCGGCATCGAGGTAAGGCCTTTGAGATCAACAAGGAAAGTGCTCTGTTGTTCGAGAAGCTTCAAATCTTTTGAGAATTTTAAGTAGCTTTAGAGATTCTTACATTCAATGGGTTTTGCTTTTTGGAACCGCTTCAGAGCCTAATCTTCCGGAAAAGAAACAACGCGTTTGAGTGCTTGCGTTGCGTAAGGGGTCGGCAGCTTTCACAAATTTGGACAAGAATTTCGTGACTTAAGACTTACGGTGCTTTTGCAATGAATCCGTACTGTTTTACACTAGTTTAGTGTACCTTCCATAAGCCTTTCACTCTGAAAGAGAGCCACGCTTTGTTTTAGAGGCATAACTCTGTCCAAATTACTTCCTTCAAACATTCCAGGAAAAAAAATATCTGCTGACTTTTTCATCGTCGTTAGATATTGGAAAAGTATGCAAATGCTTTTTCAGCGGTTTTTTTGCTCTTCGGATATCTTTGTTGTGCATAACGTTTAATGGAGAATATTTGAAAGTAATAACAGATAAGTGTTGTCTGTTGAAATCGCGCATCCTTGTGTTATCGGTTATGAAACTTCTGACAGTGTGGACTAAAGGAATACTAACGTGTAGGGAAATGCAAGGAGTCTGGTGTCTTTGCGAGTTACAAATCCCTCTGGATCAATAATCTCATGTTCCCATCTTTCCCATACCCAACTGCGCTTCCACAATTGATCACAATTACTCCAGGTGCTTCACCGGAGCCCCAAACAGCTGCCCCTTTCGTCTGCCCTGAACTTAATGGCGTATTTCTAAGCAGCGTAGAATTGGCCGTAAGTTGTTCTGTCTGACGTAGAAAGGGAAAATCCCTGGATTTTGACTTGCAAGACTTTTTTCTAAGCATAAAGAAGATACGGTTTACAAGCTGTATAAAACCGAGTCAAATCGTTGGAAACGTATAATGAAACAACAGTTGCGTTTTTTATCGAAGATGGAAGTTACCTTCAACCTCAAAGGTCTCTGCTTAAATACCGTTTTTGGTCGCCGGTCACAGTTCCTTCGTCCTTCGAACTCTGACCGTCGAACTTCGTGCGCTAGCAAGTTCGAAGTTTGCTTAAATTGTCGAAGAAACGTCGACCTGGTAAGGATCGCCGGAGTCGTAAAAACACGAATTAAGCAAACGGTGAACTTCGACGGCGTTCAAAAACGGAAATTAAGCAACCGGCTAAACGAGCAGCGAAGAAAACTTCGATCAAAAACGCAACTAATGGCTAAAAACGGAAAGTCAGCTACGATGTTTATTTGCGTTTTTGATCGAAGTTTTGTTTTGTTCCCGGTGAACTACTTGTCCGGCGAGAAAATGGTTTTCATATGCGTGATCAGCATGTTGTCTTACCTCTTAATCGACTATCTCATTAGCTTTTCAAAAACATTTTGTTTGCCCCTTAACCAGGGGCCTTATACCTTTGGGGGGGACGTCCGGTTTGTGCCGACGGACTCAGAAATGTGCCGACAGACGTCGTTGCTTCGCGGCAACGGCGTACATTTCTCGCCAGCACAGTATAGAACCGGGGTAAAACTAAGTGCAATGCATCAGTTGAGATTATTTCTTTGATGTAATTTCCTATATTAAAGTTCACATACATAGCTTTTCATTTTAGCTTTCACTAAAAAGCGGAGCTTCCAACGACTATACCAAGAACAAGTTAACCTAAGCGCCCCATGCAAATTTTTTAAATCTGCCTTTTTTCCGGAAAAATTTAGCTGTACCTACCATACAAGTTCTAGCTTTTAACGTGTTTCAGACACCCACGAATTTCAATAATAAAATGCCAACTAAATGAAACACTGTTCTTCCATTTATTCAAAGAATGTTTACAACGGATACGTCAGCTATGATTCTTCATCAGCGATATTTCAGCCCTTCTTGGCAAGGTTCCTCGTCAGGCTGTCAATCCTCTGGTTCAACGTCGGGGAAGGAAGCAAACCTGTAATCAACTAGAAACTTCAGTTGGTTTATCCCTTGTCCTTTCCTTCCGGCCAAGTTGGATAATTGTCTGCATGTCTGGGCTGTGAAAGTTCCGTACTTCGTAGATAAATATTCTTTGAGCCCAAGCTGACTTTGAAACATTTATTCAAACAATGTTTACAACGGATACATCAGCTATGATTCTTCGTCAGCGATATTTCGGCCCTTCTTGTCAAGGGTCCTCGTCAGGCTGTCAATCTTCTGGTTCTACTTCGGGGAAGGAAGCAAACCTGTACTGTTCTTCCAAATAAAGAACGAGATAAAGAATACTACAAAATGCGCCGCATGTAAAAAAAAAATTGTAAACTAATTGTTATGTATCAGTTGAGATAAGTTCACATATTTGTCTTTTTTCATTTTAAAGCGAAGGTTCCAACGACCGTACCAAGATAAGTTAAACCAAGCGCCGCAGGCGAAATTTTTTAAATCTGCCTTTTTTCCGAAAAAAATTTGCTATAGTAGCATACAAATTTTACAGAATAAGGCAGTCCGTTTGATAGGTGGCTACGTTAAAGCGACTGATAACACGGTAGCATGTTTTAGGAAGTTAAAGGTGATGGATGTGGGCCAAGTTCGTGACTACTAGGCTGTGCTTTGTACTTACCAGTGTTTGCATGAAGTGTGTCCGTCTGTGTTTTTAGATTTTTATAGACAAAATAATGATGTGCATAATTATTTTACAAGGAATGCTACTAATCTGGTGACGGAGTATAGGAGTGGTAGACGAACTGGCTTTCTAATTAAACATTTGGGCCAGGCGTTATGGAATTCACTCCCAGGTAGTGTTAAGGCGTTAACACCAACAATTGTTTAAAAAAAGAGTCAAGAAATTTTTTTGGAGGGGTGAGGAGTGACGATTCAGAGAATGAAGGGATAAGTTATTATTTCTTTTTTTATTACCTTTATTTATTTATTTTTTCTTTCTTCTTCTTTTTTTCTTCTTTTTTCATTTGTGTGGTACATGGAAAATTTCTTTTGATTAATTAGTGTTGAAATGAAATTCAGTTATTGTTTAAGTTAAGTTGAGTTTGTGGTAACCGCCCAGTGCCAGTGGATTTATGTCTTCTCATGGGCGGTTACCTATCATGATGGGTTATTATGTAATTTAGCAATAAAATAATCTAATCTAATCTAATACAATTTCCGGCTTTTATTTCCGGCTTTTAATGTGAATCAAACCCAAAGAATTTCTATCCTAAAACAATAACTAAATGATACACCGTTCTTCCAAATAGTCAATACTACAAAATGCGCCGCAGGCTGAAAAATTAAGTGTAATGCATCAGTTGAGATTGTTCCTTTGATGTAAACTCATATATTTAAATTCGTAGATTCGGCTTTTCGTTTCAACTTTCCCTTAAAAGCAGAGCTTCCAACGACTGTACCCAGAACAAGTTAAACCAAGCAACGCCGGCGAATTTTTTTTAAATATGTACATTTTCCGGAAAAACTTTTGCCTGACAGATAATTGCAGAATTTGATTTCTTACGTATAATAAGACCCGATGTGCCGACAAGAATACCGACGCCCGACAAAAGCATTCATAATTCAATTTCTTCTGTGTTTTTCCGACAAGACTGTAAAGAACTTTATTTCTTACGTGTAAATAGAAGTCGATCTACCGACGAGACTTTCGGCATGCGCCTGCTAAAAATCTACAGTCTGATTTTTTTCATGTAAAAAGAATCCGATGTGCCGACGAGAATACCGACGCCCGACAAAATCATCGAGCATTTGATTTTGTCTGTGTTTTGCTTGACTAGATTGTACAGAACTTGATTTCTTACGTGTAAAAATAACCCCTTGTCCCGACGAGACTTGAACTTCCCGGGTGCGCCCGAGAAAGTTTCAGAATTTGATTTCTTACGTATAAGTAGAACCCGATGTGCCGACGAGTCGACCGACGCCCGACAAAAGCATACAAAATTTATTTCTTCTGGATTCCTTATTTATAAAAAGAACCTGATGTGCCGGCGAGAATACCGACGCATGACAAAAGCATGCAGAATTCGATTTCTTCAGTTTTTTGCCCGACAAATGTTTGCAGGATTTCATTTCTTGCGTATAAAAAGAACACGGTGTGCTGACGAGTCGACAGACACCTGACAAAAGCATACAAAATTTTATTTCGCAAAGTGACGGAAAACTTATGCGATGTCATAGGTATCCCTCCACTTACGTTTTGGGATCCCAAAAAGAAGAAGACATCCGAAATTTTTGCAAGTGACAAGTGAACTTTCGCCGGGCTTTGCCCTACGAAAGTACTTACTCAAGACCTTTGGGAGGGAGTCCCCCCCTCCCCCCCATAGTGACGCCCCTGCCCTTAACTTGAAACCCCTCCCCCTCCCCTAAATATGCAGCTATCGGGCCCATCTACGAACTCGACCTTTCTCTTGACTCGAAGAATCCTCACACTAAGTTTCATCAACATATCTCATTCCCTTCGAGAGTAATCGTGCTGACAGACGGACGGACATACGGACAGACGGAAAACTTATGCGATGTCATAGGTATCCCTCCACTTACGTTTTGGGATCCCAAAAAGAAGAAGACATCCGAAATTTTAGCAAGTATTACATGTTTATTAGTTCCTGTCTAAAATCAGCAATAAGCCATTGCTAAATTTTTTCATATGATTTTACTGTTCATAGTGGGATTTGGATTCGCCGACGTAGAATTCGCAAAATACTTTCTTCGTCTTCCTCCTTCAACGCGCAAATACGCGCAATACCTACTGACACATAAATATTATATTGCTGACCCGACCCGGAAGCTCGAACGAGCAGCTCCAGCTGCTGTATCCACGACTAAATTGCAGTCAGAGCAAGGGACTGTTCTTTCATAATTTTTGAATTATTGGTGTGATTTTTTCTGCGTTTTGCTTTTTCGGATCCCAAAACGTAAGTGGAGGGATACCTACAGTGGCGAAACTAGCCCATTTTCGTGGGGGGCAAGCCCAGGTTTTACCGACAAGATTTAGTAATTACCGACAAAAAGCGCCATTGCCACTCGTCTTACAACCGTTGTAATAATAAGTTGTAACATCAGATGGGATGGTTTTCTAATGAAAGTTAACGAATTTGCCGTTCGCATCCTGGCACTGACGGTTATCAAATGGAACCAGAAACATACTATGCAGTCCATTTCTTGCAAACCAGAAAAAGTGACAGACATTACAACAGACTATCTCACTACTTGAAGATTTACAAACTAAGCGGCTTTTTGGGGTTCCAAAACATTAGCACCTATGAGTTTGTAAAATTTGTCTGTCCGTCTGTTACCATGATAACTCTCAAAGAGGTTGAGATATTTTGTTGAAATTTGGTATGAGGATGCGCTGGATCAAAATACGGGTGAAGCGAACGGGCAATCCAATTTTATGGAAACTTGATGGCAGATGGGAGCAGATGCCCTAAATTTGCTAATTCTGTGTCTGAATGAAGTATGACAACTGTGAGTGGAAGGTAGGGGTCACGGTTAATTTGTGATACTCCTCAACAACCAAACGAGTTCATGGGACAAAGAAATTGCTCGGATTCAACTGAAACTTGCTGAAGGTGTTCATTTTATCCGCATCCGAGAACTGTGTTGCAAGGAGGTCTCGGAAATATTGCAATACCAGTAGGGGCCGATCGAACGGATAGACTGATTGGGATAAAACTTCAATGGTAAACAGTTCGTGGGACCTAGACACTGAATCCCGAATTGTTTGTACATTGTACAGCCAGATCAACCCCAGTGGCGCCATTTCAGTAAACCTCAGGGGTTTAAACAGAATGTAAAGAGAACAAAAAACAGATTTCCAATTTTACCGACAAGGCTTCTCACGGTCACCGTATCGGAAAATGAAAAACAACCGATATCAGGATCTCGATCGGATTATCGGCTTGACTTCCCGACAAGGCTTTTGCGGGTATCATCTCCCACGACAAATAATTCTGATTTCCAGACAAGAACCCTCCTGATTACCGAAAGAGCTTCTGTCGATATCTAAAACAGTACGAGGAAAGTATTTTATCAGAGCTCTTGCTGGTACTGAAAACGGAATCCGCGCACCGTCTCCGCACCGGCAAACACTGCCGATTTCCAGACAAGAAGTTTCCTGATTTACCTAAAGAGCTCTTGACAGTACTGAAAACGGAATCAGTACACCGACATACCCTGCCTATTTCCCTATAAGAACTTTCATGATTTGTCGACAGAGCTTTCGTCGGTATCAGAAACGAAATGAGGAAAGTGCTTGTCAGAGCTCTTATCGGCACCAAAAACCGAATACGCGTGCTTTTTCGGATCCCATAACGTAAGTGGAGGGATACCTACAGTGGCGAAACTAGCCCATTTTCTTGGGGGGCAAGCCCAGGTTTTACTGACAAGATTTAGTAATTACCGACAAAAAGCGCCATTGCGCACAGCGCCCACAAACCGTGCCTATGTCCTATTTTACCGACAGAGCTTTTGTCGGTATCAGAAACGGAATGCTAAAGAGTGCCGTACCGACAAACGCCGCCTATTCCCCAACAGGAAGTTTCCTCTTTTACCGACAGAGCTTTTATCGGTATCAGAAACGGAATGATAAAAGCGTTTGGCAGCTGCTCCCCCCACGCCCCCCCCCCTTAGTTTCGCCACTGGATACCTACGACATGGTAAAAGTTGTCCGTCGGTCTGTCTGTACTCACGATAACTCTCGAAGGGAATGAGATAGTTCGGTGAAACTTGGTGTGAGGATTCTTTGGGTCAAGGGAAACTCCATCATTTTGTCTTTCCTGAACGATGGGTGAAAAGAAACATTATATTACATTACATATTTGTTGGAAGCGAGTGACAAGCAATGAGGAAGGCGGTTACAGACTCGGCAATTAAAACTGAAAGAAGTGGATTTGCTCGCTTTTTTGTCGGTCCGTCTGTCAGCACGATAACTCTCGAAGGGAATGGAATATTTCGGTGAAACTTGGTGGGAGGATTCTTTGGGTCAAGACTCAAGGGAAACTCCATCATTTTGTCTTTCCTGAACGATGGGTGAAAAGAAACATTACATTACGTTACATATTTGTTGGAAGGGAGTGACAAGCAATGAGGAAGGCGGTTACGGACTCTGCAATTAAAACTGAACGAAGTGAATTTGCTCGCTTTTTTGTCAAACTGTTGTGATATCTTGATGGAAGGAAAGGTAACAGGTGTAAACAAAAAAAAATAGAGATTATAGCTGGTTTTAAGCCGAAACAACACATTTTTTAGACCGTTTTTAAGAAGAAAGTTATTATGGCTACTTAAAAAAATATAGGTTAAGTCAACTTACAGAGGAAGCGCTAAACGGATTCTTTGTGCTCACTGTGGGACAGCGCCCTTGGAAAGAGACTTGAGCGTCTGAAACACAAACCAAATAAAAACACACAAAAAGCAAATGCAGCTTCATTTTAACGCTGATTTTTAAGGAATGACAGTCGGAACCTGCGTGTTACGACACGAATACACGATATCTTAATCTTCAAAGTGGGTCATTAAAACCGGTAAAAATGTATGCTCTGCTGTCGCTAAAGACGAGCGCAATGAATACAAAAACTGCCCGGCGAAGTCCAGGAATCTTCTTTTCTTCCTTTCATATTTCTAAATTGATTCGCATGTTGTGTTCTGCTAATGATCGGTTAATTATTAAATTAATTCAGTTTGTGCTCAGACTGTCGACATACTTGTAACGAATTGAAAAGCGGACTTTATGAACTGACGAACGAGCACTCTTGGACCTTGGTTGATTTAAATTATACAGCAGGTTGTGCTGGAAAAACCGAATAAACAACCAGATACCGAATTTGTTCCTTCTGAGACTATTCGTGTTTGCTATAGAAAATAATCAAATTTGTTTGTTTTATGGCAGTGGTCTGATTTTTTTTACCATTTGCGTTGTAGAAAAAAGTGTCAAAGATTAAGAAATTGTAGATCTCTCAGAGATGTTTACTATTCCAACTTCGTAACAGTAATTTTTTTTTTTTATTCTGGTTAAGTTCCGTACTCAGAAGCGTAGCATAGGCCTATTCAATTCCCCTTTTTAAGCTCGGTTAGGTAGTTACTGTTATCAGAGGCTTCACGTAGGGGGGGGGGGAGTTGGCTAGTCGGAAAAAATATGTTTTTCCTTAAAGTAGTCTAATCGCAAAAAACAGTCAGTAAAGTTACCAGTGAGTCGGTAAACACCTTGCCCCCCCCCCCACCGACCAAAAAAAGGTAGTGGCAATTTAGGAATCCCGACATTTTGAATTCGCAAAATACGTTCTTTGTCTTCCTCCTTGGACGCCCAATACCCAATAAATATTGTACTGTATTGCTGACCGGGTCCTGAAGTTCGACGAGAGCTGTATCGACGACTAAAATGAAGTTAGAGCAAGGGATTGTTCTTTCATAATTTTTAACTTTGGGTGTGATTTTCTCTTTATTTTGCTTTTTGGCATCCCTAACCGTAAGTGGAGGGATACCAATGACATAACAAAACTGATCCGTCTGTCCGGCCGTCCGTCTGTCAGCATGATAAC
This sequence comes from Branchinecta lynchi, assembly GCA_023053575.1. Classification (NCBI taxonomy): domain Eukaryota; kingdom Metazoa; phylum Arthropoda; class Branchiopoda; order Anostraca; family Branchinectidae; genus Branchinecta; species Branchinecta lynchi. The sequence continues at coordinate 8,960,085 of JAKZAP010000018.1, forward strand.
TCTCGAAGGGAATGAGATAGTTTGATTAAACTTGGTGTGAGGATTCTTTGAGTCAAGGGTAAGTTCGAATTCGTAGATGGGCTCCGTAGCCCTACATTTAAGGGTGGGAGAGGGGGTTCAAATTAAGGGTCAGATAAAATATTTATAAACAGCTAATGCGATTAAGAAGACATGCTGAACACGATACCGAAAACCATTTTCTATCTGGACAAGTAGTTCGTCCGGAATCCGGTGAAAACCGGAAAGTTTATTAAAAGCAAATGTGTTTTTATTTGAAGTTGATTAGATGTTCGATTAGGGGTAAGAAGACATGTTGGACACTTAACGTCCAACACCGGAAAATCTGTTAAAAGCAAAAGTTTTATTTGAAGATGATTAGATGTTCAATTAGGGGTAAGAAGACCCGGACAACTAGTTCCCATAGGTAGCGAGAATAGGGTGTTTTTAATTTCGTCTAATTAACTGGTCACGGTGACGGAAGGGGATAAGAAGTCCATTAGAGATTTGGTATTGGGGTAAGGAGACACTATTCTAGTCGAGATTTGGTATTGGGGTAAGGAGACATGGTAGTGTGAGGATTCTTTGGGTCAAGGGACAGGTCGATTTTGTAGATGAATTATGTAGCCCGTTATTTAGGGGTGGGAGAGGAAGTTGAAAATAGGGTCGAAAAAAATATTTTGAATCAGCTAATGACAAGGCCGTATCTAGGGGGGCTAGGGGGTTCAACCCCCCCCCCCCAAAAAAAAAAAACCACAAAACTAATCTTTTTTGTAGGCTTTAAATGTGATATATGTCTTTTTTTCCTTTTTGGTCCGACCCGCGGGCAACCCCCCCCCCCCCCCCCCCCCGAAATAAACTCCTGGATATGGGCCTGGCTAATGACATAGTTTATTTAGGGGTAAGTCGACATTTGATTATGAAAATTATTTTCTCGCCGGACAAATAACCCGGGTTAAAAGTATAAGTTTTATTTGAAGTTGATTAGATGTTCGAAATAGGCAATTTCAGCAAGAACAAATAATCTGACTTCTCTGAGTATTTGTTCTTGGTTCAGTCCCTACTCTACCCCTTTGTTCAGTGCAAACGAAAACCTTATTGCGTACAAAGACAATAACAGTGGGACCCACTACCCACTTGTTCTGTCTTTTATTGCGCATTTTTCAGCTTGAGTTGGTATGCGTTTGTACGACGAACTATTTCGTTCCTTTCGGTCAGCCGTTGTTTTCAGAATTCATTTAGAAGTTAGAAGCTTTCGAAGTTTCGAACTTAGTGCTCTGGAACTAAGCCTCTAACCCGACTTGTCCTGTATTAGTTGTCATATATAACCCGTTTTTTGGCTTTTCTATGTCTTTTGTAATTATAATCTTTGGTGTTGCAGTTTTGTGTCAATACATTTTGTTTTTATGGCACTTGCCTTCCGGCCAAATCTTAGTAATTGGGGGGAGGATTGGTTGGTAAAAGTAACGGGAAGTAAAATATTTGGTGATATTGAGAAGTTGGGAAGATTCCTTCCGGTCTCGATGAACCACAGAGAAAGATTCCTGTAAAGGAATATGTAAAATAGTTAGCATTTATTTGGTTTGTGTTTTTTATTTTTGTTTGTGTTTATTTTTTCCCATGGCCTCTGTGCTTTTAGTGGAATAAATCTTATCTTATCTTATCTTATCTTGTACCGATCACATTTCCGTCGGTCGGTCGGTCGGTCGGTTAGTCCGGTGTTTGCGAGTTAGGGTACTTCCAGATACGCTAGGACGATGAAACTTGGCAGGCGTATCAGGGTCCCGACCAAACTAGCTTGGAAATAGTCACTTGCCTGATCCGACCATCGTGGGGGGAGGGGGAGGTGGTGGAATCAGGAAAATAGGGACATTCATAACTTTCGAAGGGGTGATCGGATCATAATGATCCGGATCCGATGAATCTGGAGTGAGTAGGAGGGGGGAGCCGGAAATCGTGTGAAACTCTCAGAGTAGAGCGATCGGGATGAAACTTGGTGGTAAGAACAAGCACAAGCTTTAGATACATCACTGACAGAACTGGACCGGATTCGGACACTGTGAGGGGAGTTGGAGGGGAGGGGTCCGGAATTCCGGCGATCTGTAGTTACTGTACTTCCAGGTGGGGTAGGACGATAAAACTTGGCAGGCGTATCAGGGATCCGACCAGATTAACTTGGAAACAGTCACTCGCCCGATCTGACTATCGTGGGGGAGGGGGAGACGGCAGAATCCGGAAATTAGTAGCATGCATAACTTTCGAACGGGTTATCAGATCTTAACGAAACTTGATATCTTGAAAGACCTCATGTCTCAGCATGTCCCATTTCAAGTCCGGACCGGATCCGACTAACTGGGAGGGGGGGGGGGGGGGGGGGGGTCGGAGGGGAGAACCGGACATCTCGTGACACGCATAGAGTGGAGCGATCAGGATGAAACTTTTGACCATCACTTCCATCTGACCCAGCCTTGCAAGTGCCATATGAGCCTCCAGCTCTTGTTTGTCTATTGCTTAGTATTTTACATTTCTTATAGCGCAAAGGCAATCATCTTGTGGTGTTTGTTTCGATTGTTGTTATAGTGCCATATACCGATCACTTTTCCGTCGGTCGGTCGGTTAGTCCGGTGATCGCGAGTTAGGGTACTTTCAGATGTGCTAGGACGATGAAACTCGGCAGTCATATTAGGGACCCAACCAAACTAACTTGGAAATAGTCACTTGCCCAATCCGACCATCGTGGGGGAGGGAGGGGAGCCGGAATCCAGAATCTTAGTGACATGCATCACTTTCGAACGGGTGATCGGGTCTTAATGAAACTTGGTATTTGGAAAGACGGCATGTCTCAGATATCCCAGTTCAAGTCCGGACCGAATCCCATGAATGTGGGGGGGGGGGGGTCGGAGGGAATAACCGGAAATCATGTGAAACGCTTAGAGTGGAGCGGGATGAACCTTGGTGGGAGGAACAAGCACAAGCCCTACGTGCATCATGGACAGAACGGGCCGGATTCGTGCACTATGGGGGGAGTTGGTGGGGAGGTTACGGAATTCCGGTAATAAGGAGTTAAGGGACTTCCAGGTTGGCTAGGACAATGAAACTTGGTAGGCAAGTCAGGGATCCGACTACATCAACCTGGAAACGTCCGGACCAGATCCGATGAATGTGGGGGGGGGGCAGATATCTTATGACGCGCTTAGAGTGGAGCGATTGGGATGAAACTTGGTGGGAAGAACAAGGACAATAAACTAGATGCATCAGTGACAAAACCGGAACAGGTTCGGCACCTGTGAGGGGAGTTGGGGGGGGGGTCCGGAATTCCGGTGATCGCGAATTAAGGTACTTCTAGATGTGCTAGGGCGATGAAACTTGGCTTGAACATTAGAAACTTGACAAGATTTGCTTAGAAATTGTCGATTCTCAGATCCGACTATCTCTTAAATTACTAATCCTAACCACAATATACAAAAAATTGTTTTTAAGCAAATTACACATTTTAACTCAAGGATTTTGCTCAAAAATTAATTTAGCACCCTTAAAGTGCGTTTCTTAACCAAAAAGTAAAAAAAAATACTTTAACCAAACGACATATATTCATGATTCACAAGGGCCCATGATCATTTTTGACGCAAGGGTTTTGCTTTTATAGTAAAAACAATAATTTTCAGTACAATGTTCCTACTTTCATCCTCTGATACAGCCTTGCAAGTGCCATATGAGCTTCCAGCTCTTGCTGGTAAAAGTAGGAGCTTTTAGTATAGTGTAGCATATAAAGTAGGCATATGGCTTATTAGCAGCAGTGTTTTATTTGTATTCAGCCCTAGGCTGGATTCTGATCGTATTTTGACTTCTTTTGCTAAGGTGAAAACAATCGAGTCTCCCTTCTGGTTTACTCCGCAGAACTATGCCGAAGCTAAAAAAAACAAGACCTAAGATTTGGATGGGATCTCAAGTCTAATATCTGATCCAGACAATCGGGTCTTGTCTTGGCCAGATCCAGTCTTCGCCAGGCTACTCATCTGAGAAAACCAAGTTCAGATATACTACTGCAAGCCTAAATCCATATCGATTTAAGCTTCCTGCTTTACTTCTTCCACATTTCTGGTTTGTGCCGAGTTCCGATCGAACTACTTGTCCAGGAAAACAAGACCTAAGGTTTCGATGGGATCCCAAAAATCTAATGTTTGATCCAGACAATTAGGTCTTGTCGTCGCCAGATCAAGTCTTTGCCAAATTGCCAGGCCAATCATCTGAGAAACCAAGCTCAGATATACCTCTATAAGCCATATCTATTTTGATGATAGGCCTACTGACAGAAACATCATGCTTTAATTCTGCCAAATTTCCGATTTTGTCCGAATCCAAGCGAACTACTTGTCCAGCAAAAAAGAGCAATTCAGAAACGAATTCAGCGTACCTCCTTATCCCTATAAAGACTATTTCATAATTTGAAGGCCAACTTCAAATAAAACGTTAACTTATAAATAATTTACGGTTTCAACCGGATTCCAGACGAGTTATATGTCCGAGTAAAAAATGATTGTCATATACGGATTCGGCTTCCCTTCTTAGCCCTAAATGTGTCGTCTAATCAACTAAAAATAAAACTTTAGCTTTTAACAAGTTTTCCGGTTTTGGTTGGATTCCCGGTGAACTAGTTGTCCGGGTAGAAAATGCTTTTCACATAAGTGTTCAGCATGGATTCTTACCCCTAAATCGAACATCTAATCAACTTCAAATAAAACTTTTACTTTTAACCAACTTTCCAGTTTTGCCGGATTCCGGACGAACTACTTGTCCGGCGAGAAAATTTTTTCATAAGCGTGTTCTGCATGTCTTCTTACCCCATAATCGACTATCACATTAGCTTTTTAAAAATATTTTGTTACAGATATTTGTTTTCAGGTTACAGAGCCCATCTACGAATTTGACCTTACCCTTGAACCAAAGAATCCTAACACCAAGTTTCATCAAAATATCTCATTCCCTTCGAAAGTTATCGTGCTGACAGACGGGCGGACGGACGGACAGACGAACAACTTTTGCGATGTCATAAGTATCCCTCCACTTACGACTTTACTACGGCTTTGCCGAAACAAAAATTGCTGAAAACTACAATACAGTTCCAACCCCATCAGAAACTTAAAAGAAGATTTACTGCATGTAGTGCATGGTCCCATAATTATAAATATTCGATATCTGGAATTTCCAAATCAGGATGTTTGTTCTTATTACTTTTATTCAAGTATGGTTTTATTCGGTGCTTAAAACTGGTTGATATCATTCAAACATAAACCTTGTCTTCATGTAATTCTATAATTTGCAGTTACAGTCATCTGGTTTCGAACTATTTTCCTTGACGAAGCGCTGGGAGCAAGCAGCATCTAGTGGCACTAATACTCGCTAATACTCTTACTAATGTACGTCAAATGGCCGCAAGACAGGGCGGACAACAAGTTATAGCAATAGGACTATAGTAAAACTAACTAAGCAATAGGACTCTATATTACGTGGCATCGCCTAACATTTAAGAACTGACAATGCATTAATTCCTCACGACGGACCTACCAAATTTGAATATAAAAAGCCCCAAGTTTAGAAAATGTTTCAACCCCGAATATAATTCTTAATCTGTATCTAAATTTTTAAAGTAATAACGTCTAGTTGTCTGGATGAAATATTAATTTTCTGAGATCCCATCGAAATCTTTGGTCTTGTTGTTTTTATGATAACACAAACTCCTGATAAAATTCCGATTTAGCTTTGTAAAAGGCTATTTTATTGTAAAATAAGTAATCACTTATTAACTGTGAGAGGCATGCATGAGTTTATTTCACAGGTATTCATTTTTACTTTTTGGTTTTATCTCCAACAAGTAAAGTTAGATAATTCCTTCGATAACGTTTTTCTTCGAATTACTTTGATTCATCTTGGAATCACTAATTGTGTGCGTCTTTTGTGTATCTGCTCACAATTAAAGGGGGGGGGGCAGTGTCCTTGGGCTAATCAAGCTTAGTAGAAAAAAAAATTGTGAATCGGATGCTCCAGTTGTTAATTTCCTCGCATATCTCAACCGCATGTTACGATCCCTGTTGGAAGATGGATGAATTTAATCCCAAAAAAGCCCGTGGGGCCCTGGAGGGAAAACAAAATAAAATAAAAACAACAAATATACAAAAAATAGAAATAATCACACAAAATCACACGATTTTTCCTTTTTTCACAAAAAAGTTCCTGAATCCTGATTCGTTTGTTTATTTTGAACTTTGTTTGTTCCCTTGTTATTTCATTGTAGATTTAGTAGGCTAATTTATCTTTAACAGTCAGCTGTTTATTAGTATGACATGTAAGTGTGCGTGAGTTTGATTGGCATGCTGTTGTTTCTTTGTATACACTACTCTTCACTTTTGGAGGATTTAAAATAAATAAATATAAGAATGTACAAAAAGCAATAAAAAAAACCTTACCCCCTAAAAAAATGCTCTCTATTCTCCGTAACCTGATTGAGGAATCTCAGGAGCCGAAGCTGAATTCATTTTAGTAATTTTTAGCGAACATTTCTTGTGATGAGTGAATTTGATTGCTAATTGCTAAAAATAACAAGCGCATTAAAAATTGATAATATCATACAAATTCTTGGGAATAGAAGGTCCAGAGTTAGCTGTGGAGTTTTTGTGTGAAGTTAACGAAAAAATTATGAGGCTGTATTCTGATTAGTAAATTATTTCTGGATTCCTTTTTTTGAACCCTGCTGGGTAGAATGCGAATACTAGCATTCATGTCGTAAATATTTAGTACGTTGAACTTTATAAGATTGTTACGGCAGTATCGGAATTCTTTTTATCTCGGTTGTTCAAGAAAGGTTCCCTGCCCATGCTCCAGTAATGTGTGAAAGGGGGCCAGAATTCCAATCCACGCGTTCCACTTGAGCGCCCTGTTTACGTAACAACACCTCGGCACGACATCCCCCAAATCTTGAATTTATTCAAGAAGTTTCTTTTGAAATCTTGTACGCAGCTGCATCGATTCAAATGCTAAAATCATACTGGCGCGAGCCTGGCTTATTTCATAGGCTTTGTCAAACTATCCGGTAGGCTTTATGATTAATGACAGCCGGTAACAGCTGACGTAACTATTCAGGGGTCTCGCCCTCTGTATGTATGGTGGACATCCGTGTTCGCCAAAGCCTGGTTCCCACGAAAGCAGTCTTATCTTCTGTAAAGAAAAATCACACCTTGTCAGAATTTATGCTTGCTAGAGTTGGACAGCGAAATCATTGTATTTTTTCCTGTTTGGCTTCTATTTTACATTTCTATACTTTGTATTAAATTAAAAAATGTTAAGCACTGTCGGATCCAAGGGCCTGCTTTGGAAAGGTCTGGTAATGTTTTTTATTTTGGTTCAATCTCTCTTCCTGATCAGTTACAGAAGTTTGGCCCCTACTCTTTATTTATCTGTAAAATCTTTGATTCTTGCTACTTCCATCTTAACGTTAATTTTTCTTAAAGACATTTCAGTACTTTTTAGTAAAACAAAATATTGAAAGAAATTTAATGAAAAGCATTCAGAAAATTACTATGAGATGAAAAACGAGTGAAAAGACGGAAACAAAAAGCTAGACCCACATGCTTGTAAGTGTAAGGAAAATTCGATCCTTTTCGCGGAATGACCTCTGTTTGTGGAAGACTTGTTAAAATATTTCTTCAGTCCATGATCAACGCTTACTGCAGAGATCTCAAGCTCATATTTCTGGGCTACGACCTGAAGACGGTTCTTGCCAAAAAGGGCCGAAATGTTTCTCTTTTGCTCCTCCATTTTTACGAAATATCTCTCATAGAGGCACTTGTCAGCCCAAGCTGAATTATAGTTTCCAAGGTCGATGCTTGCTGAACACACCACTAGCTCATATCCTCGCACTATTTACTATTCAACTTTTAAAATGTTTGAATACTTTGAACCTATGCTGTGCTTTCAACAAAATAACCGACGGTTTTGACTGTTTTAAACCTATCCCGAGACCCGTTGACGTACAGCAAAAACAGGGGAAAATTGTACATAACCGGTTTCTCTGATGGAAATACTTCTCGCAGACAACCGTCGACAGCGTGATACACATCGAAGAATGCAAAACACGGCAAGTGAGAAAATCAGCGTGGTTTTGTGAGTGGGGTTAGAATGTACCGTACGGAATTAGGAACTCTGGGTTTAGAAATATATGAAATGATTATGAAACTAGCTTGTGTTATTGTTATAGGCAAGACAGGTCCTTTAAAGGTTAACTTCCGATATCGAGTTTGATATCGGATCACACCTCCTGGAGCACTTGCTCCATTCGAGTTCATTTGAGACAGACGTGGCAACCTTTCGGCGGGTAGCGCTCGGGGTAGCGTGTCAAAATCTGTATCTTAGGCTAAGCCCCTTCTTGTACAAAATGGAGAAAGAGATAATGTGTTCTTGTTTTGTATTTAGCACTCGTACAATCATACAGCAAACATCATGCTCTGAACTCGAATGGAGCCAGTGCTTTACGAGGTATAATCGTAGGATTACACTAACCTACCTTAGGTGAAGTTTGATCCTGGTTGTACCGACTAATAGGAGCACTGGCGTATTGAGGGTTCATGTGCCGTCCCTCCACTCCCTTTTGCTTATGAAGTTCACTGTATGATTCCCTCTAAATCCTGACACGCTACTCACCGAAAGGTTGCCAAGTGTACCTCAGATGAACCGGCAACAGGCCAATGCTCCTGTTAGTTTGTATAACCAGAATCTAACTTCACCTACGGTAGGTTCGTTTAATCCTACGATTATAACAACGAGACGGCCATTGAAAACAACCTGTCCGAGCCGAAGGCGAGGCAGGTTATGCAAAATATCTGCCGAGCGCAGCGAGGCTGATATTTTTAAATGGCTTTTGAGCTTGTTATTCCAGTATCAACTAAGATGGTGGTATGTTAACTATTATAACTTTTTCGAATAGAAGTAAAAATTTAGGTAGTAGCCTACTGAATCTTCTTTGGTAGTACTTATTTGCTACTTTTGTAGGGATTTTTTGTTTAGTTAAATGGCGACCCTAGCCTACTTTAGCCCACTGTAGAAATGTGAAAACGACTACTGTTGTGACCAGGGCATTTCTGTTTATAACAATACAACCTTTCCTACACCATCTTTTTCATTTGTGGCGAAGCAGATACCATTAGTGGCGGGCCCTTATAGAGATTAAATTAACCAGCTTAAAATTCGGTGTTGCCATTTGTTGCAGAATTCTGTGATTTGACATATATTTTCGTTTTGTCTACAAAGGGAGCAAGAACTCTACAATCGGTTCCTTACCAGTAAATACAAATCTAAAACATAAAAGTTGACGCATATAATTACGAAGATGATAAAGCGAGATTTCTCGTTAATAGTTGGTTAAAAGGACCTAGTTTCGTAGGTGCCAGCCGTGTTACTATATAGCCAAAATGTTTTTGGGGGGACGAGGCATTTACTGACTGGCTGGTAATTTTTACTGTTTTCAACAATAAGAATGACATTTTTGAAAAAAATCGACCGATTTTCTGAAAAATCCACTGATTTTCAGAAAAAAACAACTATTTTGACGAAACATCGACCAATTTTCAGAAAAACCGACTGTTTTCATGAAAAAAAATCAACTATTCTGACGGAAAATAGTGGCACTTCGCGCCGACTCCGTGTTTTTTACCAACTGGCCGACGGCTTTTGGGGGGGGGGGGGGGGCGTCCCCCTCCCCCCCTCCGTTTTGACGCCTCTGGGTGCCAGAATGTCATTTTCTCCGGCCGAAAATCACAGGTTCCATCAGAAAAGTGTTCCTGTGCTTTTTTTGTAATGTTCTCGTCGATTTTTTGTTACACAAAAAAAGTTCCAAATCAATTCCATGGGTCATGACGGGGAAAAATTAACAAAACCCTCGAACAAAGAAAAAGCAAAAATTAACCGAAAATCAACATCACATCCACATAAACAGTTCACGGTGGGGCATCCCTTTACCTTTCCTCCCAAACCTCCACGATCAAAAACTTATTTTCTTAAATCTATGAACTACTCACAGTAACAAATCGATTGTACCGCATTTCCCTCCTCAACATAACACACTGGGCACAAGTAAGGGCCAGTGCCTTGCCTATCTTTACCAATATACTTCCGCCGTATCTCCACTCATCACCCCCCCCCCCCCACCCCCCGAGTCCCAATTTGAGTTATAATTCAAAATGCAGTATAGCCTACAGTTCATCGTAATGTCCAGTCCTTTGGTAGTGTCAACGATCAGAACTGAAAATACTGTCGCAGTACTAAACCGGAGGAGCGTCTGCCGTAACTCACCACCCGCTTCAGTTCTACCCCCCCCCCTCCTGTCCCAGCTTAAAACTAAAAATACAATGTACAATTTATGGTAATTCCAATCCGTTGGTACTGTCAACGATCAAAAATCTGTCATATTCACTTCTCGAACACCCTGTCTGTCCAAGTAATGAACCCCTTGGACAATGTGTAACGAAACATAAAAAGGTCTCAAAGCGCGTGCATACGTCTGAACCCACCTGGTGCCGTAAAATGATTAATTGTCCGGATCCATCTGATATTATGACATCTTTCCGGCTCAAAGCGCGTGTCTCCATAGCGCCTGTTAGCGCCGCGTAATTAAGGGTGGTTTTAATCAACTGACACTGAAGTGGTCCATTAAACGCATGTTAGTGTTTTCGGAGATGCATGAGATTTGTAATTGGCGACAAGACTAGGCTAGGAACATTAGGGGGCGGGGGGGGGGGGGGATTTTCAGATTTGTGTCGGTCGCGCAAAGCCGATTCGTCAGCTGAAATTTAGTGTCTGGCCCTTCGAGCAACGACTCCTCCACTCGGTGACGTTAATAATTTTTGTTTGTTAACCTCTTTAAAGTTTAACTGAAAAGGTCTTAGATAGGACAGTCTAGTCATCCATCATGTATTCAAGAAGCTTGAAACCCCGGTTGAAACGCGGTACTTCGTTGCTCCGCTATTTAGGAATAATCGATTTTCAAATAGTGGAATTTCCTTGTCTGATTTGTACACTCTATGCGCTAGTATCTGTGTTGTATGCTAGGTGAAAACGATTTACGAAAAATAAGTGTTCACGCAGCGAGTACTTTCCGTAAGGTCATCACTGGCCACTGGAAAGTCGCGTTTGTTTTGAGATTAAATTTGTCTGCGTTGTAGTAGACATTTGCGTTGTGAGGACGACCGTAGATATTCTGAACGTCAATCTAGAGCAAACAACGAAAGATAAAAAAAAATCCCTCAACACAATCCAAACAAGACCAAAGGTTTCGATGGGATCCCAAAAATTCAATATCTGATCCAGACAACTGGGTCTTGTCTTAGCCAGATCCAGTCTTCGCCAGACTCCTTGAACATTTTTACAATTAAAATTCAGAAACAGATTAAGGCCAAATAGCTAATCACCTGAGAAAACCAAGTTCAGATTTGGATTCAGCATGTGTGTTTACCCCTATAAGTCATATCTGTTTTGACGAAAACTTCCTGCCACTTCTGCCAATTTCCCGGTTCCGGCCGAACTCCAGAACTACTTGTCCGGCGAAAAAAGAAAGCTCAAAGACGAAATCAGGGTATCTTCTTTCCCCAGTAATGAACATCTAATCAACTTCAAATAGAAATTTAGCTTATAACAAATTTTCCGATTCCAGCCGGATTCCGGTCGAACTATATGTGCGGGTAAAATACGATTTTCACACAGGGACTCAGCATATCTTCTTACTCCTAAATCGCTTATCTAATCAACTAGAAATAAAACTTTGACTTCCAACAGTTTTCCGGTTTTGGCCGGATTCCGGACGAACTACATGTCCGGGTAGAAACTTGTTTTCACATAAGTGTTCAGCATGTCTTCTTGCCCTAAATCGAACATCCAATCAACTCCAAATTAAACTTTTAATTTTGACAAACTTTCCGGTTTGGGCCGGATTCCGGTCGAAATACTTGTCCGTCGAGAAAATAGTTTTCACCATCGTCTTCAGCATGTCTCCCTACCTCTAAATCGAACATTTAATCAACTTCAAATAAAACTTTTACTTTCAACAAACTTTCCGGTTTGGGCCGGATTCCGGGCGAAATACTTGTCCGTCGAGAAAATAATTTTCACCATCGTCTTCAGCATGTCTTCCTACCCCTAAATCGAACATCTAATCAACTTCAAATAAAACTTTTACTTTGAACAAACTTTCCGGTTTTGGCCGGATTCCGGGCGAACTACTTGTCCGATGACAAAATGATTTTCACCATCGTGTTCAGCATGTCTTCTTACCCCATAATCGACTATCACATTAGCTGTTTCAAAATATTTTGTTTGTCCCTTAATTTCAATCCCCTCCCCCACCCCTAAATGTAGAGCTACAAAGCCCATCTACGAACTTGACTGGTCCGACGACCCAACGAACCTTCTCACCAAGTTTCATCAAAATATCTCATTCCCTTCGAGAGTTATCGTGCTTACAGACGGACGGACGGACGGACGGACGGACGGACAGACGGACAACTTTTGCGATGTCATAGGTATCCCTCCACTTACGTTTTGGGATCCCAAAAATGCAGTGTATTCAGTTAAAAGACACAAAAATAAGTTGGCTTTTAGTTAAACATTAACGTCACATACCCTTTCCAGAACTACGGAAAACCTGAATTTAATCATTTTTTTCTGTTTGTAAATTTAATCTAAGTTACATCTCAACTCCGTCTTTCAACTGTCAAGTTTTTACACTATGCTTCTTTCAAATACAAGTCCAAAATAATCTTTTAGTACTTTTACTTATAATCGGGGGATTGGACGAGGCTTGCCTAGGGTGAAGTTTAATCGTGATTCTGCCGGTACTAGGGCGCTGGGTTTAGTGACAGTTCATGTAGCAAGATGCAGACGGACAATTACTCGGCACGGTGTTTTTTCCAAACCACTAATGAAAGTGCTAGATGTACGATGCAACCTGAACAACTGCAACCTGAGACCGCATGGGAGGGATGGTGGGACACTCTCACTCAACCCAGCGGTCTAGTAACTTCTCCTTAGGTAAGTCTCATTAAATCCCCAATTCTGTCTCTAGGAACGTTGGTGTTGATAGCAGTTTGTCGTTTGCAGAAGTTTTTATTGGAAGAATAAACTTTGATCCGTGGAAAATCGAACATCAGCCAACTATGTATTTGTACAAAATGAGACCGTGAGAAAGAAACATATTAGTAGTACACGTCAATCTTAGAATCCCTTCTTGTTAGTGTCATACGTGTCATCTGTCCTGGGAGACTGGTGAGGGGGGGATGAGCACGGGATGATGAAGCTGCATCGGAGATAAAACGGTACCCCCTCTCAAGCTATTACCCAGCTATTTTGGGAAACATCCTTCTCGATGGATCCAAATAAACGGTTAGCGACAAAACCACAGACCTATGGTTTTGGAAGCAGGGGTAACAGACCTCCCGCTTTTTGTTTTGAAGGTGTTTCAAATCTCCCTCTCTATAACTGTCATATTTACAAATAAGAGGTTTTTTTTTTTTTTCAGAGGACTCAAAGTCTCAAACACATTTTTTAGCCTCAACATTGTGGCCCTAGTGTTTGACCCATATGGGTGGGTTTGGCAGGATGTTTCGTAGTGCTATTCTTCTAGTTGTAGCTAGGAAGAGCTCTGAACAACTCGTTCAAAGTAGTCGTTGTACCTACAGTACTGATGCGAAGTATGTCCGTCTCGACATCCGAGTCTATTCTTAGACTCGGAGATTCAAATTTCATAGGGTAAATTCAAACCCTCCTAAATTTGAGTTTTGCACTGAATTTTGCACTTGCAGTGATTCCGCATTGTCACTGTGTTGTTTTTTACTTTGTCCGTATTTAGCCAGAAGTCAACGGGCCTGGAAAGGCTTACAACAGCCACAGCCTGGCAACATCCATGGCTAATTTGTTAAAAGCAGAGTCTAGTTTTAAATTATTTGACTGTTTTGAAAGAATGCTACAAGTTTAAAGTAAGTTAAAATTTTGGTTGCCTCGATTTAAAGCAATTCTTCCATACTACAACCACCCTTCCAACAGAGGCTACATTTGGGGGAGTGGGCAGGGGCATACCACCTTAAATTTGGGAGGGCCACAAAATACCAACAATATCATCCATCTTGGTACTATTTTTGGTCTACTAATAGGTTTCAAAGGGCTTGTTTCGGTTGAGGTTCTTTAATTTTGAATTCAGAATTAATCCATTTAAAATTCAAATGTAAAGTAATGACAAAGAATAATATGAACTAATGCCGTTACTTTAATGTATACTCGTCCACAGGTCCATATCCAGGAATTTATTTTGGGAGGAGGGTGGGTCCACCCGCGGGTCGGACAAAAACGATTATTCCTGTATATTTCTGGAGGGGTTCGAATCCCCAAACCCCTCCCTTTGGATACGACCCTGCTCGTCAAATACCTCAAATTTACCCCATTGAATTTGATATTAGTAAGAAACTTTGGATGTGGGCCAGAATCGATGTCTCCCCCCTGAAGCTTACTGAAATGGTACCTCTGCCTTCTAAGCTTTGTCTACGCCTTGCATCATATTATCGCTGCGATCGCTGAAGAACTCTAATAGCGAGGACGGAAGAGCTCTGTGGGCTTCATGCGACCAACCGTGAATAATCGTATTGCATTCAGCTATTAAACCGGGTTCAGGTCCCAACAAAAGGGAACCGGGGACTTGCCGGCGGAAATCAGACGCGTGCGATCCCCCCAACAATAGAGGCGAGGGGGAACTGAGGTATATGGGATAGGTGCAGTTGAGCAACAGTATTACATGGGATAGTGGAGAGGAAGGTTGAACATTAGTGGGTGCGAGTGAGTATCCAGTAGTTGGGAAGGTGTTCTGTGAGATCTCTTGGTCTGATACGTTTAACTAAAGGTATGTCGTGAAGGCTTTCCTTGTGAGATTGTATTCGCTTTTTCGTTGAGTATTGAATGCTTTTGGTTTTCTTCAGGCTTGAATACTTTGACTGATGATTCTACAGTTGCAATTTTTCTAATATTATGAAAGCTGCTCTCTTCTCAGTTAAGTTTTATGAAATAAGTCTTCAAATTATATTAAAATGCTTTGCCCCATTCATGGACGCACAAGCTAAGCCCCAACTTCATTAAACAAATTTTAAATTAAACTTCATTTACTGTTGCAAAATTCGTGGGATGACACGAGATCTGATTTTCTAAGCTTTATCAGGCTTCAGAATCTTCTAATTATATAATCTTCACATATTCTAATTAGCAGTAGACTAAACCCTCGATTGGTTCTCAGACGGCTCCGCTATAAATCCCGAAGTGGGTGGCTTTATTAACCAGGAAATCTTACGTCCCGTTAATATCGATAATACTTCATTGGCTAAATCAGTTGATTGATCGATTGAAGTAGTTCAACGAAAATTAGAGAAGTAGTTAGACAAGAACTGGAACTCATTCATACATTTGTAGAAATACTCTTATCACTGGCATAGGCACTCAATTGTAAGCACGTTTCGTCTTCTATTTTTCTCCAGCTCATATACTTTCCATTTGGGATTGGTTTGGATTTGGAGGAATGGTGAGAAAAGGGGAAAGAGTAGGTGGTTGCGGGCTCTGCCCTCCGATACTTAACAACCAAGGACGGGTTCATGCGGTTTGGATTCGGAATATATTACTATTCCGAACCCGAAGCGCTGAAACCCGGACGAGGTTAGTCGCTTCCCGAATCTCAGCCGGGCTGTGATTAGGGGTAGAGAAAAAAAAGGGGGGGAGAAGAAAGATAACGGATATTTAGAAAATTGTTTATAAGTTTTATGGTAAAATGAAGTGGAGAAGATTGGGAAAATATCCATCTTGGCGCAGACCGTCCTGGTTAAACCGGGTCCACGTTTCGTTTAAATGCGGGCTCTACCCTCTTGCTGGCATGGTGTGCGTGGACACGCTATTCATACTTGTTCTCTACTCTGACTGCTATCAGTTGGCTGATAAAATAATTGCTTTGTACAATACTATTTGAAGCCAAATGTCAGGTTGTTATCCTGGCTCACAAGTTGTATGACAAACTGAGAATATTATAAGAATTACTCCTCAATTATCTGGAATAGTCTCTTAGCCATAGAGATACTTGTTCGCCTATTTTCATGACATGCAAGATAGAGAGTGCACTCTTACATTACAGATCGATATCCCAAAATAAATAAACTTTTACCGTAATCATCCACTAGAAAATATGAATTTAAATTGATTATTACTACATGTTTATTTGTAACCAAGGCTCGTACGGATTTGTTTCTGAGGAACGAGATACCCAATCGCTTGCCCTAAAAATAGCCTTTGCTTTTCCGAATGACCTTGGATCCTCCGGGGATTTCCGAATGTTCGGAACCCCCAGTTTCCTGGGAATCATCAGTCACGGTACATGGGGACTAAATGGAACTAGAGGGGAATGGGTCTGACGAATGGCTTACAGTTTGGTAAACATCTTGTTATCCCTGTGAAATACTGTGAATATCGGAGTTGAGCGTGTTTGAAGACTGTGATGATTTGTCACAACTGTTTAGCAGTATTGTCTAATAATGTTATAAGGGTTGCCAATGCGGCAACCCACCATTCATTCCAGAGTAAGGATAGTGTGACTGTCCATTTCGTGTGGTTCAGTTTTGTACGAGATTTTCAGTAAGGAACGTATGTATCTGCAATCCTACGAATGATTACGACCTTATCTCTTGCTCGTGGACATTCCTAGCAGAATTTGTCACAAAGATTTGTAGATAGGGGAAAGTAGCAATTTTTACCTTACCAAATTTGTCCTTGTGTTTTTCGTTTCTTCTTGTTCTTTCCTGTTTCTTTTGGATAACTCGCTGCAAACTGTGAAAGATCATTTTGCTTGCTTTCTGTGTCAAACTGCAACTGTCCCCCGTTTGTTCCAATTAAGTATCTAGAGGCAGTACATCGTTCACTTCACGAGCATTGAAATAATCAGTTTGATATTGATTTGCTTATCCGTTTTACTTTAAGAGATTCGTGGATATCAGCGATTTTTTTTGTTTAGTGAAACATGAGAAAGAACAATCCTGAATAAGTTATAGTTTAAAAAGTTACTCTACTACTCAGTTAGAAAGTAAGGTTGAAAATCACAATGGCGGATTTTTGGCACTCATCACGACTGTCATTTTTCGGTAATACGCTTGCGAAACAGTGACACTTCCGGTTTTTCATCCCCAAAAGCTGTGTGTAACTTGAACTACAGAGTTCCCAGACAGATTTTAAATTCCCTGTCCAGCTTCCGACCAACAACAAAAGCCCCTTTCAAAACTCGAGCCTCGATCGGTTGCTATTGAAGACAGCATTCTTCCCACTACAGTTCCTTCGTCCTCTTTGAAATCAGATCACGTGTTCACAAAGTATGTAGTAATCGCTGACCTTTCTTTCACGTAAGAATTTAGAGACCGTTACTTGAAGGTTTGGAATTTAAATAAAAATTACACCTTGGTAATGAACTTTTGAACCGCAGCAGCTGTTCGCGATGATATACTATAATTGTAGTGTATGTATTGTGAACCTAAAATCAACTAGTCGGCTTACCGCCGTTTCGAGATTTTTAATGAATAAACTAAATTCAAATTTAATTGATTGATGCATAATTTTCATAACGTAATACTTTCAAGGTGACGCACTTCAAAGCTTAAAATTTAGTAGTGGTTTGGGCAGCTTCCTTTCTTTCGCATACGCGTACCGTGAGAATTGCCGTCACAAAATAACCTTGGAAAAAAGAAGGAGAGTTATCAATACTCGCTATTGAAAACAGCTTTCTTTCCAACACAGTTTCACTAATACACCTCTTTTGTAGCCTAGTGGGGCCTGGTGGGATATTTTCCTTAAAGTTACAGTTTAAAGCAAACATTATTTGAATGTTTGGCGTAAAAATAAATTGAAATAAATTTTGTTTGTAACCCATCCAGAGTACAGCAAAAATAGAAAAAAAAACACTATAAGAACACCCAAGATAATTTAAATTCACTAAAAATAACTAATGCCGATTTTAGTTTCTTCATCATTGGTGTTTGTTTTGCGTACCGGACAATAAGAATTAAAACAACCGTTACCTTGAATCTTGAAAGTTCAGTAGTAAACACTCGCTACTGGAATAAAAGTATTTGCATTTGCAGCCTACACTCTTTCGAACACGTAGTATGTGCTTAGGAAGTATGGTTTTCACGTCCGTTAGAATTTAAAGCGGCGGATTTAAATTTAAATCCAAGTTAGCAATTTAAATAATAATATGAAGATTTTCGTTCTTCTATTCTTGATCTAGCTTTTTACTTACTACATTGGGTAAATTAAAGTTACCATTCCCTGAAAGTTTCGAAACAATAAATACAGTAATAAACACTCGCTGATGTAAACAACAAACTTTGCTGATATAGCTTACGCCTCTTCAGAAGCATCCGCGAAGTGTGCTTTGTTAGTGTCGTTTGTTAAGTTTAAAAAAAAAAAGTTCATATTTAAAAGCTTGAAGTTTTAGTAATACTGTGCATATCTCTTTTGCTTTAAGCATGCAAACGTATTCGTGTGCTTTGAAGTAGGCTTATACTGAGTTAAGGTTATATTAAATAAATCAAAGAGACATTTTCTAGGTAGTCTACCAGTTCAGACTCACATAGTTGCATTTCCTAATTATATTTTGTGTGTTTTTTTTATTAAAAACATTTCGTTCTAGTTTGAAACTCCAAAGCAGCTTCAGCTTTAGCATATTGTGTCGGCTTGAATTGTTCTCCACCTCTTTTGTTATTGGTCTTTCTAGTGGTAGCTTATAGCTTGTCTTATTTTTCGCTTGTCACCTCTGCCGCCATTTTATAATTTCTCCGGCGTCATGCCCGGTCGCACCCCCTCCCTCTCTACTCCTTGTCCCTGTTTATCAGCTTGATCTCTGATTGTCCAAACGCAATTCTTGTTCCTTGATTTCAAGGGTTGTGTGGGGACATCAGTGGGAAAAGCCAATCATTTCGTCGAAGATCGTCGTTGGTCGTGATTTTGTGATTATGTGTGATCCTCAGAAGTGTCCTTCTTCCCGTGACTGAAAGACGAATGCCGAAAGACGAAAACGAAATCGTTTTTTCCCGACCTCCCTGAGTCGGCAGCTGCAAAGTTGACCGCTTGGACAGGATAGCATAAGCTGAGTCGTCGAGGTGGCTTGGACATAGCTGTTCCTATCCAGTCATTTCACCTGCCCAGTCGACTTCCAGCCGTGTCAAGTCACCTTTTCATTGACTCAATGCCGCAAAAGGTAATTGGCTGTTCTTTTCGAAAATTAGTTGTTCTTTTCGCTTGCGTGCTTCTTATGATTTCCAACGTTATCTTCTTTTGGTTATTTGCTAGCATGCAAATTGTACGGTACTGTTGGATTTTACTTCTGTTTGTCCTATCGTCCTGTTTTGTTCTTTCATGTTAGTGTTTTGTAATGTTATTCAGCGCGCCCTCAGAAGTTTATGCGTCCTATGTTTCGTGATTTTCAATTTTTCGTCGAAAAAGTCGTATAATTTTTCTAATTTAATTTAAAATAGAGATCCCAAACTTTTTAAGAGCACAACTGTTACTATAGAAATGATCTTTTCCATTTAAAATGGACCAGAAAAAACGTTTTCGAAAATACCATTACTTTCGACCTGAAACTAGTGATTCTCTTGTTAGCGCTTGTCGATTATAACCAGCCTTCCTGCTCTCCGACGCGGCAGCTGGGCGCAAAAGATTTGAAAACCGAACGTGCCTTGCTTAAAAAGTGGGAAAACTAAGCAAATAAAAGAAGTAATAAACAGAATATAATCACATCCTTATGTGTGAAAGAGTTGTCAGTGGACAATGAAGATTCCGGCAAAGTTTCGTTGGGTGACGGGAAAACTCGACAAGGCCGAAAAAGCGCTAAAAATCCGTGGTTACGAAACGAAACAACGGAAAAAGGTGGGAATTTTAGAAGCTTATAATTCCATATGGGAGCTAAGTATATCGTGAAAGGCAGAATAAGCAAGAGGTGTCCTTTAATGTTTTCTTTGCCTGTCGTGCTGTTTCGGTTCATTGTGTCTCCGCCATATAATGTCTTATTGTCTGATGCTTATACGCTTTACAGTTCCTCGGATTTGCGTAATCAAGTTCAAAGCCCGATGCTGCTTTTAAAGTCGGGTGCATCTTGCGAATTGATATTCGCAACCCTTGGTCTTTTGAGGCCTTGGTCTTTTGAGGCCATGACAATATGAATGTTTAAAGTCCGTATTTAAATCTCGACACATTACTCTATTCCAATACTTAGCTTCTGCTTGATACAAACCTACCCATTCTTTTGGATTACCATTTTTCATCGTGGAATTTAGGAATCCTGGCGTCGCAGACTGCATTTAGGGATCTAGCAAAGTTGCAACCTCAAGGAAGTGAGCGCATTTGCAGTCGTATCACTGTTTATGATATTTTCGAGGAAGGGAAAGGTTATAGTTGCCAGGAAACGCGGAGCGGCTTTAAGCAGGAAAACCTCGAGGCCCTCTTTAAGGTATGTGTATTTTGTGAGTAATTCTAAAATATCGTTAAAGCTCCTGGAGCACTGGCTCCATTCGAGTTAGACGTGGTAACCTTTCGACGGGTAGCGTCAAGTGTGTCAGTTGATGCGGAGAACGCATTCAGAGTAGCGGGACCCTGTTTCGTCCGGCGTCTGGATTATTACTACTTTTCGGACAGTTTGTCTAACGAGGCTGAATGAATCTTAACTTAGTAAAGGAAATGACAGGTATGATGAAGGAAAGAAAACACTTCAAATAGGAAAGGTTACTAGAGAGAGAAAAGCTGCACGAGGAGGCATGAGAAAACCGCAGAAACAGAAGCCACACTATAAACAGAGCCTATGCATTTGAAGTCGCGGCATTGGAGTTCAGGTGCTTCGACCGGTCGTAGTTTTTCAGTGTCGGCCTTTTGCTTCAGCGCTTTTTGCTATCGCTTTTGTTGCATGGAGCAGTTTTGTCTTTCGTCGTTTTTGCAGATTGCGATTTGTTCTAACAGTGTTTTTCAGTCTGGACTTTACGGTCGAGTCACGACTTTCGCATGTTGCGTGCTGTGGATACGTGGCGCTGTTTTTGCTTTCGCTTTTCCTTTACGCGGCGCAGCCAAGCGAATAATCAAAACTGTGCCACTTGACATCTCGGCTTCATCCTCCCAAACCTCGGGCCATCCGGAAACTAAAATATTATTTTACGAACTCATGCTCTACATCCCCTTTTGTAACCTTTCCTCCACGCGCAGCTTTCCTTTTTTCAGTATACTTGCCATCTGGTGCAATTTGCCTCTTTTTAGGATGCCTTCTTCTTGCTGTACACGTTCCTCGTCCACCGCGCCTTTCCTATCGCTCTTTTAGTCGATCCCTCTCACTGCTTCTTCTACGCGATTCGACTACATTCTTTTTCGGGGGAGGATTCGGGGGAGGATTTCCCCGTGGTTTTCGAGAAGACACATCCGGCATCCAGTAGTTCACAAAGCGTAGCATACTGCTCAGTCCTTCTTGTTTGACAGAGAGACTTCGTTCCAGCAGATTGTTCAGCGATTTATTTTTAGTTTCATAACAAATTACACAAGGATGCGCAGTTCTAACAAATAACACTTGGTGTGTTATCTGCTATGATATTGCAAACGTTATGTATAACAAGCATTGTCAGGAAAAGCCGAAACACCGCCGAAAAAAGACATGCTGGCTTTTCCGATATCGTAATAACAAATAAAAAAGTCAGCAGATGTTTTTTCGGCAGTGTTTTGGCTCTTCGTGTATGCATAACCTTTTAAAGCGTAACGTCTGAAAATTTTAGCAGCTACCATTCTAAGTTTTAACTGTTGAAACCATGCATCCTTGTGTTATCAGTTATGAAACTTCAGACAGTGTATTCTCGTCGATATTCTTCGTCAGCGTTTGAACAAAAGGTTGATTGTGATTTAGTTCGTTTTATTACGTGACATAAAGCAAACCCGAAAGACAACAATTTCTTAGTTGATAATCTATTGCACATTCGATTAGTAACAGTCCAAAGGTGAATTTAGGCAGTGCTTAATTTGGCGGCATATAGTATTCCCAGCGAGGTCCCCTTGATCCCCCCATACCCAAAAATATAACGAAAATAACCAATAATATCAAACAAATCAACACAACTTTTGAAGATTCCTGCTGTTTGGAATCTAAGAGAATTCCATGTCGCTCCAGATATGCATTTAGCTGAGTCCACATTCCGTCGAGTGCACTGCGCAGTACCAACTGCGTTGTGGAGGATACAGCTCCGACCGCACTTGCAGCCATACTTCCCAGTTGCCTTGCGGACGCAGCAGCCAACTGTATGGCAAGCTCGCTTATCGCCGGCTCTTCCGCTTGCTGAGCCTCTGATCTACGAAGGTGCCTCTCTGAGCTACGAAGACGCGCCTCTGAGCTGCGAAGCTCCGCCTCCGGGCTACGCATCTGCGCGTCCGGATCCCGCAACTGCGCGAAACTGGCTGGCGGCTCGCTCAAGACTAGAGCTTGACCTTCCATGGGAGTCATTTCTTCATCCTTTGATTCCAGTGGCTGGTGCGGTTGACTCTTTCGTCGGCTTGGTCGTGTTGGGACGGGCGATTCGCTTCTTTCGTAAATGTGAACAACTTGTTGGGGTGGTAGCTCCGGAACTTGGATTTGTATTGTGCTGGGGTCAACGGAGACGCTTACGTTGAGGGGTGTGTGACTCTGAATCTCGGTGACCTGAAAATATATAAATCAGTGTCTGTATGGCACCTGCAGACTTCGGCTTCATCTCAGTCCTTCCATCCGTTTTTGTCAGGAAAACGCAAAACTCAGCCGACGTATTTGTTTAAAGCACCGTTCACAAGCATGCCCAGCCAAGCACAGATGCCTAGGCCCGTGCCTAGCATCACCGTTCACACCTCAGTTCTAGACTCTAGAACCGATGCCTGGCTAAGCCTGGGCGCGTCTCTAGGCACCTGTGCTTTGGTAGGCATACTTGTGAACGCGGTTAAAGCTACAAGTCGTGTCCATAATACCAGTGACACCTACTTTCATAATAGCATTAACTAATTCTTAAGCCCGGAGACCTAAATTTCGTATGTTACATTCTAAGCCCGCTAAAGATACCTCACTAATCTTTGCACTTACCGCGATTCACTAGTTTAAATGCATATTATGCTCACAATGAGTGTACGCGTATCATGCTTTTGATGCGCAAAACCGGTTATCTGAATTTTGCCGAGTTTTTGCTAGAAGTCAGTGGGCCTGGGAAAAGGCTTGCAACAGCTAAAGCCGTCAATAATTTTTTAACGGCATGGCCCATTCTTCCAGTATTCAAATGGTTTTGAATGTTGGAATATAAACAGTAAGAGGGGTGCTTTAACAAATCAAATATGATTCTGAGTCGGCTTGGGAAACATTTGAACTTATAGCTTTCAGTTACGTGTGTTCTTGTTTGAAGGAGATTAGCAG
Source organism: Branchinecta lynchi (assembly GCA_023053575.1). NCBI lineage: Eukaryota > Metazoa > Arthropoda > Branchiopoda > Anostraca > Branchinectidae > Branchinecta > Branchinecta lynchi. The sequence continues at coordinate 8,983,588 of JAKZAP010000018.1, forward strand.
TAGCAATAATAACGATACAATGCAACAGAAAAGACTTTCCGCTATAAAAAGTAATAATCATTAATATATATTTGTTTAAATCCTGTAATAATTAGTAATGATCCTGTAGCATGCTTGGATGTCATGTTGAATCACATATTTGATCGATTGCATTTTCACAGCTTTTTCTCTCATTTTGTCTGAAATTTTTTTCTTCGCCGTATTAAATTTGAAACGATAAATTATAATCTAGAAAACCTTATTTAAGTTTGATTCTGCGGGCTGCGAATTCTCTTTTTCGATTCCTAGGTTACGTAAAATACAAGAAAAAATCAGTCTTTTATTATAGCATTAGAATTATGTGAGAGTTCCCCTGAACTTGAGTAATTTTCCCGTAAGAAGTAATTTCGTGTTTACATTTTGTGTGTTTCACGGACTTGTTACGAATTGTGTTGCAATTATTATTGAACTGACAAATTGATTCGAGTGTTTAGTTATGTTTGGACGTAGAAGTCAAATTCGGCGTTCACGCTGTGAAAGTTACTTTTTAGAATTAAAAATCTACTCTACTCTACTCTACTCTACTAAGACTTATTTCTTATTCTGAATCCGTGATAAACGGGATATAGTGTAATACTCCACTACCTCACATATGAAACTTACCTGTAAGATTCCGGTGGCGAGATCTTCTGCAGAAATGGTCCTAACAGTCAGCGTGTTAACAGTCAACCTGTCGACCTCTAGCTCGGTCAGCCTTAGTCTCTGTGGCAGATCCACTTGCAAAGGAGGAATATGTGGGATATGAACTGGGATACATTCTGGGAACCGGATTTCAGGGTTTAGGATAACCGGCTGAATTATGGGCTGGAGACTTGTTGATGGTGAAGCAACTACCACCGTTTGTGTTGGTATAGTCTCTAGTATCTCTGCAGTCACGGGGCGTCGTGGAACTGTGACGAGATCGGCTAGGGGCTCGAACTCTCGCGAAGGTTCTGTCTGTATTGAGATTGACACCTCCTCAATTGGGGTATAAGTGAGATTTTGAGTGCTGGAAGCGCTGAGAATGATGATCTTATCTTCAATGTCCTTTTCCGTATCTTTCTCGAGGTTCTTTTCAACCTCATTCATGAGTTCGTTCAGCTGGTCAGTGTTAACTGATACGAAGCTGGGATGGGTTGTTGGGTGAGGAACAGTTGGAGGCTGTTGAGTATCAACCCGCAGATTTTCTACAATTCTGGGAGTTTGAGGTTCCATGTGAGACATTTCGCAGACGACAGCTTGGATATTTGTTGTCGTGGGTGCAGCGCCGTCTTGTGGTTGCTCCCTGACAACGTTGCTGATTAATTCGTCAGGACAAAACTGTAACGACCTAGACGAGCGAGTTTCAGGTTCAGCGAGTGGAGTAGGACAAGAGTTTTCTTCGACCGGTATAGTAATGGAAGTTGTTGACTCGGATGCTGGCAGTGATTTACCTCCGTCTTGGTTTGTCGTGTTTTCAAAACTGTCACGTATGTGTTGTCCGGGAAGAGGTGATACGCCTTCAGGAGTGAAGGAAGAAATTGGCACTTCTGCTGCAAGTTCTGTTGTTAGAAGAGGAACATCTCTAGGTGGGCCATACAGAGCACAGCCGACTGCTTCCGGCTTGGATAGGGTTTCCGTGCTATCTTTTGATTCCGGCACATCGATAGGTGTGTCGTCGTGGACTCTAAGGTCTTCCATTTCTGCACTACGGCGTAACTTCGATGGGGACTCCCTGCCATTCACTTCCGCCACTGGGGCAGCTGACTCACTGAGAGCAAAGCTTAGTCTTCCAGTCTGAACTATTTCAGGGTCTTCTTGGCTTCCTTCCGTTGACACAATTGTTGGTAACTGGCCGAGTTTGGGTCTTGGAGATGCATCGGCTTCCACAAGAGGATCGGCTACGTCTGAAAAGTCTGTAGCAGAGTCGCGATCGCTACCGCTGTCGGAAGATTTGCCTTGCTTCTTCTTCGTTCGAGGCAAAGGTGGAAGAGGGCGCTTGTTCATCCTTTCAACAACCTCGGCAGATTGTAATTCCTCCATGTGGTCGCTCTCACCAGGATGAGGAGTAGATTGTCTTTGTTCTTTATGTGAGTGGCGTCTTGTTGGCCGTTGCGGGCGAATTGTGCAGTAGGACCGATCAAGTTTTGGCGAAGTTGTTTTCTTGCGGCACGGGGCAGTGCAGTACGAATCTGGAAGAGGTGGTCTGGGAGGTGGAGAAACTGGGTACTCATATTGCTCATTTGCATCATCAGGTACGGGTGGAGGTGGTCGTGGTGGTTTCTTTCTCTTCTCCCCAACTTTGGTTATGACAGCGTACCCATAGCCATCGTCTAATCCCTGACTTGGCGATGTGATCTCGACCCACTGAATCCTTTCAGCCATGTCAGAAATGTCGGCTTCTAAAGAATCTGCAGACGTTATATATTCTTCTGCCTTGATTGACGGCTCAAGTTCTACCTCCTCAGTTTCCACGGTAATGTCGGATACCTTCTCTGCAGCAACGATGTTAGCCGTAACACCTTCAGCAACTAACACTTCGGCCTCAGCCGGGTCTTGCTCTCTCGTCGATGAAGCAGTCCGGCTTGACTTCTTTTTCCTTGGCAAAGTCTGTGGCTGTTCAGCACGTACAAGTGACAAGGCAATGACGTGAGGGGGTTCAGCGTCCGACAGAGCAGAATTCAATCCAGACAAGGCAATGACATGGGGTGGCTCGGATTCGGACAGACCAAAAGGGTGTTCAGAAACCACAAGATCGGTGTCTTGCAAGGTTGGTGCAATCGATGATCGTTTCTGCTTGCGTCTTGGGAAAGTCTTAACTATTTCGTCGTCGTATTCGTTCTTTATGTTCTCGTCTTGTGCTTGGAGACTTGGCATTGCTTTCTTCTTGCGCCTGGGTATGGTCGTGATAGAATCTACAATGCTTTCGCTCTGAACTTTCCTGCTGCGGCTTCTATTTGGCTTAGACGGTGCTGGCTTTTTCTTTCGGGGCAGTGTCGTCGGAGCCTCTTGGATTTCTCCATTTAGGATGTTTGGTAGGTCTCTTGAAAAACTTTTCTTTTTTCCAAGTGGGACATTGTGATACTGAGGTTCGGGAAGAGCTGACGAAAGAGTCTTCTTCTTGGCTCGGGATCTAGAAGGACGATCGGGATTAGGAACAGGCACATCGTACTCTTGTGTGCTGCCTTGGAACGCTGCTTCTAGCTGAGCATTGAAGGCTTCTATGTCTACTGAGAAAGGTCGAGGAACGGCATAGTGAGGAAGCGTTTGACTTTCATTTGTAAGGTTATTCTCAGTGTCTTTGGAAGACGCATCTTTGGAAGCTGTTCGCAGTTTCTTGGTGCGAGAGGGACGTAGACTTCTCTGCCAGTCTTGGGTGTTCTCCTTGTTTTCGTCGTTTACAGTCGCAACTGACTTCTTGGGCTTGCGGCTTGGTCGTGAGAGAGTCTGAATTTCTTCTGTGGCTTGCTGTTCTGTCAAGATGACCTGACCTTCCTCTTTAGCCTTTTGATCTTCTGGCACCAGATCTTGCACCTGAGGTATCGGTGAGGGATCCTTTTCTGGCCTTCCCTGATACTCGCTGCATTCAGTAGGTTTCTGGGATTCAGCCTCAAAGACTTCCTGCATGGCATACTCTGTTTCATTATTGAATGTGGTAGCGTTAAGATTTGGTTGTTTTGGCTGTTTCGTCCTCCGTATCGGCTTCTCGATAGGTTTTCTTTCCTCAAGATTTAGTTCTGGCTCTTTGTTCTCGTTCCCAGCACCGTTGACGGACAGGGGTTCAATTGCGTCAATGTTTGTTTCTTCGACAGGACTACTTTGAAGGGGGAAATCTTCGTGATCGCCTTCTTCGCTGTACCTGCGTGCTAACTCGCCTTGGGAGTACTCGACATTATAATAATCTGGGTTGTCTACTGCCAGTTTTGGTTGATCTTCTTCGACTGTCGTCTCACTTTGGGGGAAATAGTTGTTGAAGTCCTCGGAACCGTAAGAATGCTCCAAAACCATGTTCCTTGTGAGCTGGTTAGATTTTGGCGTAGAGTAGGCAACATCACAAGAGAATGATGGGACATCATAGCCCTCAAGAGGATCTCTCGGCCTAGGTGTGTCGTATTCTGGACGTTGCTCTTCTGCAGGGATTTCAACGTCAAATATGGCGCTCGATGTTCCTTCAAGACTGTCTTGGGGTTCAAGCTGTCCTTTTTGTTCTTCCGTCTTCTTGGGTCTACCTATATTCATGGATGTCTGCAGTTTCTCCCCTGTTACTTTCAAAGCTTCTTTGCTCTTTGCAGCAGTCGATTGCAATGCCACCTTTGATTTAGTGAAGGCTGTTTTCGACTTGTTGGCAGTGACGGTTATTGCATCTTTCGACTTCACTGCTGTATTCTTGAGCGCCTCCTTTGATTTCGTTGTTGTATTCTTCCAGACGTCTTTACTTTTGCTAAACATGTCGCTGACTTTGTTTTTGGTTGTAGCAGGCTTCTGCACTTCAGGATTGTCTAGATTTTCTGCAATCTCGACAAGCTCCTCCTCTGGCGGTGGTGGCAATTTATCCTCTTGCTGGTCTGCAGACGTGGATTGCAGTCCATAGACTCTCGGTACTTGATCTTCACTCTCATATGTCGTAATCTGGAAGGAGGCCGCCGAAGGATGGGCAATTGGCTCATAACCGTCTTCGATATCTTTTTCCATGCGAGACTTTGACCTCTTCTTTCCTCTGGTAAGACTTGACATTCTCTCTTGTACGCGGCTGAAGCTTTCACCAATTCTCTTTCTGATTGGACTCGCACTCTCTGACCGCTTTGATGCTGCCGGTTTTAGTTTTTTCATTGCTTCGGCATTAACTTTCTTGACATTTCGCTTTAGACTGTTAAACTTCTCTTTGGCAGGTTCAGAAATGTTCTTCATTGCTTCCTTGAGGTTATCGACTTTTCGCTTCTTTTCTGGTGCTTGTTCGACATTTTCTCGGTGCTCGTCGCCTTCGACACCGTTCTCTGCAGATGTCCTTTCATTTTCGTTAGCATTAAAAAATTCGTCGAACTGATCACCCTGAGTCTCTTCTGCTTTCTCTTGCTGGACGTAATGCTCGTCATAGCTGCCAAGACGATTCGAGTCAAGCTGCTTAAAAGTTTTATCAACGAGCTTCATCTCCTCTTCGTCCATATGCTGGATTTTTTCAGCCTCTTCTCGGAGGTATTCAAGAATATGCTCAGGTAGGCTATCGTCTTCTTGCCTGTTAGAAAGATACGCCTTCAGGAAATCGGGTAACTCGTCCCCAGCACTTGCTTCATTTGTTTTGGGATGTTCTTGTCTGTGCTCAGCTTGTTCTCGAATGTATTCAAGAATGTGCTCTGGGAGACTGTCATCATCCTCTCTATTTGTCAAATAAGCTTGAACGAAATCGGGTAGTTCATCCCGAAGACTTTCTTCCTTTGCGGGTGGCCTACCGTTCTGTTTCTCGACCTGATCTCGAAGCATTTGTTCATGTTCCTGGAGCTTGGCAACTCGCTGCTGGAGATACTCGAGAATATGTTCGGGAAGACTGTCATCGTCAGTACGGTGCAAAAGATAAGTGACAAGGTACTCAGGAAGTTCTTCTTCTGAAGGGAGGTCGTCGATAAACGCTTGAACCTGCTCTTGGACCGTCATGGACTGCTCAGGGGGCTCAGACTCGGTTGAGGGCATGGTTGGTTGGTTGACAGAGGCTTCTGGCGCTTCTGCTCCACCGGTATCTGCAAAGGGAGGAGTTTTAATGCTATAAACAAGGAGCATTGCCACAGACGAGTGTGAGCTGGGTTTTGCTGGATGATTGTCTTAGACGTCGTCCTTCCCGCGTCTTTGTTTATTTCTTGATTTGTGTACCAGATCCAAATATGAATGTACGTGTACGAATAGAATATACATCTTGCAAAATTTGTGTATCTACCCGCTTATTCCGATTCTTTGCACGGCTCTCCTGAGTGGCTCCGGGAAAAATGCAAAATAAGAGTTTTCTTGTGTTTGCAAAAAGCAAGGGACAAGAAATAATTTAGTATTAGTTGTGGGAGACCGAAATCTCGTACAGTTTTATACTCGACCATTTCAAGTTTTAGTCTCTCTAGAACAGAAAATGAAACTGAAATTTCTACTTGGAACTGATTCGCCGTCGTATCCCACCTCCCTCCCCCTTGCACAGACTTTGTTACAGAGACTGTTGCCGAAACCGAAACGGCCACTAGGGGCTATACATAAGAAAAAGAAAATAAGCAAGTAAAATGCAGCTTTAGTCTGTGCGTGCGTTAGTGGACATTTTTTTTTTTAGCGGTGTGACCTTCCAGTCAATGCACACAACTGTTTGGGCATACTAAGTACCGTCGTCGATCAGTCAGGCATAGCCTACTAATATTCCGGAAAATATTTAACGCTGTTGTGTTCAGGATCATTCGCACCGAGAATTTGGAACTTGTGATTCCTATGGAGAGACTACTCCTCATTCGACAAATACGGAAAGGGGCATAAAAAGTTGTGAAGTGTAGACTTAGATAAATTAATATTATTTTAACTTAGATAATAAATTGTCAAAGTTTGGTAACTATTCTGGGCCTGTAATTGGTTGGAAATGTTTTTCCTGGTTTGTCCTTAATTAATGTTTTGGAAAATACAGTTTATTTTGGGGCTTTAACGCTGGTATATTCAGGGTAATTCTTACCAAGGATTCGAATGGTGTGATGCATACAGAGAGATTGCCACCCATGCATCCGATGAAACAGAAAATGTGCATACAAAATAATTTGAGTTAGTGAGGTATAAAACTTGTGACTTCGCGACTGACTTGTTGACGTTGGTCTGTAAATGATTGGAAACATTTTTGTGGTTTGTTCATAACCGTGTAATCAAAGTTTTTAGAAAAGTTCCATGAGAAATGAGAGTTCGAAGACTTTAAACTTTTTCTACAAAAACGAATGTTGCTTCCTATTCTTTGATTTTGTATCCCGACCGATAGAATCTTTTGCGTTCACACTTTGAAGCCTTCAAAGCTCTCATTTCCAAGGATTGTTTTTATAGAACTTAGATTTTAAAAATAAGAAAGAAGATTAAAGTTTCCAGCAATTTACAGGCTCAGAATTTTTAAAAGTGTCGAAAAGCGTTTCCGTTGGATAGGGTTCAATCTCTCTATGAGTGAGGTTCCTTACCAGATAACTTTCAGGGTTAAAATCGAGCCTACCACCGAACACAAACGTATTATCAACGGCATTTTTCTTAGTTTTTCGCTACCGTCATTCCTCTATGATATTAAAAAACCGGCGACAGCATGACACTCATCGAAGGTAGCGATACAAGGTAATAGTGCGAACACACGATCAGGATAGGTATCTCCCGGACTGGAATTTCTGCCCGGATGTTGGCACCATCATCACTTCCATATAGAAAAGTTGAGATTTTCAACTTGATGATGAAAGTGCAGGAAATTCGGCCGGGAAATCCTAATCGTGTGTTCACATTAGTTGCGTTTTTGATCCGAATTCTCCGTTCCGAATTCTCGCTTCTCAATTCTCGATTCTCGTATAAATTTTTGCTCCTCTGACTTCTCCATTCTTGCTTTTGACAAAAACACTAATTTTGCAGCTCGTCGCAACCCGGTATACCTGTACATGCATATTGAACACCCGATTTCTGTTGACCAATCATGGTCCATTTACACACTGCGTAAAATCCGAGCGTATTCTGAAATCCGAGCGTATTTTACGCTCGTTTTGAGCTTGAAAAGATTCTAGCAATATGGACGTATTTAAATACAAAACGGACCGATTTTAGTATTTTACGCAGTATGTAAACCCACCACCAGGGAGGAGAACGGAGAGAGGAGAATCGACAATTCACCATCGGAGCAAATTCTCGATTCTGCAGAATCGCGAGGCTTTCCCCGTTCTCGATTCTGACAAAAATGCAAGAAAAGAAGAATTCACTTCATTTGAATAGTCCAAAAACGCGAAATAGGAGAATTCGGAGGGGAATCGCGAGGAGAATTCGGATCAAAAACGCAACTATTTTAAGTGAGAAAACCAGTGAGGTATCGTTCGGGGGGCTAAAATTTAGCGTGTGAAATTCACGCCTCTGGGTTCATTTGGATGGAGCGATTACGGAAAGAGCTTGCTTCAGTATTGTAGGCAAGACAGGTCCTTTAAGGCTAGTTCTTTTTTATAGAATATCGGTTCTCTCTCTCCCCCTTTAGCCAATTTGTCTCTACTCTAATCAGTCGTTGTCGTTCATTTTCAGTGTGCCGGTAGGGAATCAATTCGGTGAGTTCCAGGTGCCCTTGCCAAGGAAGTGTAATTGTCTGGCGTTTCCCGATGAAACTTGGCATCCTGCTCAGTTATCAGTTCCATGCAACTGACAGAGCCTCACATAAAATGGGAGTTAGCTGGTAAATCTATTCTTCTGTGGTGAGATAGGACCTTATCGTTGGTAAAGGGATAGGGGACATCGGTGAATGGGACGTTGGAAGGGTGACTAAAGCATTTTATGGTACTGCTTGGGTGGATTAACAGATCCGAATGTTTTATTTATTTTTACCTCGGTCAGTAGGGTCTCTTGGGCGTCGTGTTCTACTTCGTTATGGCTAGAGTCTTGGAGATTCGGTTGATGGGAACTGATCGTTTGTAAGGAGGAGGGGCATATGTAAACAGGACCAAAGGTTCCAAAGGGATCACACAAAGTAAATATTTGTTAGACCCCTTGATCCAGAAATCGGGTCTTTTTAGATTTTCGGTCTTCGCCAGACCCCTTTAACATTTTACTATTTATCCATGATCAACCGCTTGTACTCGAACTGGTACCGTGTTTGTGTTTGAAAAATTGTGGCCACACAACTAATCGGATGGCAAAATCCAAGTTCAGGTACGGAATCAGCATGCATGTCTGCCCCTGGTCTATATCTCACCTTTAATCGACTTTACACAAATCTTTTACTTGACCAAATTCCTCGTTTGTGCTGCATTCCGGGACACCTGCATGCAGAGCAAAATAGATGGCGACATCGAGGGGCGAACCAAGAACCAATCGATCCAAATTTCCGGGTTTTGGCGAAAATAAAGCCCAGAGATGGATTTATGGAATGTTCTTACCCCCGATCTGAACTTCTAATTGACTTAAGAATTAACTTCTTTTTACGAAATTTCCGGTTTGGCCCGATTCTGGATATACTTCTTGTCCGGCGAGAAAATTAGTTTCAGATCTGGATTCAACATGTCTCCTTACCTTATATTGACTATATCATTAGGTTTTAAAACTTCCTGGCAGATTTCCGGTTTCGGCCGGATTCCGGACGAACTGCATGTCTGGCCAGAAAATAAAGTTAAGAAAATCTTATAAGTTCTAAAAAATTATTTTTTGTCACCCCTTTATTGTAAACCCCCACCCCAACATATAGATGTACAAAGCCCATCTACGAACTTGACCTGTGCTTTGACTCAAAGAATTCCCATACCAAGTTTGAACAATGTAGATTAACTCCTTCGACAGGTGTCCTGCTGACAGACAGACAGACAGGCGGACGGACAAACTTAACGAAGTCATATGTATCCCGCCACTAACATTCTGGGATCCCAAAATTGGTATTAAAGGATAAGTCTGCCAAGATTTCTCCGGCGGTATTTTGGCCATTCTCGGCAAGAATCCTCGTCAGGCTGTAGTCAGAAGAAAGGAATCTACGAAAACTCGCTGGAGTCATATGTATCCCGCCACTAACGTTTTGGGATCGCAAAATTTGTATTAAAGGATAAGTCTGCCATGATTTCTCCGGCGATATTTCGGCCTTTCTCGGCAAGAATCCTCGTCAGGCTGTAGCCAGAAAAAAGGAATCTGCGAAAAATTGCTAGAGCAGCAAATCTGAGATGACTTATCCGTTTAGCCCTATTTCTTATATAGGATTCCCAGTCCGCTTGGGCTGAAGAAGTACCTAGGCAAGGAGCGTTCGGTTGTTTTGATCAAAGGGATATTGGACGCGTCCTTTTCCACTCCTGCTGTGGCTGAGGTTCCAATGTTTGTATGTGTTGCCGTTTCTCAGAAGTAAGTAATGTATTTGTGACGCGTACTTTTAAAAAGCGGAGTATATAAAAGAAAAGAAACAAAACATTTAAAGCACACATCGCATTATGTACTGTTTATGTTCCAGTTTTGAGAACTATTTGAAGACTGTAAAGCTAAGCTCTGCTTTTAATAAATTATCCACGGCTCTGTTATTAAGCCTTTCCCCACGCACTTTGACTTCTAGCAAAAATTTTACGCATAACGCGAGCACTCGTCGGGAGCATAATGCGCAGAGGAAATAGTGAGGCAAGTGCAGAGATTAGTGAGGTTTCGTTAGCGGGCTTGGAATGTAACATATCAAGTTTAGGTATCCGGGCTTAAGATTAATTAAACCAGTTTTTCTTTTATTCCCAACGGATTTAACTACGGACCGGTAAGGAGGGCATTGAAAAGGGCGATTGGGGAGTAATATCTTAGGAGGTAGAGTATTTAATAATACTTTAGGTTCCGCTGGGAAACTCCAGCAATTTTCCTACGAAATAGCTGCACACGGTACGATATGAAATCTCGTTTTCTGGTGGATGGCGGCAGAATGCACTATTTGCGTTATTATCTAGCTCTTTTTTTTATTTCGCGATTCCTCAAACTTTACCTTCTGATAGAGTCATAAACAGTGAAAAAATTACAAGTGCGTCAACTTCCCTCAGGTTTCTCACAGTTTCTTCGTCCTTGAACTTCTGATCGTCAAACTATTTGAGCTAGCAAGTTCGAAGTTTGCCCGCAATGTTAATGAAACCGCGACCGGGTAAGGATCGCCAGAGTCGTAAAACGCGAAACGGTGAACTAACGTCGTTTGAAAACGGAAGTTAAGCACTGTTCAAATAGAGTTCAATTAAAGTGATTTCTATTTGTTTTAGAAGTTTTTGGCAAAATGTTCGCCGAATGAGTCTTTCGTGTAAATTGTGGTAGATAAGTTTTGTATGGATTGATGAATTTGTTTACGAATTGTGTTGCAATTATTATTGAATTGACAAATTGATTCGAGTGTTTAGTTATGTTTGGACGCATAAGTCAAATTCGGCGTTCACGCTGTGAAAGTAACTTTTTAGAATTAAAAATCTACTCTACTCTACTCTACTCTAGGTGTAATTGGCTGAATAGCGCTATACGTGACGTTTACGTCTTCATACACACGCCTGTTCAAATAGGAACTCAATAGCTTCCGATCGATGCAGCGTTCGGTGTTGCCACGTTGATACAACTTTTCGAGCTTCTAAAGATCGGAAAAAGTGTTGCTAAGTACACGAGTACAATTTGACGCAGTCGTAACAGAACAAAATGTGTTCTTTTGAAGAAAAGTTCTTTCTTCAGCTTCCAACAAAGTAGAAGTCTTGTGGTTCCCGTGGCAACCCTGACGACGCTGCTCCTTCCCTCGGCCCGCTGGTGGAACCAACCAACCGATCTGATTGGCCCTGCATAAGCGATAATAGAACGCGAGTTTATTCTCCTCGTTCACCTTAAAACAGCGCGGTCCGAGGAAAAGAGGAATCTTCAGTAAGCCTTATACGCCGTAATACACCTTATAACATCTATTGGAACAATGCATTATACATTAAGCAACCGGCTAGGTCAACGGCGAACAACACTTCTATAAACAAGAGCTACGAGCTCATATGGCACTTGTTACGAGTAGGCACGGCTCGGTTATGTCAATGATAGATCTAGTGTTTGCTAGGTGTCTTCCCACCAAGTTTCATCTAGATCCCTCCACTCATAGCGTTTTCCAATATTTCCGGTTCTCCCCTCCAGCTCCCCCCAAAAGTCACCGGATCCGGTCCGGATTTTAAGTGGGTTGTCTGAGGCATGAGGTCTTTCCAAATATCAAGTTTCATCGAGATCCGGTCACCCGTTCAAAAGTTATAAATACCTCAAGATTCCGGATTCCCCCTCCCTCCACTCCCCCAACAGTGCCCGAATCGGCCCGGTTATGTCAATGATGTATCTTCACACCAAGTTTCATCTCGATCCCTCCACTCACAGCGTTTCCCAAGATTTCCGGTTGCCCCCTCCATCTCCCCCCAAAAGTCACCGGATCCGGTCCGGATTTTAAGTGGGTTGTCTGAGGCATGAGGTCTTTCCAAATATCAAGTTTCATCGAGATCCGGTCACCCGTTCAAAAGTTATAAATACCTCAAGATTCCGGATTCCCCCTCCCTCCACTCCCCCAACAGTGCCCGAATCGGCCCGGTTATGTCAATGATGTATCTTCACACCAAGTTTCATCTCGATCCCTCCACTCACAGCGTTTCCCAAGATTTCCGGTTGCCCCCTCCAGCTCCCCCCCAAAAGTCACCGGATCCGGTCCGGATTTTAAGTGGGTCGTCTGAGGCATGAGGTCGTTCCAAATATCAAGTTTCATCGAGATCCGGTCACCCGTTCAAAAGTTATAAATACCTCAAGATTCCGGATTCCCCCTCCCTCCACTCCCCCAACAGTGCCCGAATCGGCCCGGTTATGTCAATGATGTGTCTTCCCACCAAGTTTCATCTCGATCCCTCCACTCATAGCGTTTCCCAAGATTTCCGGTTGCCCCCTCCAGCTCCCCCCAAAAGTCACCGGATCCGGTCCAGATTTTAAGTGGGTCGTCTGAGGCATGAGGTCGTTCCAAATATCAAGTTTCATCGAGATCCGATCACCCGTTCAAAAGTTATAAATACCTCAAGATTCCGGATTCCCCCTCCCTCCACTCCCCCCCCCCCTCACAGTACCCGAATCGGCTCGGTTATGTCAATGATGTATCTAGTGTTTGCTAGGTGTCTTCCCACCAAGTTTCATCTCGATCCCTCCACTCATAGCGTTTCCCAAGATTTCCGGTTGCCCCCTCCAGCTCCCCCCAAAAGTCACCGGATCCGGTCCGGATTTTAAGTACGTCGTCTGAGGCATGAGGTCTTTCCAAATATCAAGTTCCATCGAGATCCGATCACTCGTTCAAAATTTATAAATACCTCAATGTTCCGGATTCCCCCTCCCTCCACTCCCCCCCACAGTGCCCGATTCGGCTCGGTTGTGTCAATGATGTATCTAGTGTTTGCTAGGTGTCTTCCCACCAAGTTTCATCTCGATCCCTCCACTCATAGCGTTTCCCAAGATTTCCGGTTGCCCCCTCCAGTTCCCCCCAAAAGTCACCGGATCCGGTCCGGATTTTAAGTGGGTCGTCTGAGGCATGAGGTCGTTCCAAATATCAAGTTTCATCGAGATCCGATCACCCGTTCAAAAGTTAAAAATACCTCAAGATTCCGGATTCCCCCTCCCTCCACTCCCCCCACGGTGCTCGGATCGGGGAAGTGACTATTTCCAACTTAATCATTTTGGGTCCCTGATACGCTTGCCAAGTTTTATCGTCCTAGCTTATCTGGAAGTGCCCGAACTAGCAAAACCTGGACAGACCGACAGACCGACAGACCGACGGACGGACAGAAATTGCGATCGCTATATGGCACTTGGCCGAAGGGCAAGTGCCATAAAAACCCAAATAATACATGAGCATTTCAATAGCAATTCAATTCCTTCCGTCTAGCAATCCACTCCTTGTGACTCTCTCGGGCCCAAACATGCGGCTATCGTTACCTGTGTGGATGGCATGGAACCGTGAACTGTATCCAGTATTTGATGTTGGGTAGTTTATTGTTTTTATATTTTTGCCCTCACCCATTGTTAGTTGTTAATATTTATTGTTAGTTGTTTAGTATGGCCCAAGTTGGCCGTTTTATTAGATTAAATAAATAAATAGGATTAACAAATTCAGGTTTGGTTATGGTATCTAACCGAAAATGTCGCAAACTTTTGAGCGGTGCAATCACTGATTTAAGCATCTTTCCTGTCGGATTTTCCTCTTCACTCACCTTCCAGTGGCTCCTCCGTTCTTAGGTTTGGATCCGCCATATTGTCGTGGTCAGAGCTGATTATGGAAGCCGTAAGGCTGCCGTTTGGCTGTCCAGGGACAGATGATGTGTAGGAGAGAGCTTGCAACTCCTGGACGTAACCACTGGATAGACTGTTGGAGCGGTTGTGGTGGTGAATTGGATAGTCAAATGGAACTGGGCTGCTGCTCAAACTCCGGTACAGATGGTCATCTCTGGAAAATAAAATAATAAGAAGTTAGCTTAGAACGAAGAATATGCCTCAAGGAATGTCCATTCTCGGCCATAGCGGCTTGATAGTAACTCATTATGCGGTCGCAGGGTATAACAAGAGCTACCTAGAATGTTTGTTTGTGTCGTGCATGAATGTTCGAAAATAGAATATCTTATCAATTTTTTTTTGAAAATAAAACTAAAACCATGAGCTCTTATATGGCTAGTTACGGAAGGCTGTGCAAGATAGTAATATGAGGTAAATATTCCTTCAGCCCAAGCTGACTGCGAATCATATTTGACATTTAATTAGAGCTATATTTCGGCCCTTGAAGGGTCCTCTTCGGGCTCAAGCCACTCAAGCTGGAAAATGAACTTGTGGAAAAACAATTAAAGATTCTTCCTTAAATATCTGATTTTGTGAACTTCTTCTCTGAAAATTGGTTGGAGTTAATTTCCTTCTGGAACGGCTGCTGTTTTTGCTGTTCTTATGCTGTTCGAAAAACAGGTTGATGATGATGATGCAATACCATCATAACAAACAAATCTAGACAAAGTTATCTATGTGAAATTCAAGTGGTTCCTGAAAGACAATATACATGAACTTACCCTCAAAATGATAAGTGAAAAATTGTGATTCGAACTATTACCAGAAAGAGAATTGTTTAGTCCGCTATAGACAATTCCAAGAGACTCCCGACAGTCAGCATTAAAAACAGACGTTGACAAACGTTTCTGGAGGCCCGTGTGATACAGACGATTCGAATATTCCGCCAAAAACAGTGTTGCCGATTACTGCAGTAGCGAACATTCATCACCTGTAATAACAGTGTTGCCACTGAAATGGCGGAAAGAGCACCAAAACGTAAACAACAGTCACCCTCAAAAACAGGTGAGGACAAGTGTGCCGGTTGCAAAACTAAGCTAATGCCTGAATCCAGTGCTCTCAACTGTGACAATTGTGCCAAGTGGCTCTGTATTTCATGTGCAGACATGACACAGGCAAAATACAACCTGATAAACACGCTAAGTGATGGCAACGAATTTCATTGGCTGTGCCCTCTGTGCGAAAACGACCCTAGGGTCCGTCAAGGTTTAACAAAGGAAGATGTCAACAGCATTGTCAGCAGTGTCGTCAACAAATCTCTGAAAACGTTCAAAAAGGATATGGAATTGCTCGTGGCAGGTGTAACACTAAGAGTTGATTCTATTGAAGAAGACTTGGGCAAGATGTGTACTATGGATAAAATGAAGGCTGAAGTTGAGAAGCTAAGGTCTGAAATCAAAGATCTGAAGGAACAGTTTTCGACCAAACAGGATCTTTCTGATCGGGTGGACAAGAAAGTAAATGACTTGATTAGAGCGGATCGGGATCGCCAAAGAAGGAAAAACAATGTGATAGCGTTTGGCATCCCCGAAAACCACTCGCTCAACCAAGACCAACAAGGTAACGCCGACGCAACCTTCATAAAAAGCTTCCTGCTTCAAAAGTACTCTATTGACACTGAAGTCTCAAACGCACGGCGACTGAGACCAAAGAACAAGACTGCCAGCCCCCCAGCGGGAGAACTACCTACTAATATTGTCCCAGTCATTTTCACAGTCAGTCACCGATCAGTTGGAATGAAGATAGCAAAACAGTCGTTCGATAGGCGCGCACTCAAAGAAGCTGTCCAGTTCCGGATGGATACGTCGAAAGAAGACAGAGATAAGCGTAAAACGCTAGTTGCAGAGCTACGGGACCGGATCTCGAAGGGCGAAATCGATCTTGTCATCAGAGGAGACAAAATCGTCCAAAAAAACTTGGAGCCGATGGAGTAATCAGTAGCGATGCTCCAACTTCTTTGTACAGTGTAAATAGCTTCACGAGTTTTTCTTCTTTACATTCTGAAAATAAAGACTGCCCGTATGAAAGTGTTCAGGATATTAACTTTACGCGTGTCCGAAATGAATCGGCATCGAGTTCGGAATCGGCGTCCTTTGTTACCGCTGAATCTCCTCAGAGTTCTGAGACAAGGCCATGCCCCACCGATTCGATTTGCAGTGACAATAGTGCCCCCGAAAAGAGCGCGCATGGCGCAGATGAAGAAGAAGGTAAAATAAAGAATTCGGAATTCTACCTACTAGTGTCCAATGTTGACCAACTAACAAATAAGACAGAAGAAGTTAAGCAACTGGTTATAAACAGGGGTTATGACCTGGTATTGTTGACAGAAGTGTGTCCCAAGAACAGTCTGACGAAGTTGGAAGACAGTCACATTTCTGTTCCCGGTTATCAGGTAATATCAAATTTGAGTTCCAGCAATTGCAAGAGGGGGGTATTAGCACTAGTGAGAGCAGAGTATGACATAAGAGTTGTAGATAATATCCCCACTCATGATTACGTCGAATGTATTTGCTTTGATATGAAAGTTCCACTCGAGCCTGGTACAACAAGAATTTTGTGTGTATATCGAAGCCCCTCCTCCCCTTCTAGGATTGATACTGAACAAGCTATAGCAGATTATTTCCAAAAAGTTAGCGCTACACATAAAGGTAACCTGCTTATAGCTGGAGATTTCAATTTCCCTCAACTATCATGGAAAGAAGGCTTTGCATACCAAGGGCAAGGAGAGGGTGTAACACAACAACCGTTCTTAGACTGCGTACACGAACTCTGCCTGTACCAAGCTGTTGATAAACCTACCCGATACAGACCATCCCAAAACCCAACTTTGCTTGACCTTGTTTTTGTAAATGACAAGGAACTTCTTGAAAATGTAGAGTACCTACCCCCTATTGGCAAAAGTGACCACATAGCCATTGAAATCCAGCTCCGCCTGAAGACTGTAACTAATAGACTGGTCAAAAGAGTTTTTAGAGATTACAAGTCTATCAGAAGGGATCTTGAACTGGTGAATTGGAACGAGATGCTACAAGGAACTGCAGAAGAACAATGGGAAAAGTTTAAGGCAACACTGCTTAGAATCCAAGAGAATAACACAACTGTTTCCTATAAACGAAAGCCAAAGACTCTTCCGTACATGACTCGAGAAATCAAGAAGCAGTTGAACAAGAAAAAAAGATCATGGCAAAAATACAAGCGAACAGATAGTTCAGATCAACATGAGAAATTCAAAAGAGCTAGGGACAAATTGCGAAAGCTGACTAGGAAACTTTACCAGGATCATGAAGCTGTATTAGCCAAAGAAAGCAAGCATAATCCAAAGAAGTTTTGGCAATATGTCTCCACTAAAAACCCTGGTCGGCGATCTATCTCCAAGCTAACGACAGCCTCAGGAGCTGAACTTACGGATGTCAAGGAAATAGCTGACGAGCTCAATCGCCAATTTTTGTCTGTGTTCAGTAACGTGTCAGATGTGGAACTACCTACAACCAATCCCAGACCAGTTCACCACCCAATGCACCAAATTGAGATTGATGGCCTCAATATACTCAAGAGACTCAAATCACTGGATGTCAACAAGTCAGCCGGACCAGATAACTTGCATCCCCGTCTTCTCAAAGAAACTGCTGATATAATTACTGAACCACTGACCCAAATCTTCAGAGTTTCCCTGGATACAAAGCAAGTACCATCAGATTGGAGAACAGCATTTGTCACCCCCTTGTTCAAAAAGGGAAGTAAGATGAAAGCAGAGAACTACCGTCCCATTAGCATCACTTCAGCTATAGCCAAAGTTTTGGAAAGGGTGGTAAATGACTCTATTATTCAACATCTCAAAATTAACGGAATACTATCACCCAGTCAGCATGGTTTCCAACCAGGAAAATCAGTAGAAACAAACTTGCTGGAGACATACGATGCAATAACAGACCTGATTGATCAAGGGTTACCTGTGGATGTCCTTCTTCTTGACTTAGCCAAAGCTTTCGACAAAGTTCCCCATCCGCACCTGAAACAAAAACTAATTGCATGTGGGATTAACGAAGACCTTGTGGACTGGATATCAGCTTTTTTGACTGGGAGGACACAGAGAGTGAGGCTGTTCACTACAGAAGGAGAAACAATCTACTCAAACAGCTGTGAAGTTATCAGTGGTGTCCCACAGGGTAGTGTCCTGGGACCTACCCTGTTCAATATCTTTATAAACGATATATTTGGACTGGCAAGCAATCGTCTAACTCTATTTGCTGATGATTCAAAGCTGTTTGGTGCAGTTAAGAACGAGTCACTTCAGGCAGATCTCAATCGCATCCAAGACTGGGCAACAACATGGCATATGTCCTTCAACATTGAAAAATGCAGTGTTATACACTTTGGCAAGGCAAACGTGCGCACCAAGTATACCATGCTAGACAGAGCCACAAACAGCATCAAAGAACTGCAGGCTGTTGATGAAGAACGAGATCTTGGGATTATTGTTGATCATCAGCTTAAGTTCCATGCTAACAACAAAAAGACTGTCTCTCATGCAAACTCTGTCCTTGGCCTCCTTAAAAGAACCATATCCAGTAGATCCCCTCACGTGTTCCTGAAGTTGTATAAGGCCCTTGTCAGACCAGTGGTTGATTTTGGAATGTGCTTAGCATCACCAGGGTTTAAGGGAGATGTAAAGCTCCTAGAAGGAGTGCAAAGGAGAGCCACAAGGACAATAACAAACATGAAAGATAAATCCTATGAACAACGTCTGAAGGAGCTGAAACTAACAACACTTGTTTTTCGACGACGGCGAGCTGACATGCTTATGACATATAAGCTGACCTCTCAAGAACAACCCCCAATTTGTATGCCCATTGTCCAGAGCGTTGGCGCAGATAGAAGGGGACACTCTAAAAAGCTGTTTAAGCCTTCTGTCAGAACCCGACAACGACAACAGTTCTTCTCGTGTCGAGTTGTCAACACATGGAACAGCCTGACCGACGACACGGTATCAGCACCCAACGAGGAAGCTTTCAAAAAGTTGCTAGATGAAGAGTGGAATGATGTGCCTTGGAAATACAACTGGGATGCATCTGATGCCTAACAAATCATCACATCATCAATGACGGAGCGATTCAACAGATCAAGACTGATCTTAATTCGCTCCGAAGTGCGAATTAAGGTAATTAATTAATTAAGGTAATGGGTCGTCGAAAGAGTAGAGATTCTTCTGTATTTTGATTTTGGAGTCAGCTGTCTCTTCTTCTTCTTTCCAGCTAAGATGGATACTTGTCGGCGGCATTTGTGGGCTATTTGAAGTTCCGTACTTTGGTGATAAACATTCCTTCAGCCCAAGCTGACTGCGAATCATATTTGACTCTAATAACATTTAGCTGACTTATCCGTTTTGCTCCGTCAAATATAGTAAATGAGGACACTTGCTGGAGGACAACGAAACCCTCAAAGGACCCCTCGTACTATTCAACTTACAGTATTTTTAAATATTTTAATACTTTAAAACTAGGGTGTGCTTTCAACAAATAACCCATGGTTTTGGCTGTTTTAAGCCTTTTCCGAGACCCTTTGACTTAGATCAAAAACAGGGAAAAAATTTATATAACCGGTTTTTCCGATGGGAATACTTCTCGCAGACAACCGTCGACAGCCTGATACACATCGAAGATAGCAAAACACGGCAAGTGAGAAAATCAGCGTGGTTTTGTTAGAGGGGTTAGAATGTACCGGACGAAATTGGGATCTATGGGTTTAGAAATATACGGAGTGATTATGGAAGTAGGTTACGTTATTATTATAGGTAAGACAGGTCCTTTAAGGGAGATCACCTCTGCTAGGAGTTACTCTCTACACATATAGTACATCGAAACCAGAAACCAAAAAAACAGAGACGGAACCAGCGGTGCAGGCCATAGAGAAGGCGATTACCGCTCCTGAACAGGCTGATTGTAATGTTCTAACACGGGGCAATCGCGCAGTTCCGGCAACGCCCGGGTACTGCTGCACCGGGCACGTGCTGTATACTAAAATCGTGCGTGGGCAAGCCGTCAAACCTCTTTCGACCCAGGGGACAATCCAACCACTCGGGATTTTTAATTTCATCTAGAATTTTGTATTTTGCCTCACTTTGTATTCCGTCTACTTACTTCTACTTCTTACCCAGAAGATATTTTGTGTTCAACCATTCTAGAATTCTAGTATTTTCTTTCAGCAACAGTAGAGCAACAAATCGGGTAAATGTGCAAATCTCATTTTCGATGTGCTTAAAGGACCTGTATTACGTATAATAATAACGCACCCTACTTCCACAATCACTCCATATATTTCTAAACCCGGAGACCCCAATTTCGTACAGTACATTCTAACCCCTCTAACAAAACCTGCACGCTGATTTTCCCACTTGCTGTGTTTTGCTACCTTCGATGTGTGTCACGCTGTCGACGGTTGTCTACGAGAAGTTTTTCTATCAGAAAAACTGGTTATGTAAATTATTTCCCTGTGTTCGCTATAAGTCAACGGGTCTCGGAAACGGCTTAAAAAAGCCAGAACCGTGGGTTATTTGCTGAAAGCACAGCCTAGTTTTAAAGTATTCAGATATTTTAAGATACTGCAAGTTGAAAAGTAAATAGTGAGAGGGGTTCTTTAACCATCAGACTGCGAGAAAACGCATCGTTTTGCCTTTCTTGTCGCATGATTTCTGTCGTAAAACGCAGAATTTTGCACCGAAATTGTAGTGCGAACCAGGGCTCCCTCGCTTCGTGCAACTTGCTACTGTCGCGATTTGTTGTGCCACTTCTTTTTCCGGGACAGTGTAAAAACGGTTGGTCCAGCGAGCTTGTCCACAACCTGCCGGACTTGTCGATTCTTTGTTCTCATTAAAGTTACCATTACCATTAACCTCATAAGAGATAAGTTGACTCAATCTTCGCGATTCGTCAAACTTCACATTACCCCCCTCCCCCGTCTTTAGCAGAATGCCTTTTTCACCAGTTCCTTTCAAGAGGATCCAGTTCAACTGCAGGAGGTTCATCAAGCAGTGGTATGTGAGCCAATCAGAAGGACTTGTTAACACGTTTCTTGGGAACCGTCTCTTGATATACGCTCATTCCTATTGTATGGCTTATTAGACCTGTGGATAATGAGGTCCCTTCCGATCGGAATAAAAAAAAAATCAATTCCCGGCAAGAAATCGAATTTTCCGGACTTCCAGACAGATCGGGAAACTGTCCAAGGCTTCGATAGTTTTCCCGGATGTTTGATTTGATGAACTGCTTGTTTTGGAGTTCTGTATCCCTATGAGCGCCGTTCGATAAATCTCGTAACATCTGCGTATGCACTATTATGTCCCTTGGCTTTTCAACATCCCCCCATGCACCTGGACATGATTCAATCAGGATTCTATTCATCTGCTGGCCAGCGGAGTTACTAGAGTAAACAGATCGGTACTAAAAAAGTGTGCGTCACGAGGAGTTGATTAAACTCCCTAGGAGATCGGTTTATTTGTTTATCTGGCGTTGAAGCAGATACTGGTGACAGGACACTATTACCACAGGAAGCAGAATGCTCGAAGTAATTATCATGACTGTATGAATCCCAGCGTCGTCAAAGCGCATCCTGATGGTGAGCAAAGAGTAGCAAGAACGTGTCCGAAGGACAACACTAGGAGCGAGGCCAGCGAGACAAACAGCACCTGAAGCTCCCTCCGGTTCATGCATCCGAGCATTACTTGCTATCGCTCAGTCCATACTTCACCCATCACTTAAAATAAAATAGAAAAACAAGATTTTCGGTTTTTTTTTTTTTTCTTGATCAGCTAGTGACCCCTCCAAGATGATGTGCGAGGGATAAATATAATCTCGCATATTTCGTTCGCACTTCCGGCAAACCGTCTTCAGCGAAAAAAACAAAACTGAATCATAAAATCCACCACAATAACAACATGAAAACGCTGCGGAACCAACAAACAATACGACGACATGTAACTCAAAACCAGAAGATCGATGCGGACTAAACGGCAGATAAAAGTAAAGTAGTTGGTTCCGCAGCGTTTGCCTGTTGTTATTGTGGTGGATTTCATGATTTAGTTTTGTTTTTTCGCTGAAGACGGTTTGCCGGAAGTGCAACCGAGATATCCGAAATTGTGTTTATCCCTCGCACATCATCTTGGAGGGGTAACTAGCTGATCAAGAAAAAAACCCGAAAATCTCGGTTTTCTATTTTATTTGAAATGAATGGTCAGCTGGCTTCAAACCTTATACCCGTCATTTAAAAAAAAAATTAAAGTCTTTGATTCATCGGGCCTATAGAAGGTGGGAGACACCATCATTTTTCGATTGGTCGAATTTTTACGTACACACTGTTACCTTTGTTTTCTTCAAAATCTTCACGGTAGCCAACGTTATCCGCAAATTACTTGAACATAATTCACTCTTGAAAGCAAGGTCGCCATTGCTAATTAACTTTTCACTGATCTCCCGGCCGACGTCTACATAGTTACTAAAACCTTCGAGAAGATCGAGGGGCGAGTAAGAGGGTCAACACAACTAAGTATATCACCATGTGGACGTTTAGATATGCCGAAAGAATCAAAATCATCGGCCAGTTTGACATTCTTTGGTCTCGGAAGCTGAACATTATTTAGCTCAGTTTCAGAATCTTCAAGAAATCACTATAACGAATTTGGTATAATTCACGACGTTTGTTTGTTGTGATCTGTTTACACCCTTCCTTCTTTGCACACGGAAATTAACAAGAAAAAAACAACAGAAAACAAAATACTAAAAGAAATCGATAATGCAAGTGATCAGTTTGATTTTTCTACATATTTTCCGTATGCCTCCTAAAATAAAAACATTTTGTTAGATCCATAGTCAAAGTATGCCATTTCGGGCTCTTCCGACCCGCGCAAATAGATGACTCAGCGGTCGGATCGAGTCGTGGCTGAATACTTATGATATAACTCCTTTAAAATTTGGGAAATATGAAGTGAATTTAATTGAACCTGAAGAAACTGTTTAGTGAACGTACGTGCGTCTTTTTTCAGTCGTTGTGGTGTTTCCGTTGGTTGGAAGGCAAAGGTTGCTGATAACATTATACACAGAGAGGAGCTGGTTTTGAGGAGGAATGGTTTATTTTGCGGCCCTCTACTTGCTTTTTGAAAATGTAACAATTTCGGGTCGATTTTCGACCGGACCAACGAATGACGGCAGAAGCGCGTCCTTGCTGCGCTGTTTTAGGATGGGATGCAACGGTCAAACTGGCAAGTGGGATCAGTCCTAGGAAAGACCCGACCGAATAATCTCAGTTCCCCAGGTCTAGTATCTTAGTCCAGCAGATTGGGGGACAACCTCCAGCCCCTCTAGCAAAAGCTCAACAGAACAACATAGTCTTTTTGTTGTTTTTTTTGTTTACATTTAGTTATTTTAAATTTTAAATTGACTGTGAAAGATCTGGATTTGAACTAGATTTATTCTAGATGTAATTATTATGCCGGTCCGAATCCAGGCCCGTTTCCGGGAGGAGGGGGGTTGCACGCGGCTCGGACCAGAAAGTACAAACAAGTCAGATCAGAGACTAAAACTCATAAAAAAAACGTTATTTTGGTATGTTGGGGTCGTTATTGAACGTTACTGAGGTCGAACTCCTACCCCCACCCCCTGGATACGGCCCTGTTAGTATGCTTACCCACCCTTGCAAGATGACTTCAGGATTGATAGAATTTGGCAACTGCTCCTTATCCAAGTGTGTCCACGGGTAACCACCTCGACTTCTCGATCGTCTTAGATCTTCCCAAACGTAGGTTGTTGGAGGTCGGACTAACGGAAAACATCAGAATTTATTATTAGCAAGGGCCCATATCTCGCCCTCTGTTCCAACGACTCCCATCCTAAGGTTCCAACCTCAGTGTCGTTTATTTTTTTACATTGTTCTCCGAAGGCTCTGGCCGCGCTTGCTCCACTCATAAATTTCTTGTAAGCTATACCGCAATCTGAGAGGAGACACCTATCATGACTGAAAGAAACCTACTCACGTGGGAGAAGATTTCAGAGAATTGATGGCGATCCACCAAGGAAAAAAAAATCTCTGTTCCCTCCTTTAAAGAATCCACTAATTAACAATATTTGTAATGACTATAAAAATGCGAGCTTCTAATTTTTCACATCATAGTAATGTTAGATTTGATCACAATGCTCATAAAAGGTTTACTGCTACGTCTGCTACGTAAGCGAATTAAGTAATTGAGTTGTGCACATTCCCAAGAGTGCAAAGTACAAATCTGATTGGTTAACTATCTACCAGAAATAGTTACACCAATTAGCTAAGCAGGTAATCAGTACATCATAGTCGTATAAATGGTGATAAATTAGAAGTCTACAAAATTTAGACTTTAATTTGCTTAATTAATTGCTTAATTTGGCTAGCGGCCAACTCCGTCTCCAAATTCTTTGACACGATCTTCCAATGTACGATCACGATGCCACTAGGTTCTAAGAAATCTAAAGATCCAGATTCAGGGTTTCTATCCTGGCTATATTATCCTGCGTCATTCTAGATCGTTAGATCATGTACCCGTCCCTCCCAGTATTAATTTTCACTAAGTATCCCCCCCCAAAAAAAAAATCGTAAACTGTCACCAACAATTTTCAGCCTTCAAACTTTTAAAACAAAAGATTAAAGAGACTCGCTCGCAATAATAATTTCCGTCTCGTATATATTTTGTTGATAGGATGAATGAATTATTTTATAGATGTTCCTTCAGCCTAAGCTTACTGTGAATCATATTTGACGGTGCAAAACGGATAAGTCGAGCTATATTTCGGCCCTTCTTGGCTTCAGGCTCAAGCCGCCCAAGCTGGAAAATAAACTTGCGGAAAAACAATCAAAGATTCTGCCTTAAATATCTGCTTTTGTGAACTTCTTCTCTGAAAGTTGGTTGGAGTTAAAGCTGGTGCTGTGATTTCATTCAGGACTCAGCTACTGTTTTTGCTGTTCGATTGGGTCGTCGAAAGCGTAGAGATTCTTCTGCATTTTGGTTTCAGAGTCACCTGTCTCTTCTTCTTCTTTCCAGGTAAGATGGATATTTGTTGGGGCATGTATGGGCGATATAGCTCGAATAAAATGTAGCCGACTTATCCGTTTTGCACCGTCAAAAAATTACTTTATAAGTTTATGTTTCTTAAACAATTCTATGTACCATTCTATGCGGCTAGCTTGGTTTTGAACTCTCAGTTGCCTGACATTTTTGATGTTGGTATACGCCATATAAGTATTTTTTACCAATCTAAACTATGTCTTAAGTTCAAGAAACTTGGTCTAAGCTTTCACTAGCTTTTATGTTGTTACCTCACCTAATCTGTTCGCTACGAACGTCCTTATTAAGCTAACTAACCTCGTTAATCGAATGTCCTCGTTGAGCAGAATAAACAGACTCCCTCGTGTTTCTAATTCCTTTTTATTTTTGCTATGTTATTTAAGTAAGTAAGTAAGTAAGGTTTATTAGACAGAAACTTACTAGCTAGCTAATTTGGTTGTCTTTACAAAAATGTCATTCTTTTAAACACTGACGAGTTACATAAATACTAAATATGGTACTACAAATATTTAAAACTGACATTTTATTCAACATGTAACGAAAAATGGCACAAATGTGTTACTGTGTCTCCTTGTTTTGGATTTTACCGTTTTTAGTTTCAGCTGCGAACGCGTACGATTGTTTATTGGTGCATCAGGTGGGAGGATAGTTCGGTGTTGGACGATGCAAGGATTTTACACCCAAACTTAAGAATTAGTATGTTACGACGTTCGTGCAGTGAGGGGAGGGATAATTCTCTTAGAAGAGATTCATATGAAACGGAAGTTACTTGCTGACGTAGTATAACTGAGACTGCTCTCTTTCATAATCGTACTCTTTCCACAATCGTGCAGATCTGTACGAGGTCTAAACTTCTGCTAACTTGGTCTTCAGCTCACGCTAATTTTTTTAGTTCTCCTTTCGGTCCGAACGTACACGTTAAGGTGAATAACCTCTTTAAGCGACCGTCTTAGTTCAGCTAACTGTTGTGTAAAGAAAATCCCGATCGCTTACGGGAGTGAAGGTCCTTGTTGAGCTAAAAAAGCACAAAATAGAGACATCCACTCTTCGAGCTAATTACTGTTTATTTGTGCTATGATTAGCCCGCAACACTTGACATACTAAAAAAGGCGGAGTATAGAGAATAAAAAAAGAGAGAACACAAAAGAAACAGAAATAGGAAAAAAAGAACTGATTTAAAAAGAAGGAGACTACAGTACCATTGCACCATACAGGGAGGGTCTTTTGCTAAGAGAACGGACATAACGAGAGAACGGTTTTGAACTGACCCTGTATGGAATGTAAGTAATAAGTTAGTAAGTAATTTATTTGTAACCCGCCATTCGAAAAAGCGGAGTAAATATAAGAAAATAAATAAATTGATAATAAATTTTAATAAATAACGCCATATCTTTCACTAATCCAAGAGTTTCTAGTTCAAGGTGGTAGGCCTGAGAAGAAGTCTATACGACATTTAAGCTTCGACTAACATAGTCTCGGTTTTTTTGTTGTTTTTTTTTACCGCCAATTGACCCTAGGTTCGAACGTCCTCGTTCAACTAACTAAGCACCCACTCTTCGAGCTACTATTTTGTGTGTCTTGTATTATTTACACAATCGCACCGGTCTATACGAGGTCTAAACTTCAACTAACCTTGATTTTGAGTTCTCACCAAAATTTGTTTACCCCCACTTAAGCGAGTTAATTGAGCCCAATTTCAAGAGACTCACTTTGTGAGTAGAACTCTAAAGAAACTCACTATATGACTTCAACTAACATTAAAAAGTTCATGGAATATACAAATCTTGGGATACTTTACTGCCCATCAAATCTGTCAGATCTCCACATTGAAAAATCGTGTCGTACCGCTCTATAGGAGGTCTAAACTTCGACTAACTTGATTTTGAGTTCTCACCAGTTTTTGTTTACCCCCACTTAAGCTAGTTAATTAAGCACAAACAGAAAGAGACTCACTCGGACTGTTAGGTCGACTCCGCGACATAGCCCACCTTGCCCACTGACTATACGTCCCTTTTATTTTTGAACGTTTTCCTCTGGCAGGGCGCTCCGGAGTTTGAATGCAAGTATTTATAAGTGACATTGCTGGAGACGTCATCTAGTTCACTGGATATTCTGTAGCGCTCAAATCGCTTGAATGAGGTGTGGAGAGGGTTTGATGAACCTGAAAATAGGGGGGTTACTTCAATCAATCAGTTTTATTTTGACACCAGTACCACTTGGCTAATACGGGCGAAAACACTTGCGAATAATAGACTAACAAACAAGCAAAGAAAATGAAACGAAAATACAAAAATATATACAGTTAAATTATTGTATGAAACAAATGAATCGATAATTTTAATTGTGTTGCGAGAGCAACACTTTGGTTTACTCCCGTTTTTTTTGTTTTGTTTTTGGGATCCCAAAACGTAAGTGGAGACCTACGACGTCGCAAAAGTTGTCCGTCTGTCCGTCCGTCTGTAAGCACGATAACTCTCGAAGGGAATGAGATATTTTGATAAAACTTGGTGTGAGGATTCTTTGGGTCATCGGACAGGTCAGGTTCGTAGATGGGCTTTGTAGCCCTACATTTACGGGTGGGGGAGGGGTTCAAATTAAGGGACAAAAAAATATTCTGAAACAGCTAATATGATAGTCGATTATGGGGTAAGAAGACATGCTGAACACGATGATGAAAACCATTTTCTCGCCGGACAAATAGTTCGTCCGGAATCCGGCAAAAACCGGAAAGCTTGTTAAAAGTAAAATTTGTATTTGATGTTGATGAAGAAGGCGGTATATTGGGAGGGCAAAGGGTCGGTCAAGGTCCCTACTCATGTCCGATGTGTGGTAGTATGGATGAGAATCTGAAACATTTGCTGTGTAAATGTGAAAATTTGAATGAACTTAGGTTAGAAATTTTTGGAGTAAATGAAAGAGGGGTAGATGAAGAATGGATGTGTAGGATTATGGGAAATAGTTGTTTTATGGGTATAAAATAGTTGGCAAGGTTCCTCAGGGTGGCCTTAGCCCATAGGGAAAGGTGTTTATAGAAGGTATTATTTTCGTTTGGTTGACTTTATTTTTCATGTATTTGCCATGGCCTTTGGCTCTTATTGTAAATAAATCTTATCTATCTTATCTTATCTATGTTCGATTAAGGGGTAAGAAGACTTGCTAAACACTTGCGTGAAAATCATTTTCTATCCGGACAAGTACTTCTTCGGAATCCGGCCAAAGCCGGAAAATTTGTTAAAAGTAAAAGTTTTATTTGTAGTTGATTAGAAATCCGATTTAGGGGTAAGAATGATGCTGAATCCGGATATGGCAATCATTTTTTACCCGGAAATATAGTTCGCCCGGAATCCGGATGGAACCGGAAAATGTGTTATAAGTTTATTAGATGTTCGATATTGGGGAAAGAAGATACGCTGAATTCGTTTCTTAGCTTTCTTTTTTCACCGGAAAAGTAGTTCCGGAGTTCAATGCAAACCGAAAAATTGGCAGAAGTAAGGCAGGAAGTTTTCGTCGAAATAGATATGACTTATAGGAGTAAACACACATGCTGAATCCATATCTGAACTTTGTTTTCACAGATGATTAGGTATTTGGCCTTAATCTGTTTCTGAATTTTGATATTAAAAATGTTCAAGGAGTCTGGCGAAGACTGGAACTGGCGAAGACAAGACCCAATTGTCTAGATCAAATATTGGATTTTTGGGATCCCATCGAAACCTTTGGTCTTGTTTTCCTATGCCGCCGACTTCAGCTTATTACTAGAAACTGGCAAGGCTTCTTATGGAAAGTGTGGACCTTAGGCTGGATCGATGAATGTGACCTTACATTTTGGAAAGCTCCGTAGCTTGTCCTCGAGCCAGAGCCTACGGTGTGTGAAGTGAAGTGGAGTTGTATTATAGCCTATGTCAGAGAGGACTATCTGAAGTTGTGCAGCCAAGCTTTCGTTTCATCAAATCATGTTTCTGCTTTCGAGCGGAAAGCTCCGTTCTAGCAAGCAAGCAGGCAGACACCAGTTTCAAATTAAAGATGGACTTAAATCTGTAAGTGCAGCTACATATTTGTCGCAGTTGTCTGGCTCCACAGCCAATATATCTTCTTTGAGTGATCAATAGATATAACAAAAAGGGGCATTTTCCCACGGGTCTGAAATGGCTGAGTTTATCATTCCATTTTTGCACTTGGGATTGGGGTAGAGAAATGGTATCAGACGTGCCTCTTCAACTTTAACAGTTCTCTCATTGCAAAAAAAATTAGATCTTATCCTTTGCTCCTTTCTAAGGGGTGATATTAGAAAGTCGACCTACGGCCAAAAGTCAACTTTTGAACTAGTACAGGTAGATCTTTTCTTCTACAAATTCCTTCATGAGATACAGTAGTTTGAGCGTTTCGAGGGGTTGACAACTTCAGTAGTAAGATACACAGTGAACCCAGAAATAGGACGATCACAATTGTGAGACATGTTGGGGCTTGATAGCAGCAATCGGCTGCTCGATCATAATCACGTTCGGCGATGAGGGGTTTGCAACTTTTGCTGGTTGGTGTACCTATTATTTGTTTCCGGTGTATTTAATGGTAAGAACAATTTGGTACCATGTCTATCACGGGAAGAGGGACTTATAAGTAAGAATCGGTTTCTAGAAGGGTTTCTTGAGGGGCTTCAAACTTCTGCAAATTAGGGCACCTTTCATTTGATCTTTAAATCTGAGGGTAAGAAAATTAGTCTCCATGGTCTATCGCTGTAACTTAGAACTAAGTGTTTACACAACGGATACAAATGATAATGTAAAACAATGACGAGGTTCGCAATAATTAGTAAAGTGCCATCTATAGTATTATTACGCCAACTAAGTTATAAATGTACATATATCTGTATTTGAAAGCTATTAAGCTGTATACAGAAAAGCAAAACAAAAAACAATCTCAAATAACAAACAACCTCAGATTCTTAACTTGATCCTACCGACTTTCTCCTAAACTAATAACTTTTTCTACCATATTTCCAAAACACACGATAGACTTAGCAGTCGTAGACTTAAGGATACCTAGAAGTAGCGATACATTATATAAGACAATGTCCCAAGTTTTCGTGCGTCCCGATGATGTCTACGATTGTAAAGAATAAAGTTCATCTGGCTGCAAAGCCGATATTGTGTTTTTTTTTGTCAACGCTGAAGAGTAGCCTTTGATCATGTGATTACTGATTGTGTTCTTCTTGAAGCTTCAATGGGTTGACAACTTTAGCATTTAACCGATAGCGAAGAAACAAAATCTGAATATTGGAAGCAATTTTCTCGTCACTAGAGAAAAAGTCCGATGGCTTGGGATAACGATTGCGCAAACCATTCAAAAGATGTTCGAGGAAGCCGTCAAATCAGCCACTAATGGAATTAGACTGGTTACTGCAAAATTGTGCCGAACCGTTCGAGGCATAACAGACCTGGGCTTCGGAAGTTAGATAATGCCTTATGCGCACCGTATGTAAACTTCCTTGTTGTACTATATTCTGTTTTCAGAAAAAAGGACCTTCCACGCATACGCCTTAGTTTAAAAGACGAAAAGATTACCAACATGTAAATAGTACTGCAACCATTATTACAGCTGGACAGAAAAGGGTGTTTATTTCAGAGATGGTTTTGACAGAATACGGAAATCAAGACAGAAGTACTAGATGCTTGAAAGAGAATTTAAAAAATGCCCTACCACAGAGAAAATATGATTTTAAAGTGTGGTTTTAGAAAATAGACTAAATCAAAAGCCACGCAAAAATGCCGCCGCGAACATACATCTGACATCGTTTCTCAGTCATGGGATTACTTTTTATTTTAACTTTTCTATCCTCCCACATGCTCGGAGTTAACTGGATCAGAAAAGTATAAGCACCTCTCCTTTTTAGCAGTTAGCCTAAAACAACCATCAATAGAATCAGCACGTTACCGGAAAATGCAAGAAAATCCTATTTCGTCATATCTGGAAACATTGATCGTCTTCCTTTCAACATCTTTTAAAAAATTGTACTCTAGCTAAATTTCTGATCGATTCCACATGCGAGTCTTGCCAAGTCCAGAACCGGTTTAAGGTTTGCGTTTCTGATTCCCAAAAGAAGCGGACGGAGAAAAACGAACACAACTTTGACTCACTTGGCAATATCGCCAAACTTTCGCCATTTTGCAAATGCGATACTCATGTTCCGAATTGATCAGCATGTGCGAATGACGTGTTCATATAGCGGTAAAAGAGGGCCTCAAAATAGGATTTTTCTGTTAAAGCAGGTCCTCTCTGGCGTTTCGTAATACCTCCAATCATTTCCTTTCACAGAAAACACTGTACAAACGTTCACTTCCTTCAGGTTGCTACTTACAATTGCCTACTATACGATAAGCGACACCAGGATTCCTAATTTCGTTCCATGCGCACAAGGTATCATCATCTTTGAGAATATGTTGAATGCGGCTTTCATTTTATTCCTGTTCTTACTTAAATTTTAACGAAAAGGGGGTGAGATAGGACAACCTGTTACCTATCACTTCTTCACAAGGCCGAATCCAGCGGGGGGGGGGGGGAGGTTAGGGGGTTGACCCACCCACCCTCCGAAACATACAAAAATAATCATTTTTATAAGCTTTTCCCTCTGATTTGTCTTTTTTATATTTGTTTGTCCGACTCGCAGGCACCCCCCCCCCCCCCAATAAATTCCTGGATACGGGCCAGCTTCGTTATTTAAAGAGCCTCGAAGATCCGATGAAAATGTGTTACCAACGTCGGCCCTGCGGGGATTAAACTAGGGGCCGTTGGTTGCCGCAAATACCCCTTTGATTTGGATGACAACCGTCTTTTCTTTCGAAAATATCAAAACTTGCCCCGTGAAATTTGTTGTTTGTCGACTTCCCTACAAGATGTGACATCCCTCACATCTGACATCCCTACAAAACTTTGTAGTCACATCCCTACAGATGGAATATGAATAGAGTAATGCCCGGACCTCACCCCTCCATAGTCGCACCTCGTGATAGCTCCAGTAACAGGACCGTTTACGGCATAAACTGGGAAGAAAAGACGCTGAAAATGTAAGATAGTCAACATGGAAAAATTTGAAACGTATCTTGGGACCAATCACAGAACTGATGTCACTTAGCTAATTTTGTTTACCTTTGAGTGTTAATTTATTTGTTTCAAGTATAGCCAGCATGAAACGTAAAGAGTGGATAATAACCAAATTAACGAACCAAATTACGTGCAGATGTGACTGAAGATGGTCCCTAATTCGTTCGACAGTTTGGCAGAGCCATCTTTGACGCGAAGCAGTTTTTTGTTATCGTTGGGCGCTAGGGGGAATGCATGCATTAGAGTATCCTGAAACTGCACTTGGCATCTAGCGGTCATCTCTTTCAGTCTAGATTGCATCTGAGGAAGGTAGAGTGCGTCAACGCCCCGAAAACAATATAATGAATAACTTTGCGCGGAAAACAAGTTAATATAAAGAAGAGACTGACGTAGATCCCTAAAAGTGTGATTTAGTTATTCCTTGGCGTAATTCAAAAAAAGTTTTCCATCAAAGGTCCAACTTCATTTTACATGCCAGAAAGGTGCCATGTACAGACTTTCCCTGTTCCTATTCAACTTATCGAGTATTGGACATTCAGTCGGACATGGCACTAACCGAAAAGGATTAGATTGCTTAGGAATAGACTGAGCAAGTCTATCTTGACATCTGCAGCTTGGAAATAGTAAAATTTAATAAAATAAATAAGTTACTGGTATACTTCGTCAATACTCATACTGGAAATAAGACTGGTCATATGGCATTCCGTACATATCAAACTTCCTTGTGCAGTCTGGATTGAAGTCGGCAAACGGAGGGGGTGTACTCAATATGGCAAAAAGACGGTAGGACATCAAGGCGCATACAACAACGAGAGCAGACAGCGCGGTTACTAAGTTGCAAAGCATGCTGGTGTTACTATCAAACCTTGCGACGAATTTCTTCAAGCAGCCATGGAGGTTGGTATTCTCTTCGCTTGGAGAGTCTTGACATGGGAATGTCGCTCCGAGGTAGGTCAGCTTGCAGCATGAAAGGGGTACGGTGTTGTTATTGATGTCCATGAAGCGCTTGTGCAGGAGCGTCCAGTCGTCGGGGCTGCCGTCGACGCCGCAGCAGGACATCTTCCTCTGGAGATGATCCCAAGCATTGCGAGTCGTTGTATTTTCAGCATACGAAGACGTGAAGGTTGAGTGAAGACGTCCGCGTATAACTGCCACCGTTGTTCCAAGAGATGTGGAGACGAAGAGACCAGCAACGGTGAAGCAGATTAGTCCGGTGACCATGAGTAACGAGTAAACCATCAGCAAGTAACGGAGGTCGTGCGCAGCTCCGACGTAGCCGAGATAGCCAAGGATGACCAGCGCGCATGCTAGGATGACCACGAAGACCACTAGAGGGGCGTAGTAATCCGTGCCAATCAGCTGCTGAATGAAGGATATCTTGGACAGAAAGATTGCGCTACCGATCAGTAGGAAGACACCGGTCAGCATTGCGATAAGGTTGATGGCAGCGAGTGTGTGCTTCAGCCTCATCGACCAACCTGTGAGTGGTGAACGGCCGTCGTCGGGCTTTCCCTGAAAGATAAAGGTTCAGTTACATGTCGGGGCATCGAAGGCACTTCGACTTTCGCGCGAATGCAAACCCTTATACGTATTTTCTCCATTGCGAAAGTGTTGTTTTTTATTATTTATTTGTGAATGTTGAAAATAAAAATACCATAAAGTAGTTAAGAATAGCGCGCCTGTCAATCAGATTGTGCGAGTCAACTAGGAAGAATTCAAACTCATCTATTGGACCCTGCGCAAGGTCCAGGGAGCCAGGGTAGGAGCCGGGTTGTTTGACTCAAATCCAAAGTCGGAGCCGGGTACGTCGGTGTTAGAAAATTAAAATGGTACTTTCGTTAATTGATGACAATCAAATATAGTATAATTTCTGATGCCTATCGGCAACCATTTTTGAAGAAAGCTGTTGAAGCAAGAGACGGTTGGCAATGAAACAGGAATGCTTCAGTCTCATCTTGACCATAAGTGTAATCGCCTAATCATCTTACAGATCAGTTGCATTACTGTATCAATGTTCTCATAAAACGTGACGTACCAGCGTTTTGAAAAGAGTAACATTCATCGTTAGTGATGGTTTTTAGCAAATCAGTCGATCTATATGGCAAACTCGGAGCTAACTGAATGACCAAAATCCGAGCTTAAATACCCTTTTGAGGCAAGATTCATTGAGGCTCTAGGTCCTAATCCGCTTAGGTTTAAACGTTCTCCCAGAGTACATTGGTGTAAGCGCAAGAAATGCAGCGTCGCTAAAATAGCTGAGCAAAATTGTCAGTGATTAGTACCCATCATTTTGTAATCCTCAAGAGATCTAAACTCCGTCATAAACTCTTCGTCAGATAGTTAATAATTTTCTTAATTACGCCGTAGGGTAGCATTTTACAGCCCTAATGAGTGTACTTACACTCATAGACTAATATAAATGTTTAAAGTATGTATTGGCTCCTGAGAAGTTTCAGATGTACTCCACTGAATCTAGAAATCAAAATAATACGCCGAAGAGGCGGCAAAGTCATTCTAGACTTCATCATTCTTGACTAGTCACACAAGAAGAATGACATTGCCGTCAATACTCTTGATGACTATCTCTCCTTGACGATGCCGAATCTCTGGGTACCTAGCGGAAGAAAGGAAGAAGTGATGTCACAGCTGCTCCCAAAGCTCGCCGTGATTGCTTGACACAGGATTTGAGTCTGAGTTACGGAGACACTTATTCGTTCTTCCTGAGGATCATTGGCGTGTTTTGGACTTAATCATATAGAGTATTGAAACGCAACTTTATCGCGTAGCAGGCTCGATTCTTCTCAGTAAAAAGTTACAACTACTACACTAAAGCAAAATTCCGGAGCGAATGAGGAAATTCGAATCCGAATGCGTAAATCGGACTGTGTGCCTATGTACCTTGATCATGGTCTGACCGACAGCTGTTGCCTCTTACACCCCCCCCCCTCTGTTGTGGTCCATCTTCAAAATCAGACGAGATTTCATGCATTACACATCCCCATTCTAAATAGCAGCTTTATCTCAACAAAAACTACGGTAGAAGAAACTGAAACTTCTCACCTCTGATCTGACGAAACTTCGGATGAGGAAATCGTCGAGTTCATGAGTGGTTACAAGCTCGTTGAGGGGCTTTTATACCCGAACATTTAAAGGACACATCGTACTCATGATAGTAATTAATTCTACTTCAGTTGCATTTCCAGTTCACGAGATTCATCACTTCATAGGTGTATTATACCCAGAGGTGTTACTAGCCAAAATGTTTTTTTAGGGGGGGGGGGGGGGGGGGGCAAGGTATTTACCGACTGGCTAGTCATGTTTACCGACTATTTTGCAGAAAAAACGACTATTTTTAAGAAAAAACGATTGTTTGACAAAAAATTGACTGTTTTTAGGAAAAACCGACAGTTCCGCTCGAATGGGAGCACTTCCGGATCTTGGATCCGACCTTCGCACAACCGAAGTTTCACCCCAACTCCTCCATCACTTTGGTCCTTACGCATGTTACCGAGCCTCCCCCTTCATCCCACTACCGTAGTCGGATGCGATTCGGACACGCAAATGTTGCATCTACGACACTTACTACCGAACAAGTTTCCCTCGAATGGTAGAACATCCGGACAATCTTCGGTGACCCCCAACTCCCTCCACCGAGGCCGGATCTGGTCTGGACCTCATAGCACCCATTGCCTGTGTACGATCCAAGTGGTAAATGTGCATGAAATACGATTTTCGGGGCTACCCCTCCATCCCACACCAAAGTCGGATGTGATTTGGTTTCATCAGCCACCAAGTTTCCCTCGAATCGGAGTACCTACTTCCGGGAAATTTGAGGTACGCCTCTTCCAACCACCCGCTCCGAGGTCGGTTCCGGTTCAGTGAAATTGCGCTACTGTCCGGAAGGACTGACAATTTTCACCGTCCTAGCTTGGCCGAGAGTGTCTGAACTAGCATATGTTGGACAGAGGGACGGACTGACAGGCAGGACGATAGCTATTTGGCATTTTACTTATGCGGTGTGAGGCCAACAGTCAACAGACAACTATAAATATTCTTTCAGCCCAACCTGACTACGAATCATATTTGACAGTGCAAAATGGATACGTCAGCTGAATTTTATTATAGCTATATTTCGACATTTCTTGGCAAGGGTCCTCTTCAGGCTCAAAGACGTTCAAGTTGGAAAAATGAAACTTGCGGTTTTCCATTTTGCAATGTCAAAAACAGCACACAAATGTTGGTAATAAGTGTCAGTGCTACACTGCCGCCACAATCAAGACTCTTTCTGCTAGTGCACTCCCTGATGCTAAAATCAGAAAAACAACGTGGAGCCTTTGGAAGACAAAGCTCAACAGAAAGACACTTCGAAACATTTCACCGGAAACGATTCGGCGGGAGAATTTTATCGGCGGGCCGAATGTTTTCGGCTGTGGCTCGCCATGTTATTTTCAGCGGTGGCTCGCTGTGTAATTTTCGGCGGCGCGGCTTCGGGGACTGTTCGATAGCTTAAGATTAACAGTGGAAGACCCGATTTGCATCAAGATAATTCAGTCTCTTAGCCGAAAATCTTACAGTCAATAGCTGAGTTCGTTGTCCGGTGACTGCTCCCTGGTGCTTCTTATAATGCGTTTTTGTATCCACCTGGATCTTATAACCCGTTGTCAGACTAATCTGTGTCTGGTTAGTGCTCACCAGTGCGGACTAACTAGAACCTGGTTGGCAGGCAGGTTCTATGGACTTAGGTCACCGGTGAGACCAACACGCGCAATAGGTCATTAGAGCCGTATTCTCGCCGTTCCCCAAGGAGTCCTCGGGGAATCAACGGGAACGGGGAGAGTAGAGGGAGTCACTCCCCGCGGACTCTGCGTACAGAAAACAGCAAGAACACCGGGAATGCTTCCAAAACAAATTTTGTTCGAAAAAAAAGAAGGTGTCTTCTCGCCGTTCCCCGAGGACTCCACTTGAGGAGTCCCAGCGTTTTTGTTTGTCCCGGGGACTCACTTCCCAAATTCTCGCGAGTCCGCACGGACGGGGAATGCTCCGATTCTCATCATCATCGTAAAAAAAGGACTCCCTTTCAGATTCCGAGGGGAATCAGTTTTTGCTGGTGTTGGTGCAATTTAAAGTTAATTAAAATCAATCAGAACAAACAAAGCCAAAAATGAAGTCGATCCAGATTCCAGACTATTTTGTCAACTGTAGGTTTTTTTCAAACAAAATCCATTTTGAAAGCATTCCCGGTTGTTCTTGCTATTTCCGTACATGGATTCCGCGTGGAATGACTCCCTCTATTCGCGCCTTTCCCTTCGATTCCCCAAGGAGCCCTAGAGGACTGGCGAGAATACACCTTATGCAGTTGACGAAATTAGTCTGGATTCGGTTGTGTTTATTCTGATTGTTTTTAGTTAATTCTATATTGCACCAACAACAGCAAAAACCGATTCCCCTCCGAATCTGAAAGGGAGTCCTTTTTGTATGGTGTGATAACCGGAGTATTTCCCGTCCATGGGGACTCGTGAGAGTTGCGAGAATACGGGGATTGAGTCCCCGGGACAAACAAAAACGCGGGGACTCATCAAGTGGAGTCCTCGGGGAACGGCGAGAATACGTCTTAGGTCAAGAACCGAACACCGGTGTAAAAAAAAACAGAGACAGTCCGGAGTGCATGAACGCATTAATTCCACCCTACTTACCTTAGTTACTACGCATAACGTCACACATTTTGGCTTCTTGGCGTCAAGGCTGGAACTGGGCTATTCCTGCTATTCCGGGCACAGGGATTCGTAGGTATCACGCTTACCACGCTCCCGAGCTGGAGCGTGGTAAGCAGGTGGTAAGCAAATAGCTACTGTTTCGAGAAGGAGAATAAGCTCTATGATGCATTTTCCGTTTTCGTCTGATACGCTTGCGTCCGGCGTTGTATTCAAATATGAAATAGAGCGTGGTCGACAAGCTCAAACAATGATAATATCTTAATGATGCTTAGTTAGCCGGATCAGAATGTGTCAAGCCGCAACTGCGTCTCTTGAAGTGCTAGATAAAGGTAACTCAGTTTTTTCTTTTCCCAACTGTTTTTAATCCCTTCTTTTTGTTGATTTGCATTTTATTTTATGACTGGTACATTTTACTACTGGTAGGCTACATGTGGGTACTGTGCCGTGGTACTGCATACCTGCTGTTTACTATTTCCATCAGACTCTATTTCTCTAAGCACCCAACAGTCTTGTATACTATTTCCATCAGACCCGACCTGACAGAATGTATGGTAGCTATTTTGTATCACAGAAAAGATATTAATGTACCGTAAATCCCCAAACAGGAGGTTGGCCTGTGGTAGAGGTTTGGTAGAGGTATGCTTATGTGAACTTCTTCTAACAGTTAACTATCGCAACAGACTAAAATAAAACCCAAACCAGACTTGTAATAACCACTCACACTTTTGACTTTTGTCACTTTCTGAATATTTTGCTACGGTAATTCACGGCTGGAAGTGACTCAACTGACACCTGGTTTGCTTTTTATAATTTAAAAGTTTTCCTTGAGGAATGCACCCTCAAAGGAGAAGATGGTGGTCCGAACCTGCAGATGCCTTCAAAAGACAAAGGACTTTCTTAGTAAATTCTAAATCAGAGAAAGTTAATTGAATTTCTGCTTCAAGTTTGTGCCTGGTTAACCCTGAAATAGTTGGCTGTTAGCTGATCTCAAGTTTGTTTCTTTTCCATTTTACTTTTTTATATGCAAGTAACAAAGCCAAAGTAGTAGAACAGTTAAAAAAGTGTTGAGATAAGCATACCTCTACCGTACTCTTTCAAGGCCTTTTTCCACTACGATCCTGGATTATAATCCTAGATAACTAATTGATGAGAGAATAGCAAATCGACTATCTTAGATTAAAAACTGCAATCCTACGATCCTGAATCTCACTTTGTTGCCATATTCCCGAATTGACAATCCAAAACAAATCCTGATTCTCCTATTGTCAGAGAAAATATATTTTTCATAATCTGGATTATCGGATTAAACATAGGCTACTTCAGAGAATTTGGAATGTGAATTTTCGATCCAAATTGTTGCAGAAAAACTCATTTATATCTTACGAGATGTGATCATTATTTTTCCCTTTTTTTAAACCCAGAGTAGGATCAACATCTTTTAGTCATCTTTTTTCAGCAAGGCCCTTGGTTTTGTGTACACATATAAGAAACAAGTGCCCAAGCCCAGACGTGGAGTGTAAAAGTAAAATGTTTATCACATCTTATACACAGACAGTGTTAGAACCAAGACATTTCACATTTCCAGTAACCAAGGAAGGTATGGAAATCATCCCGCTTAAGGAAAGTTGACTATGAAGTTTTTCAGGCAGTTTAAAAGCTTCTAATGTAATCAAACCACATGTAGAAATCGGTCAGTCATCTTGCAAAAACGTTTCAGTTTCAATACTGAAACTTCTTTTCAGCTAGCAAGGTAATAACAAGTGCCATAAACCAGATCGTAGCAGCCTAATACCCCCTTCGTCACAATTTCACAATCATTGATCACACGACAAAGCCATCTAGTTTCCAACTTTTCATTAAGGAGCGAAGTAAGTTGCGTGGTCTTACTTGTTGCTCTTACACCAAAATCCACATCTGTACATATATATCCACAAGTATACAAGAGATGCATTTGAAACCTGTCATTCAAGAATTTAACTCTTGGGAAATCTGGGCCCAGTTGCCCATGAACTGAAAGGTGGGCGGGGAGCGGACCCATCGGAATGCATATTTAGACCTATATATCCTCAAGTATACCAACTTAGAATTTGGTTCCTTTGACCCTGGTCAAAAACTTATCTCATTTGCAATTCAGGCCCACTTGCCCATGAACGTGGAGGGTGGGAGGGCGGTTCAACTCCAAATATATATTCCTAATCCTAAGATGTAAAAGCACAAGAAATGTCATCGTCCTGTCTCCAGTTATTGTATTGTTAAAAACATTAAAAACTGGACAATCTGGGCCCAATTGCCCCTGAACCAAGTGAGAGTGGTGTTTGGGACCCCCAAAAAGCACAAAGAGACCCAAATTCCTACAAGTCTACTAAGTTTGAATTTGATACCTGTAAATTCCTGTGACAGGTCACGAATTTTGCTCTTGGACAATCTGGGCCAAGTTGCCCATGAATCCATGGGCGAGTGGGGAAGGTGCAACTTTAAAAGTATTTTCCTAACCATAGGGCAGGGGCGTCAATATGGGGGCGGACTCCTCCCAAAGGTCTTGAGAAAGTACTTTCGTCAGGCGAAGCCCGGCGAAAGTGCACGTGTTTGTCGGCGGAGCGCCGTAACACGGAAGAAATAAAATTTTGTATGCTTTTGTCGAGAGTCGGTCGACTCTTCGGCACATCGAGTTCTTTTTATACGCTAGAACTAAAATTTTGCAAACAGTAGTCGGGCAAAACACAGAAGAAATCGAGTTCTGCATGCTTTTTGTCGGGCCTCGGTATTCTCTACGGTATATCGGGTTCTTTTTATACATAACCAATACAGAAGAAATAAAATTTGTATGCTTTTGTTGGACTCGTCGGAACCTCAGGTTATTTTTATACGGAAGAAAAATCCTGCAAATATCTGTCGAGCAAAACACAGAAGAAATCAGATTCTGCATGCTTTTGTCGGGCCTCGGTACTGTCATCGGCACGTAGGGGTCTTTTTATACATAAGAATATACAAGAAATGAAATTTGGATGCTTTTGCTGGGCGTCGGTCGACTCGTTGGCACATCGGGTTTGATTTATACATAAGAAATTAATTCTGCAAGCTTTGTCGGGCGCACCCGGGAAGTTTAAGTCTCGTCGGTACAACAGTTATTTTTAACACGTCAGAAATCAGCTTCTGTACAGTCCAGCCGGATAAAATACAGAAGAAATCAAATGCTGTATGGTTTTACCGGGCGTAGGTATTCTCGTCGACGTAAGAAATAAAGATCTTTACAGTCTTGTCGGGCAAAACACAGAGGAAATCGAATTCTGAATGCTTTTGTCGGTCGTCGGTATTCCTTCGGCACATGGGGTTCTTTTATACGTAAGAAATCAAATTCTGCAAACATTTGTCGGCGCAAACTTTTACGGAAAAAATAATGATTTAAAAAAGTTTCACACGCGGCCTGCATGTGGCGCTTAGTTCAACTTATTCTGGGTATAATCGTTGGAAGCTTCGTTTTTTAGCTAAAGTTGAAACAAACTTAAATACACGACTTTAGATTAAAGGAACAATCTCAACTGATGCATTAAAGTTAGTTTTACACACAATTTCGCCTGCGGCTCATTTTCTAATACCGGGTATTCTCTATTTGGAATATCGGTGTTTCATTTAGTTGGATTAGAAACTTGGACCAAAAACTTTCACCATTGTACAAAAAAACTCATCAA
The DNA here is from genome assembly GCA_023053575.1 of Branchinecta lynchi. Taxonomy (NCBI): domain Eukaryota; kingdom Metazoa; phylum Arthropoda; class Branchiopoda; order Anostraca; family Branchinectidae; genus Branchinecta; species Branchinecta lynchi. Next base: position 9,025,197 of record JAKZAP010000018.1, read on the forward strand.
CCACATAAAAGACAAAAGTCCTGCGGGTGGCTGTATCTTCTAACCACCTTTTAACTTGAAATTATTCAATAAATAATGACATAAAAACTAACCTAATGTATTTTCAAAGAAAGAAAAGAAAAAAGAGGTAAAGAAAGAGAGAAAGAAAAAAAGAATATAGGAAAGAAAAATGATTTCCTCGTCACACCCTACCCACCACCCCCCATCTCACCTCCCCCCACCCCACCTCTTCACTCTCCGCGTTTGACATTCTCGGGTGTTTGAAACACGTTAAAAGCTGGAACTTGTATTGTTAAAAGCTGGGACTTGTATTGTACGTACAGCAAAATATTTCCGGAAGAAAGGCAGATTAAAAAAATTCCCCTGCGGTGCTGCTTTTAACTTGTTCTGGGTACAGTCGTGGGAAGTTTCGATTTTTAGCGAAAGCCAAGGCCGTATCCGGGGGGGGGGGGGGGGGGTTAGGGGGTTGAAATAAATTCCTGGATACGGGCCTGGCGAAAGCTGAAATGAAAAGCCGAATATGTGAACTTAGTAGACCAAATTGCATTAAAGGAATAACCTCAACTGATGTATTACAATTAGTTTTACACAAAATTTCGCCTGCAGCGCATTTTTTAGTATTCTCGCTTTGGAAGATCGGTGTTTCATTTAATTAGCGTTTTAGCATTGAGATTCTTGGGGCTTGAAACACATTAAAAGCTAGAAGTTGTATGGTAGGTATAGAAAAATGTTTGCGGAAAAAATGCAGAATTAAAAAATTCGCATGCGGCTCTTACTTTAATTTGTTCTGGGTATAGTCGCTGGAAGCTTTGCTTTTAGCGAAAGCTGAAATGAAAAGCCGAATATGTGAACTTTAATATATGAAATTACATTAAGGAATAATCTGAACTGATGCATTACAGTTAGTTTTACACCGGTTCTATTCTGTGCTGGTGGGAAAAGTACGCGGCAACGGCTTGTTTTTTCGGCAAGTTTTTAGTCCGACGGCACAAACCGGACTCCCCCCCCCCCAAAGGCAAAAGGCTAGTGACTCCCCTGCCTACGGTCTACAGTTAGAAGGAACTTCAGTATCCTGTATCCAGCTCTCATCAAGTTATGAACATTATTCACTGGGCGATCTGGGCCCGATTGCCCCTGAACTAGTGGGTGTGTGACCCACAAGAGGCATAACTAGACCCCAATGTCAATATGTATACCAAGTTTTAACTTGATACCTGTAACGGTTCACGAGTTATGAACTCCACTAAAAACGGTGAAACCCGAATACCGAAAACCGGCTAAGGCGGACACAAGAGTGGACTGTTCATAAATGAACACTCCAATCAAAACGCCTCGCGTACTGGAAATATTCATAGCTGCTGCCTACAGCTTGGCCTATCTTTACGTTTAAAGAGTTTGACGCGTTGAATCGTAAACTGGGAAATGGCTACATAATTTTATTAATATTTCTGCAGTTTTGCTCGGTTGGTTTGTATTTACGTAACTGTCTATTGAATGGCAGATGTATTTATCTTTCCAATTCCATACTTACTCGACAATTTTGAACTATTGCAAATAAATAAGAATAGTAATAATCCCTTCAGATGACCTTTAAGTGTTTTTAAGTTCGCCGGTAGCCAACCATAAAAATCGATGGTGATGGATGGGTCTCCCGGTATTGAAATAAGATAGATCATCATGTTCGAACGGAACTTTGAGCGGGTAAGGTATCTGTGTGCTTCATCTTTTGGTGAAAAACGTTTTTTCTTTAATTTTTCGTTTTCTTTTATCGTTGCATTCCTGACAGTGAATTCGTCGCACTTTTTTCGAGTACGAGTAAATCTCACACACCATAGAGCTAATGCGATCTTTAATATTCCTTTTTTTCTTGTTCAGATTAGATCATTTCATTCCGACTTTTTCCTTGGAAGGCCCTTTGTTTTGTCCCTGGAAGGCACGTAAAAAACATCGCCTCACGCGCCGAAAAGACTGATGGCTGCTGCCTGCAGCTTTGCCCATCTTTACTGAAACAGATTTTGATGAATTGAACCTTCACTGGAACACACACAATTAAATATACACGTCTTGGGTGTGTTCAGATCATTATTTTATGCCCGAAGCATACGAGTCTTGCCTAGTAGTTGCTTGTCCGGTTTCGGCTTGGCTCTACTGCGGATTTAACTGAGTTTAGCAATTGTAACTTAGTGGATCGAAGTGTTTTCGCGGAGGATTTTTGTGAATGAAAAAGCAAAGACTATAGTCGTTGAGGTAGGCGGTGTAGGCTAATTTCTAAAACATAATGTATGTGATGGAGACTGTCTTATTTTACGTGTTTGGTGCGAATTTAACTATTTACCAGGACTGCAGTCTACATTGAAAATTCTAAAACGCTAACAACGAGGCTAACACGACCGGTCCAAAACGCTTCAGAAGCAAATTGAGTCCTTAAGCGTAGTCAATAGAGCCATCAAACATCAGAATCCTAAATACTTCATTGAGAGATCTAGTAGTAGGACAACCGTTGCGTTTTTTTTGTAAACTGTAGGCCATCTGGTAATTTTGTTTCGATTTTTTTTTTTTTTAATCTTGCTTCCCAAAGGATCCGTGGAACAACTAGCTTTGTCACAGATCTTTGTTCTGTCATTAGTAGCTGTTTCAGAAACTACTTCGTCATTCATTGTTACTGCATCATCATAAGACGTGATAATAGTCTCTGCAGGAATGGATTTTATGCTTTTTTCCTGCAGTGAGAAAACAAAGTAAATATTACTTTTTTTAATTAATTTTGTTTTAATCCTGTGAACTTATGGTGATGCAAAGTTTTGTTCTTTCCTTTTTGTTTGACGTGTCTTGCGTTTCTTGTCGGTACGTAGGCCTAGCATTGATTCAACACTTCCAGAAAACTAGGCAGGTGGCTAGGGGCCCAACCTTGGAGAGGACCAGAGGCAAGGCCGTATCCAGGGGGGGGGGGTAGGGGGTTGACCCCCCCCCCGAAACACACAAAAGTAGTAATTTTTATAGGCTTTTCCCTCTGATCTATGTCTTTTTCCGACCCACAGGCAACCTCCCCCCCCCCAAATAAATTCCTGGATACGGGCCTGGCCAGAGGTATGTTGTATAGGGGGGTTCTTATGTGTATTTCATTTCTAAGCCTTCTTGTCTATTTTCCAAAGTCAAAGTCTGATGCGTTATATACTATACAGTTAACTGACAATCTTTACCTATGCCAGTATTATTATTTTTGGGATCCCAAAACGCAAGTGGAGGGATACCTATGACATCGCAAAAGTTGTCCGTCCGTCCGTCTGTGCGCACTGTATCTCTCGAAGGGAATGAGACATTTTGATGAAACTTGGTGTGAGGATTCTTTGGGTCAAGAGTAAGGTCAAGTTCGTAGATGAGCTATTTAGCCCTACATTTAGGGGTGGGTGAGGGGTTTTAAATTAAGTGACAAATCAAATATTTTTAAACAGATAATGTGATAGTCGATTATGAGGTAACACGACATGTTGAACACGATGGTGAAAACCATTTGTCATCGGAAAAGTAGTTCGCCCGGAAACCGGCCAAAACCGGAAAGTTTGTTAAAAGTAAAAGTTTTATTTGAAGCTGATTAGATGTTCGATTTAGGGGTAAGAAGACATGCTAAACTCGATGGTGAACACCGTTTTATCGCCGGACAAGTAGTTAGCCCAGAATCCGGCCAAAACCGGAAAGTCTGTTAAAAGTAAAAGTCTTATTTGAAGTTCATTAGATGTTCGATTTCGGGGTAGGAAGCCATGCTGAACACAATGGTGAAAACTATTTTCTCGCCAAACAAGTAGTTCGCCCGGAATCCGGCCAAAACCGGAAAGTTTGTTAAAAGTAAAAGTTTTATTTGGAGTTGATTAGATGTTCGATTTAGGGGTAAGAAGACATGCTGAACACTTTGTGAAAACAATTTTCTACCCAGACAAGTAGTTCGCCTGGAATCCGGCCAAAACCGAAAATTGTTAAAATTTAGAGTTTTATTTGTAGTTGATTAGATATTCGATTTAGGGGTAAAGAGATGGTGAATCCGTGTATGACAATCATTTTTTACCCGGACATATAGTTCGACGGGAATCCGGCTGGAGCCGGAAAATTTGTTATAAGTTGAATTTTTATTTGAAGTTGATTAGATGTTCAGTACCTATTGGGGAAAGAAGATACGCTGACGCTGAGTTCGTTTTTGAGCTTTCTTTTTTCGAGGAAAAAGTAGTTCCGGAATTCGGCCGAAACCGGGAAATTGGCAGAAGTGGCAGGAAGTTTTCGTCAAAACTGAGATGGCTTAGAGGGGTAAACACACATGCTGATTCAATACCTGAACTTGTTTTTCTCAGATGATTAACCTGTTTTTGAATTTTAATAGTAAAGATGATCAAGGATTCTGGCGAAGACTGTATCTGGCGAAGACAAGACCCAATTGTCTGGATCAGATATTGAATTTTTGGGATCCCATCGAAACCTTTGGTCTTGTTTTAAAGGACCCGTCGTACCTATACTACTAATAAGTCATTGGATCCATTCATGTTTCCAGGATTTCATTTCCCCGCCTTGGTGGTTTTAACTGCACTCACAGCACAGCTGCGATTTTGCATTTGCCCCCTGACTCCTTTTAAGATGGGTCAGGCTTCCGGTGTTGGTTTTTGACCGATGGTTCAGAGCCCGTATCCAGGAATTTATTTGGGGGGGGGGGGTTGCGTTTCGGTTTGTTTTTGCCTGCGGGTCTGACAAAAAAGTACAAAAAAGACATAGAACATAGGGAAAAGCCTATAAAAGTGACTATTTTTGTATGTTTCGGGGGGGGGGGGGGGGGGGGGGGGGGGGGTTCAACCCCCTACCCCCCCCCCCCCCCCCCTGGATACGGCCTTGGTTCAAAAACACCGGTTATACTCATTTTCCCCTGTTTGAGCCAAGTGAGCCGAACGCGCACTGTAATTTTCTAAGTTTTCTTTCCATAATGTCCCTGGAGTTCCGAATTCCGCTTTTTCGCCTTCATCCTGCTAGCGGACTTTCTCCAAGATTTGCGTGTTCTTTTTCCTCTGGTTTATATCTGATATCCATTCCTAATGGGCTGGTGAATAGATAATACATAGGCTATCAGCTGGGATTAATTATCATTGAATCCGAGTGTTCATTCGCGTGTTGGTTTTCCGGAACTCTCATCTGCATTCCGTCTGTTCAAGGGGTTTCTAGCTCCTAATCAAACAGCGTTGGTTCAGAGACTTGTCTGCGAATATTTTCTGGTGGTTTCTTGGGACTGGTTGACAGTACTCGTGTTTCATCGGCTAGTTGAAATACCGTTGGTTTCAGTGGTGTCGCTCACAGACTTGGTTGGGGGTGTCAGTTTCCTGGAACTAGAAGACTCCTGCATCCAGCGGGAGTTCCTGGCTCCCCCTCCCTCATGGTCTTCGATAACAGTACAGGGAAAAACAGTAAACTAGTCCATTACTATGGCTAATAACATGTCTATTTGAAGACTATTCCCAGAGCATGTTCCTAATTACATTTATGTTAACCAATGAATAAAGGTTTGTAAATGCATTCTCCATGGTGTGTTCAAGTATGGTTTCACTGTTCAGGTGTCCTTTAAAGAAATGGCCACGGAGAGCATTCTTCTCCTGAGCGTGACGTTTTCAAAACAGGGATGTTCGTTTCTGGAGGTTTGCACATGCAGACTCCAAGACAAAAAACGCAATTCATTCAAATCTTGTATGGTCGGATCGTATTGGAACTTCTTCTAGATATACGTTTAGGCTTAACTGGTTAAAAAATATTCTAGAAGAAGGGCTGATCGGAGACGTTTATTATTTCTAAAATTATTCGGTACTGAAATAAGGACAGATGTAAAATGGAGCAAAAATCATAGCTTAGAAACACTATTTCGTATTTGGATCGTGTTTTCTGCAGGCAATGTTAGTACAGATAGTCATACAGATAGGGCTGATACTTGGTACTCTTCATTCAGGTGTCGTTTAAGCGATATGGTTCATCCTTGTTGTTGAGGTGATCTTGAAGCTCCTAGCCCCTCTCCTCCTTTTGAGTTTGAATCGAAGCCGACACATTGTGCCCACGTCGTGGAGTTGCCTAACGAGCGAATCTTCTGAAGGTTCTTCCGTTTCAAATTGCGTATTTAGAGTCCTTATAAGAACCAGCGGAACTTGCATCTTCTCCGCATAGCCTAATCGGTAAGTTTGTCACGTCTCCTTTGTGTACGATCTGTTCTGTGTACAGAACCTGTGTAAACGCTAATATGGCCGGTTTAATCTCTTCCGTTTGTATTTTGGTTCTTTTGAATTTCGAACTGCCACTGGTCCTGGAAAATGGTTTTTTTTTAGTTGGGTCTCGGTTGGGGTAGCGGTCTTTTATTGTTGGAAAAGTGTGGATTAAACGAACCTGTATTGTCTGTTTTGTGTAGCGTACCTGTGCAATTGCTAATATGGCTTATTTAATCTCTCCCGTTTAAATTTTGGTTCTTTTGAAGTTCGAATTGCCACTGGTTCTGGAAAATGGTGGTTTTCGAGTTGGGCTTTTTAAAACGGTTTTTGGTCTGTTTTGTGTACGGTACCTTTGTAATTGATAAAATGGCTTCTCTTCCGTTCGTATTTTGGTTCTTCTAGCCTAATCGTTAGGTTTGACGCGTCTTCTTTGTGTATGATCTGTTCTGTGTACGGTACCTGTGTAATTGCTAGTATGGCCTGTTTAATCTCTTCCATCTGTATTGTGAATCTTCTGAACCTTCCAGAGGTTCTAGAAAACGGGGTTTGTAAAACGGTCTTTGAATGTTGGAACAGTGTGGATTAAGCTAACGCGAACAAATAAGGCTTGTTAAATATCTTCTGTTCTTATTTTGTTTCTTTTGAATTTCAGATTACTACTGGTATTAACGGTTTAAAAAAAATTGGGCTTATTAAGTTTTTTTTTAAACGGGCTTTGAACGGGCTGATTACGCGAAGACGAACTAATAGGCTTGTTAAATATATTCCGTTCGTATTTTGGTTCTTTTGAATTTCAAATTACCACTGGCATTAGTGGTTCCAGAAAATGGGTCGTAATCAAGTTGGGGTTTCTGAAACGGGCTTTGAACGCTTGTACCGGTAAACCGGAACCGTAAACATTATACCTTGGACAGACGATCAGGGTCGGGTGCACAGGGACAGGCAATCCTGCCAGGTATTTCTTCACCATCATCAGTTCCATACGAAAAAGTTGAGATTATTTTATGACAATAGAAGTACGGAAAATTCTGATCGTGTGTTTCTCACTTCAGATTCAGTTTAATTGTGGTTACAACGACTGATACGATCATTCGCATAGTGAGGTTTCGTTTGCCCTCCCTTTCCACCCAGTTTCCAATACATTCGCTGTATGATTCCCTCGAAATCCTGATGTACCATCTGCCGAAAGGTTCGCCGGCGTATCCTGAGAGGTTGCTCACTGACTGAATTGGTGTAGGCTACATGAGGCTGACTGGTGGTGAGGTACCTTCGGCCACTTCGTTTGAACCTTAGGCGGAATATCCCACCAGTAGTGTTTCGTTGACGGTAGTTCACCGAAATGGTAATATTAAACGTCCACGATGTCGGTTTGTTTGCTCATTTTCGCAGTCCCATAGGCAAAAGAACTAGCCGCCTTTTGCCAAAATAGCTTTTTGGTATTCCGAAGCGTAAGTGGCGGGATACCTATGACTTCGTAAAGCTGTCCGTCCGTCCATCTGTCTGCTAGCACGACAGCTCTCGAAGGGATTGAGATGTTTTGTTCAAACTTAATGTGAGGATCCTTTGGGTCAAAGTACAGGCAAAGGTCGTAGGTGGGGCTCATAGCTTTATGTTTAATGGTGGTCAGATGAAGGAAACAAAAATATTTTTTGAAAGTTAATGAGATAGTCGATATAGGGTAAGGAGAAATGCTGAAGCTGAATCCAAATTTTTTAGCCGGACAAGTAGTTGGACCGAAATCCGGAAAAAACGGAAGATTTGTAAAATGTAAAAGTTTAATCCGAATATGAAAATTATTAGCTCGCCTGACAAGCAGTCAAGGAATCCGGCTCACAACAAAACTCACTTGCAGCCAGGCACATAGAAGCGTCTTTGATTTGCTGCCGTTCGCTATTCTACATGATGAAAAACCACTGCCCCGCTGAAATTCAAAGTCTTCGGTTTTACTATGATTTTCGTTGTGTCCAGATATCGTCCATATTCTCAGAGCTTGGTCACACTGGGCTCAAAAAGCCGCCTATTCGAGAAACAACTGAAAATCCCTAGGGGGCCTGAGATTTGACGGGGCTTTGTGGCAGCTTGGGGATACTGAGCATACTGCAATTAGGGATCAATTAGGGTACCTGTAACCCAATTATACAAGTTGTTTTCTCTAATATATATCCTGAATTTAAAATAACAACATTCAGAATTAGTTGCATCTTGTTATTTTTCTTTTTTCAACTTTCTCAACCCAAAAGGCCAGAAACTGAGCCAAGCTCTCAGTGTAATAGTGCGAACACACGATCAGGATAGGGAGCTCCCGGACTGGTCCTGCCGGGTTTTTGGCACCATCATCACTTCCAAATGGAAAAGTTGAAATTTTTTCAACTTGATGATGAAAGTGCAGGAAATCCGGCCAGGAAATCCTGATCAAGTGTTCGCAATTTAATTCCGAGAAGCCGATTGCGGAAAACAAAAATCCCTCAGCTGTGAGCAATATAATTCAGTAAATTCAGATACAAAATAAGGCGGCTCAGTTAAACTTTAATGCGCTGCGGTCATACTGCTTTCCGACATGATTGGTCGCTCTTTTCTAACACCTAAAAAATTGTCTGTAAGTCCAGGAAAACGAATTCCTCGTATGTTCCCAAATATTGTCCCGGTGCCATGAGCCTTTCCTATTGGTAAATATAGACCACAAATCGCCGTTCCTACTTTGGACTCGGTCCATATTCCGGAGCGCGCCCGCGCGGAATTTTGGTAGTCTTGTGCGTATATTCGGCCGCTGAGGATCGTATATGCGTTAGGTGCTGCTACTGGATTACTTTTAAGACGAATTGCTGTATTTCTGGATTATCTAGGTACGGTAGGCGACTCTCGCACCGTGTAGTGTTGTTTGGGGGTCCTTAAACCGATACTGCAAGATAGTGTAAACGGGTATGCCGTTCCGCTTTCGGTTATCGTGAGAACCTGACAAGTCCAAAAAGTTGGAGCCTTGTTTGTTGGCTAAGTAAACATTGCTAAAATTTTTCTTGAAATGTAATTTTTGAATGCGAAATGGTTTATTTAAAATACACGTCATAGCGTACTTACGATAGTAGTTCACTCTACTTCAATTGTATTATATTTGATGGTGCAAAACTTATATGTCAACTACATTTTGTTAGAGCTATATTGCGGCCCTTCTTGGCAAGGGTCCTCTTTGGGCTAAACCAAAATGCAAAGAATCTCTACACTTTCGACGACCCAATCGAACAGCAAAACAGAAGCCGTGTCCAGAATTTAAATCACAGCACCACGTTTAAGTCTAACCAATTATAAGAGAAGAAGGTAACAATTTTTTTTATTTTAATAAAGATGACAAAGTCAGATATTTAAGGAAGAATCTTTAATCGTTTTTCAAAAGTTCATTTTCCAGCTTGAGCGGCTTTAGCCTGAAGAGGACCCTTGCCAGGGAGGGCCGAAATATAGCTATAATAAAATGTACCTGTTGTATCCGTTTTGCACCGTCATATGATTCGCAGTCAGCTTAGGCTGAAGGAATATCTTCTAGTTCTCTTTCCATTCCATCCATTCTCGAGATACTACACCTCATAAGTGCATCATATAGCTTGCCAAGTTTATTCTCTTCCCGTGACGTACGAGGCTATACCGTACAAGATCGCTGTCTCTGACAAGCTTAGTGGTCCGAAAACCGGTTATGCAAATTTTGCCAAGTCTACCATCCAAGGGAAGGGACATGAAGAAGACATCCTGCGTGATTTTCTGTAAGCGTAGCTAAGTTTGAAAGTAATCAACTATATGAGAACATCTTCGCGGAAACATTATTTAGTACGAGGAAAGAAAACTCAAAACTCACTGCAGTACCGATTTTTGCCCAGAAAGCCCCCATAACACCGTCATATCACCACTGTCCATAGGTGATTTTCTCACCTGCCGTGTTTTGCTACCTTCGATGTGTATCACGCTGTCGACAGTTGTCTGCGGGATGTTTTTCCATCAGAAAGACCGGTTATCTAAATTGTTTCACTGTTTTCGCCATAAGTCAACGGGTCTTGGAAAAGGCTTAAAACAGCCAAAACCGTGGGTTATCTGTTGGAAGCACAGCCTGGTTTTAAAGTATTCAAATATTTTAAAGTATTGTAAGTTGAAGAGTAAATAGTACGAGGGGTCCTTTAACGTATAAACGACGCCGCTGGCCTGAGCTAGCTTTTCTGATCAGCTTTTCAGATCATTCTTTGCTTTTTTCGCATTTCCGCTTCCCGTCATTTTCCGCCTTTTCGTTCACAATTTAGGCCGAGCATTGTCAGTGTTTACTAATGGTTTATCAGCTAGAACTACAATTGTTTCCTGTTCGAGATAATGTAGGAATGCAGTATTGATTGCTTTAGCAATGACAGTTAAAAATGGATTTCCTTATGTTTAAAAAAAAAAAAAATCGCGTGTGTGAAAAAGCGTCATGATATGCCGAACGCTTATTAGAGACATGAAGGTACAATAATAATTCGTTCGTAACTTTGTTCTGATCTGAGTTTGTCACACCCATTCTTCAACAGAGTGGTTCATTTCCCTTTATATAAAGCCTGACTTATTTTAGGGTATCAAGTTTAGGGTCATGGGTTGTTGTTCATATCTTTGTACAAGGACCTTCAGCCGTCTTAGTTTCTCGACTATTTGCCCCCCCCCCTTATTAGAGTCCTAGATTTCCGCTAGATGGCGGGGGTGCCTACCGAGGGGTTACTCACTCCCCAAACCCGTGTACACCGGGTGCCGGGAGGGTGCCGGAAGGTACCATCCAATTTAATAGTCGGTGTTTAAAAATCACAAAATTTAATAAAAGTGCATTGCTGCCGGGAGGTCCCGGAAATGAGTGTACACCGGGTGCCGGAGAGCGAGTAACCCCTCGGTGTCTACCTGGTTGCTTTCCAGGTCCTTCGAAGCAGACAAATAAAGAGGATAGTCATGCACGCGTAGAACATCTTGGAAAATCACATAATTTTCTATCTTTGTACTGCTCTGTTGCCCTTTGTCCAGTGCGTAAATAAATTTCATCATCATCATCAGAACATCTTAAAAAATCACATCAGTGCAAAATTTTCCGCCAAGGAAAACAGCCGATGGTGTGTCGCTGGGCCAGGAGCCGACAGCCGTAAATCTTGGCAAGGACAGCCGGAATCCGGTCCAAGATGGTTCTTGGCCTTTCAGACACATGACGCTCAACGTGGGCTCCTCTGAGTGGTCAGGTCCCGCTAGGTAACGACTGAGTAAATTACTCTTTGCAGACCGGAAATGACGGTAAAAAGCCGGAAAATTGCCAGGTGAATACGTCACAAAGTAGAGCTTAGAACCGACTATGTTTCATCATTTTGCTTCCCTGTTACCAGTGCCATTCAAGCACCTAGTCTCGATTTTTTTTTAACCAGTCGTTGTCGTGCCATAGCGTCGTAAATATGTTCAGTTGTTTGTAGGAGCCTCTCTACACTGCCAGAAGTTTGATAACATTTAACGCAAGGGTGCACAGTTTCAGTGATGTTATCTGCAATGATGGAATTTGTCCATTTATGAATTTTTAATTGTTGTATTTTCGTTAGGACCCCTCTTACTTATTCTCTTTTTATATTCTCCCTAGCTCTCCTTTGGGATTATCCTTGGTACTGGGATTGGAAGATTGTCTAAATTTGGGATGAATGATGTTTTCGCGAAAGTTGCCTTATTGAGCAGAAAGCTTTGTGATATCAACGAAAGCCAACTGTTTCACGGTCTTCAATGTGTTTATTTGTCGTAGTTTATGTTTTTCTTTTCTCTTCTTTTTTTGTTCTTGAGTTTACTCCGCTATTTACCTTTGTTGTTATTAGTAACAGAGAAGAAATTTTTTTATAAGCTTCTGAAGCCTTTCGCCGTTGATTCGTATTGTACCTAAAACTTTTTAGCGCCTTTTCCGCCTAGTTGATTTTTGACAGTCGCGCAATGCAAACTTCGTTGAAAGCTGCAAGTTCCGCCGACAACTCTTTCATCCATTAGGACATGAAAAGCTTCAAATATTATTTTCGTTTTGGAAGACAAGATAGACCATCGGGTTTACCTTCTATTTTGGACTTCTTTTGTTTGTCTTGGTTTTCATAGGTCTAATATTTAACCATGCGCATTCAGTTTTAAAATAGTTTGCGTCTGGCCGCCGCCTCGGAGAACAGGAAGGCTGGACAGAGTCGACAAACGCTACCAAGGAAAATCGCTCAGTTTACATGGCAAATAATGATATTTCTAAAAACCGATATTTCCGAGTCATTTCATCGTGAAATAATTTCTAGCAAGAGTTGTGCTTTAAAAGGAACATTGCAAATTGAGTTTAATGTTTTGTTTCACGGAAACAACATATGTTTTGGTCAAAAGTTTTCTGTCAAAAGTTTTATCGATCCAAATTGCAGATCCTTGTGTAAGTTGGATGCTTTCAAGCTCAGTGTTGCTCCGGGTGGTGATTTGTCACCAAGTTTTGTCATTCTTTTAATCTATATATTTTCGGTGATGTTAGCTAAGAAACTATCAATTTTTGTGGTCGATTTGAATATAGATTTACTGTAAATCAATACATCTAAAAAGCTTGGCAGTCGTTAGTATGACTTTATAGAGCATACGTGAAGTCTTGTTTTTTCAAGAAGTGGTCCGCATCAAATGGCTATTTTTAAGAAACCATTACAACCTGTCGCCCGAAGCATGTCGTCAAATAAAATAGATGTTACTGCATAATGCAAGTCAAGTCTTAGTCTACAGAACTGATATCAAGTATTTTAAACAACCATTAAAAAATAAAACCTGCCGCCCATAGCTTGTCGTCAAGAACAAGACCAAGGGTTTCGATGGGATCCCAGAAATTCAATATTTGGTCCAGACAGTTGGGTATTCTTTTCGCCAGATCGAGTCTTCGCCAGACTCCTTGAACATTTTTACTATTAAAATTCAGAAACAGATTGAGGCCAAATAACTAATCATCTGAAAAAAACAGGTTCAGATATGGATTCAGCATGTGTGTTTACCCCTATAAGTTATAGCCTATCTGTTTTGACGAAATCTTCCTGCCACTTCTGCCAATTTCCCGGTTTCGGCTGAATTTCGAAACTACTTGTCCGGCGAAAAAAGAAAGCTCAAAAACCAACTTAGCGTATCTTTTCTCCCCAATATTGAACATCTAATCAACTTCAAATAAAAATTTAACTTGTTATAAATTTTCCGTCTCCAACCGGATTCTGGTCGAACTATATGTCTGGGTAAAAATTGATTTTCATACACCGATTCAGCATCTCTTCTTACCCTTAAATCGGATATCTAATCAACTTCAAATAAAACTTTTACTTTTAACAGACTTTCCGGATTCCGGACTAACTACTTGTCCGGCGCAAAAATGGTTTTCACCATCGTGTCCAGTATGTCTTCTTACCCTTAAATTGAATATCTAATCAGCTTTAAATAAAACTTTTACTTTTAACAAACTTTCCAGTTTGGCCGGATTTCGGGCGAACTTATTCTCTTGTCCATCATGTTCAGCATGTCTTCTTACCCCATAACCGACTATCCCATTATCTGTTTAAAAATATTCCGTTTGCTCCTTAATTTAAACCCCCTCCCCCACCTCTAAATGTAGAGCTACACAGCGCATCTATGAACTTGACCTTAGTCTTGACCCAAAGAATCCTCACACCAAGTTTCATCAAAATATCTCATTCCCTTCGAGAGTTATAGTGCGCACAGACGGACGGACGGACAGACGGACAACTTTTGCGATGTCATAGGTATCCCGCAACTTACGTTTTGGGGATACCAAAAATGAGATACGTGCTTTAGTGCCACCTTGTTTTTTCGCCACTGGGTATTTTCCCCTACCGGTAATGCAACAGGTAAAGAAGGGCAAAAACAGATTATAGAAAAGCGGTGGGATTAGCGAAAGAATCTCAGAAGGTTTTGCGCCACTCCTCGCTACTACTTAAAAAGGATTAACTGAGGAAAAGGAATAAAAGAAAACTGGTTATTTGACTATCTCTCTGTGTCTTCTCTTCTAATAGATAAGGATGGAAATTAATAAAACTACGAGCTGCAGAGAAAATACGATTTGTGTCGCCGACTGATTTTTGTTTCGCTACAAGTCCAAGGATGGAGACAACAAGTACTATGTCTGCCCCAAGGTCCTCTGTAGGTCAAGAGTGGTTTGCGAGCTACGGGGGAATTCATCGTCACCCAACCTGAGGGACATGGGCCTGAATGTGCAAAACTAGAAGTTATTCAACCGAAAGTCAGATAGGCTAGAGAATAGAAACTCAATAAGATGTCTCGTGTCAATATTCATTTTGCTTACTTAACCGTCTTTAGTATCTCCTTGTCTTGTCAATGGACCTTCAACGAACGAGTACTGCCAATCCTCTGGTTAGAGCTTGCTTTCAAGGAGTTATATATAAACATGTTGTTGAAAATATAGGTCTGCAATAGAAGTGAATCAGGTTTATGATATCTTTTCTTTATCGTAATTCGAGTTTCAGTTAATTTATCCATGGGAACATCCTGCCTGCTTGGCGGTTCTTTGTTTAGCTTCATTGACGGAAACCTTAGAAAGTCTGATAACTATTTGACAAGCGTCATAGCTGTAGACAGAGAGAGAGACAAATTTTAATATAATGGAGTTTAAAAAAAAAAATCAACATCAATATTTGTTGTGGCAGGACTCGATAATTTAATCACTTAGCATAATTATATTGGGAACAAAAAAGAACAGGGAAAAAAATAAATGCAAGACTATACATAAACAACTATATGTAAACAAAAATTATTCAATATTATAAATAAATAGAAGACAATTTAACCTCGTGGCAATCCAGAACCGATTCATACCCAAGGTAACCTTCTCTCCTCCCCATCTTTACTCATTAAAAACTTTTCATCTTATTTTTAAATGAATATACACTCTCGCCTCTCGGCATTCCTAGTGCTCTCCGGCAGATTGTTCCATATTGAAACACCCATATTTCTAAACACAAAACTAGACCGTGAAGTATGTCGTCTCTCATGTACAAGGTCCTCTGAATTCCTTGTATCATATGAATGGTACGCAGAATTAGTTGACAGTATATTACAAAAATAGTTAGGTGCTAGCCAAGGCCGTATCCCGAGGGGGGGGGGGTTGAACTCGAACTGAAAATTGGTACTGTTATAATTGTGAATTGTTTTGAAAAAGATCAAACGAACCCGAGGAACAAGGCAAAATGTTGCGGTGGGATCCCAAAGGGAGATGTGTTGACTTCTTTACCTAACCTAGGGAAACACGTCTTAATTACTGTCTTCAGATTTGGACTGAAATATCTTGACTCACCTTTCCACCGTCGACTACTGCCAGACTTCTAAACCCTACTGCTGAGTGGTGACGGGCCGAGGACGAGACGTCGAGAAAAGACAAAGAGTTGTCAACTGATGTCTTGTTACCCAGCGACTAGTGCGCAACGTTACATTCAATCAGTAAATTTTATTAACTCTAATAACACTAGGCTAACACGGGCGGGAATTGGACAAATAAACACTCACTAACAATACAAATAATACACAAACTAACAAACAACAAATACGAAACGAACACAAATCATGAACAGTTCAAATGTTTAGTGAAGTACGGAACGAATGAATTTAGGTATCTTTCTGAAGATTTCGTAGGTGGGGGAAAAAGCTTGGGTTTCGGGTCCTTCTTGCTTCGCGTGTTAGGTCCATAAGAGGGTGTAACGAAGACCGGAAGGATGGTCCTGTGGTGTTGAGAATTCAAAATTTGGTGGCCAAAACGCATGAGAAGAATATGCCTTCTTTCAGACAGTTTTTCGATATCGAGGATTTGAAGTCTTTTGTTGTAAGATCTGTAATTGTGACATCAAGTTATTAATTGAGCAACGCTAAATGAAGAATTTTGATTTGTTTTAACTCTATGTATTATCTTAGTTACGCAAATTTGCGTTGAAATATTTAGTGCGGTTTTATTAATAGTTGCGTTTTTGCAGATACCATGGTATCTGTTATCACGGTAGCTGGATCTGCAATTAGTCGTTTTTGCAGTTATCGTGGTATCTGATATACGGTTGCTCTGCAAAAACGACAGTTGCCGAAATTGCGCTTTTCGAATTCATCTCAGAAGAAAAACAGATATTCAGTCACACCATTAAGTGCTAAACTTCTTTTTCACCAATCTGACAAAATTTGATGAAAGTGAGACGACTTTTCAGATACGACGACTAGTTACCACGGCCGGACCGTAGTATCTGAATATCTGATACCACGATAGCTGGCCAGATACCACGATAACTGCAAAAACGCCTTTTGACCGTGGTATCAGATACTACGGTAACTGCAAAAGCGACTTTAGACCGTGGTATCGGATACCATGGTATCAGCAAAAACGCAACTAATGTATGGGCTCCTGTATTTATCTATTGACCTGCCTGCGCTAGCTGACGCTATTTTGGTAAAAAAAAAAAGCGTTCATTCATTCATCATGTAATTCCCTATCGGCCTCGTTTAAATGTATGTTTTAATCCCGTAGCATCTTTTATAATTTAACTCATATTTTATCGACCTCTTAACCAGAACCATACTGTAATTCTTTTTTTGTCTGCCTGGTCCAGCTTAAACCTGGATTACCAATACTTGCCGCAAGCCTTTTTTTCTTTTTCTTTTTTTCTTTCGTTGTATGTCTGTTTTATTCTCGGTTTGTCCTAAAAAGTCCTAAAATTCTAATTTTGATGTGTGTTAGTTGGTTGTTTGTTTTTACACGCAAAGTCAGTTTTTACACACACGTCAGAATTGGTAAAGCGTCGTTAAACCTTAGTCGAAAACTGATAGGATATCCTTTGCTTTGTATATATATAGACTTTGATGAGTCGTAACCGAGGATTTACTAATCCCCCCTGCAGTTTCCGTTTGAAATCCGATTCCGGTTGTACCGTTTTTCCGGTAGGAAAAAAGAAGCAGATTGCAGCAGCACTGAACTTGCCTGTACTTTGGCCAAAACCTCGCACTAAGTTTTGAAATGCCTGAACTCCTTTTCGAGTTACTGTGCTAACTGACGGACACACTGGCGTATGGACGTATAGATATGATCACAGGCAAGGCCGTATGCACCCCCCCCCCCCCGAAACATAAAAAAATACTCATTTTGATAGGCTTTTCCCTCTGATCTGTGTCTTTTTTGTACTTTTTTGTGCGACCCGCAGGCACCCCCCCCCCCCCCGAAAGGCACCCCCCCCCCCCGAAATAAATTCCTGGATAGGTGTCAACGCAGTGCCGAGTTCGACTCTTCTCTAGACATGTGCCATCCGTATTATAGTGCGTTTGTAGTCATTTTGTTTAGTTTAGTCTGATCTTTTTCTTTCCTTTATTGTTTTTCATATATTTCATATGGTCATGTTCTTTGCCATTTTTATACGGGTTGATAAAATTATTGATTGAACACGCAAGGGCCACAAGAAGAGCGGTTAAACTTGCTAATAATCCCCGGCTGAAAATCCCTCCAGCTCAATCAACTGAGCGGTATATGAAATCTTTTTCGCCGTATTTTATTCGTCATTTTAACTCCGTTTGACTACATTGTTGCTTTTTGGGATCCCAAAACGTAAGTGGAGGGATACCTATGACATCGCAAAAGTTGTCCGTCTGTCCGTCCGTCCGTCCGTCTGTCCGTCCGTCTGTAAGCACGATAACTCTCGAAGGGAATGAGATATTTTGATGAAACTTGGTGTGAGGGTTCGTTGGGTCGTCGGACCAGTCAAGTTCGTAGATGGGCTTTGTAGCTCTACATTTAGGGGTGGGGGAGGGGATTCAAATTAAGGGACAAACAAAATATTTTGAAACAGCTAATGTGATAGTCGATTATGGGGTAAGAAGACATGCTGAACACGATGGTGAAAACCATTTTGTTATCGGACAAGTAGTTCGCCCGGAATCCGGCCAAAACCGGAAAGTTTGTTGAAAGTACAAGTTTTATTTGAAGTTGATTAGATGTTCGATTTAGGGGTAGGAAGACATGCTGAAGACGATGGTGTAAATTATTTTCTCGACGGACAAGTATTTCGCCCGGAATCCGGCCCAAACCGGAAAGTTTGTTGAAAGTAAAAGTTTTATTTGAAATTGATTAGATGTTCGGTTTAGGGGTAGGAAGACATGCTGAAGACGATGGTGAAAACTATTTTCTCGATGGACAACTATTTCGCCCGGAATCCGGCCCAAACCGGAAAGTTTGTTGAAAGTAAAAGTTTTATTTGAAGTTGATTAAATTTCGATTCAGAGGTAGGGAAACATGCTGAAGACGATGGTGAAAACTATTTTCTCGACGGAGAAGTATTTCGACCGGAATCCGGCCCAAACCGGAAAGTTTGTCAAAATTAAAAGTTTTGTTTGGAGTTGATTAGATGTTTGATTTAGGGCAAGAAGACATGCTGAACACTTACGTGAAAACAAGTTTCTACCCGGACACGTAGTTCGTCCGGAATCCGGCCAAAACCGGAAAACTGTTGGAAGTCAAAGTTTTATTTCTAGTTGATTAGATAAGCGATTTAGGGGTAAGAAGAGATGCTGAGTCCCTGTGTGACAATCGTATTTTACCCGGACATATAGTTCGACCGGAATCCGGCTGGAATCGGAAAATTTGTTATAAGCTAAATTTCTATTTGAAGTTGATTAGATGTTCATTACTGGGGAAAGAAGATACCCTGATTTCGTCTTTGAGCTTTCTTTTTTCGCCGGACAAGTAGTTCTGGAGTTCGGCCGGAACCGGGAAATTGGCAGAAGTGGCAGGAAGTTTTCGTCAAAACAGATATGACTTATAGGGGTAAACACACATGCTGAATCCAAATCTGAACTTGGTTTTCTCAGGTGATTAGCTATTTGGCCTTAATCTGTTTCTGAATTTTAATTGTAAAAATGTTCAAGGAGTCTGGCGAAGACTGGATCTGGCTAAGACAAGACCCAGTTGTCTGGATCAGATATTGAATTTTTGGGATCCCATCGAAACCTTTGGTCTTGTTTATCAGTTTGTGACGTGACAAGTTCATTATTTTGTTATCTAGGGTGATTTGATTGTGTTCTTTAGAAGTAGTCATAAGTATTTGACTCAATGATTAATTAATATAACACAAACAGATTGTGTATTTATGTATTAGTAATATTTTATTATTGACCAAATTAAGAAACCAGAATTGTATTTATATTGTATGAAGATTATATAAGGTAATAGTATACTATGAACTTTCATGTCAGTGGATTTGTATTGACATTTTCCTTTGCTTTTTCTCAATGAAGAATTTTAAAAAAGTGAATTGCATTAAAATTGAGTATGGAAGCCCCTGTATAAAATCCATAGGCCTAATCTAAGTATCGGCTGTGCTGTTTACTGGTGTATCTGAAAGGAAGGCGAACTATGAAACACATGCGGTCCAACAAACAAATGCTACAAATTAGACATTATGGTGATGGTGTCCTTGCGAAAATTTAAATTGCCCTCCAGAGGGAGGGAGATACGAGTGATAGTGAAATTAGGTTGGTTCTGACAGGCACACTAATAATTAGCAAAGATACGTCATGCTGTCTTATCAACAGTGCTGTCATCATGCATATCAATTGCTTCGTGTTCTTATCCTAATGTTTGCATAAGTTTCAAACGTGGTTTCAGAATTCTTATTTTAGCAGTCTGTATTTACATATAACTTGGGGACGAATGATTCTTAGTAGTTCATATTTGCACATTGAAATCACATAGAATCTGGATCATAAGTATTTCTTCAGCCCAAGCTGACTGCGAATCGTGTACCCGTAGAGGCCAATCATCTGTTTTTTCGCATACAATAATTATTATTATTATTATGTTTGACGGTGACGTGACAGATTATGAAATTTGTTATCGGTCATATATCCGTATATCCTGGATAGGCTTTCTTTAGGTTGTAGCTAAAACGTTAAATTTGTAGCACCTGGTTTCAGACCTTGATGTTAATCTATTTTTTCCAGGTTACTGATTATGTCATTCTAAGGTCACACCGAAGATGGAAGACGTTCAGTTCCTCTCCAACTTCTTGCGCGAGGACTCGAAAAATGTGGAGGACATTGCCAAACAGATCAGTGAACACGCTGAAAAAATTTATCAAACTTGGCGCGAAAAGGGTCTAAGCGCCAATGACTTAATTCAGCTGCACAATGCAGATTTTGTGAAGCAAATGAGCACCCCTATCAAGTCCCCAGTTCAGAAGGAACAGAGGGCAGTGCAGTCGCAAGTGTTCACGCGGCGTAGCACATCCCAGGAGCGCGTGCGCCCTGGATTAGAATCTACAGTTGAACTCATCGCCTCTCCTGACATCGAGGCGACTTTGGAAGAGCTCGTCACCAGCTTCGTCAAAGAGGATAAAGCCCGCTTGGCAGCGCGCCAAGACCCCCTTCCATCCCGTTCATCCCCAATCCGCACCGTCGTTACCGCACAGCGTGACATCACATCCCCTCAGAGATCTTCTCCCATCCGGGTGATACCTGAGCTACTCAGTGCTTCTCCGATCAGGGTGATCACCTCCACGCCTCAGAGAAGCATAACCCCGATTAGGGATCCCCCTTTGACCCCGCAAAGAAGTGTTACCCCGACGCGCGACCCTCCTACCGCGCCCCATAGAAGTATCACCCAAATAGGGAGCCCGGTTGTTATTGGGAGGGAGTCTGTCTCCCCCCCTCCCCAAAGGAGTACTACCCCCGTTAGGGAAACCAAGGTCACTGGGATATACATAACGAAGACGAAGGATAATAGTTTGATACCTGAACGGACGGAAGTGAGCTATAAAACGGACTTGGTTAGTACCGTGGAGGATTATAGGAATAGGTCAGAGGCTGAGCCTGAGACAATGAAAATGTCGCAGGTTGTGACCTCTACCCATACCCATTCGACTGTCGATTATGCCAAAAAGCGCTACGAGGTCGCGCAGGCTAACCCTGTGACCCAGCAGAGACTTTCGAATACGAAAAACATTGGAAAGCCTTTGCAGATGAACGTTGTGTCGGAAACGCGAACGCGCTTTGAATCAAAGGAGACATTTCAGCGCAAAGTGACGACGACGGAGCAAAGTGAGCGGCTCGAACGGAAGTTGGTTAGCGAGGGGGAGACCTTGGGCCTCCCTCACCCTTATGTAACGGTGCAGCAACGTCAGCAGCTCAAATCCGTGACGCAGACGACAATGACGTCGTCGTTGATGGCTAACGGGGTTCCTGTTCGTCCGTTCTTAACCCGCGGGTCTGTTGCTGAGCGGATTTTGATATTTGAGAAGCGACCGGAAAAGTTCAATCAAGCACTGAGGAAGTCAGTGCTTCGACCAGTATCCTGGAAGTCGAAGGATGATTTGCAGGTAAGTTTGGCTCAACAATTTAATAAGGTCGTGTAGGCTACTGATGCTCTGAGTAGGCTACTGATTCACTTGTCACAGATCGTCTTGTTGGGATCCCACAACGTAAGTGGAGGGATACCTATGACATCGCAAAAATGTCCGTCTGTCTGTAAGCACGATAACTCTCGAAGGGAATGAGATATTTTGAGGAAACTTGGTGTGAGTATTTATTGGGTCAAGGGTAAGGTCGAGTTCGTAGATGGGCTCTGTAGCCCTACATTTAGGAGTGGGGGAGGGGGTCCATATTAAGGGACAAACAAAATATTTCTAACAGCTAATGTGATAGTCGAATATGGTGTAAAAGGCATTCTGAGCACGATAGTAAAAACCATTTGCTCGCCGGAATCCGGCAAAAACCGGAAAGTTGGTTAAAAGTAAAAGTTTTATTTGAAGTTGATTAAATGTCCGGTTTAGGGGTAAGAAGACATGCTGAACAACAAGTTGAAAACCATTTTCTCGTCGAACAAGTAGTTTGTTCGGGATCCGGCGAAAACCCGAAAGTTGGTTAAAAGTAAAGTTTCATTTGAAGTTGATTAAATGTTCAATTTAGTGGTAAAAAGACATGCTGAACGCGATGGTGAAAACCATTTTCTCGCCGCACAACTAGTTCGCCCGGAATCCGACCAAAACCGGAAAATTTGTAAAAAGCAAAAGTTTGATTAGATGACAGATTAAGGGGTAAGAAGAGAGGCTGAGTCTGTATATGACAATCGTTTCTTACCCGGACATATAATTAGTCCAGAGTCCGGTTTTAACCGGAATTTTTTTTAAGTCAAAGTTTTATTTAGAGTTGATTAGATGTTCTTTATAGGGATAAGAACGTACGCTGGATTCGTTTCTGAATTTTCTTTTTTTGCTGGACTAGTAGTTCGCTGGGAATTCGGGCGAAACCAGAAACTTGGCAGAAGTAAAGCGTCTTGGTCAGTACCGTCAAAATATATATGGCTTATAGAGGTATATCTGAACTTGGTTTTAATACTAGATTTTTTGTGATCCGATCGACACCTTTGGTCTTGTTGTATTAGAAGCGCCAATCAAAGCTTGAGTTCGGGGTTAAATGTTTCAGGACGAGGAGCTGGGGAAGGAAGTTCATAGAAGAAATAAAATTCTGTATGCTTTTGTCGGGCGTCGGTGGACTCGTCGGGTTCTTTTTACGAGCAAGAAATCAGTTCTGCAAACATTTGTCGGACTAAACACAGAAGAAATCGAATTCTGTATGCTTCTCGTCGACACATAGGGTTCTGATTATACAGAAGAAAAAATTCTGTATGCTTTTGTCGGTCGATTCGTCGGCACTTTGGTTCTGACAACAGGTAACAAGAGTTCGGAGTGGGGACGTCGTTGGAACTTTGTATGGCTAAGCATATTTTATGCTGCTGTGCTTAGTGTTATTAAAAATAATGGAAGATCGGTTATTTAAGCTGACCATTTAAGATTTCTACACTATGTTGATAGTCGGTGCTGCTGTGCTTAATGTGTACTTAAAGTAACTTAAGATTTCTGACTCGGCTTTCACACCAAATATTTAAGCTTTCTAGAGTTATCTTCGTAGGTTTGACTGGCTCATATTAAGGTCACATACTAAGGTGTCAGTTTCATAATATGTGATACTCATACGAGGAACAGTACGATTCCCATTAAACTCCTGTGATTGCTGTAGCTTGAGATGTTGAAGCGTAACTAGAGGCTGTGTGGATTCTTTCGTTTAATAGGCGTAATTATCTTCTTCCCCTAGCCTGTTATAATGAGCTTTGCCAGATCTTTCGTAGTTGTCACGGTAGCAGACCGCTTTTTGTCAGTTCTTCTTAGTCACGGTTGCTACTTAGCTTCGTGGAAACTTGTCTCCTTTTTTGACGGGTGTAACGGTGTTTGTCAGCAAAATGTTGTTTCGGCACATAAAAGACAGAATGGGTCCTGTCGGGTAAAAGGTGCGGTACCGTTCTGTACCTTTGACTCCATTTACGGTGTGTTCCTACCTCGGACTATGGGTTACCAAAAAGGTAGCGTACCAGTCCGTCCCTTTGGAAATATTTACCATTGGTAACTTTTCACGTATCGGACGATCTGGCATACCAAAGAAAGTCAGTCTCAGAGGAGTCACATAGGCCTACGTTTAAATATTACACATGTTGCCTGGTCGATCAGGTTATGTTTATTTCAAATTTCAAAAATTCCTAATAATACTAAATCAGGTCCTAGGAGAGAGCATGCTCAGCGGTCAGCAGATTACTTGGTCAGTATTCGCATTTTTTACCACAATTCTCCTCGTGATTCTCCTCACAGTTTCCGATTTCATGTTTCCTGATTATTCAGCTCGAAGCAAATTCTCCTTTCTTGCGCTTTTGCTTGAACACAAGAACAGGGAAACGTTCGTAGTTCTGCATATACGAGAAGTTGGTTGGATAGTCACTTCTCGTTTCCCTGTTTCTCGCTCTCAACTCAATCTGTTAATTCGTCAATCAAAAAGATCAGTTTATAAAATAACTGGAAGAAATGATAATTGAGATAAAGGTTGCGTTTCCCAAACTTAACAATTGTTAACAATCGTTAACTTTACTTCAGGGCGGAGCTAACTGCAGTTTAACGATCGTTAACTTTTCACAGTTCTACAATTGTTAACTATTTTGTAACGATGCTCAGCGACCATCGTTACAAAATATTTAACAAGCGTTAAGCTCAGGAACGGAAATTGTAGGTGGGCGGAGCTTAAATTTCGAAATCAGAAACGTGGAACGCGAAAAGGTAACAATTGTTAACAATTTGTTAACGATCGTTAAGTTCGGAACGCAACCAAAATGTAATTAGTGTCATTTGGTGATGGGGGTTATAAGTTGGGGAAATAAAAAAAAAGTAACCAGCGCTTCGATTGCAAGAGCCGGAAAACTAGCTGGTAACTAGCGATAAAATGAACAGAAAGATGACCGATAAACTGTCGATGCTCTAAAGACATGCGACTAGCAGTATAAGTAGTAAAGTACAACACATTGTTTAGTATCTGGATACGGTACCTGATTATTAGACTTTATTGCATTTTCTGAAATATTAGGAGAAAGTTAAAGATCTAGATCAGATTGGTGTTCATTTGAGGATTTTGTAACAGTTCTTCGCAATGTTTGTCGAGTTTTGGTCAGCTAAGGAATTTCTTTGATATGCTTTGGACAGCCAGTCAGGGCTGGGTGCTCGTGGACTGGAATTCCTGACGAGATTTTCGGTCCCATCATCAGTTCCGTATGAAAAATTCCGAATTTGTTGTGTTAATGATGAAAGTGCAGTAAGTTCATCGAGGGATACCTGTTCCTCTGTTCGCACTTTGCAGCTTTCCAGGGTGTGCCTGGGACGCATGCAGAACTGATACCCAGTACCGTGCAACCCTCGTCTCCCTCTCTCAGTACCTTGCAAGAATCTCTGTGGTCATGTGAATCTAAAACTGATTTGTCACACCGTTGAGTGTCCATTTACAATTATTTTGGTTTGTGTTCTGACATAGCCCACTAACTATGCGAGTGTCCGTATTTGGAGTTTCTTTTGTGTTCCTTGAAGTCATTCATTCCTTTATAAGAATTTGAGCTTCTCTTTGTTGTATTTTGTTGCCGTCCTTCAGATTTCTCGGAATAGAGTAGGCTTAGCCTACGAAGGCCTAAATGCATATGCACTGCTAGTCCGGATCATTCAACCTCTTTCCTCAACAACAGTAATATTACAAATAACGGGCAACATGAGCCTAAAATTAAGAATTCATGACTGGGTCATCACATTGAAAAAAAAAACTCTCCGCTTTCAGATAACTTAATCTGCAGTATTTTACATTCTATCGTTTTAATCTTCCATCGGATTGCAACTCTCAGAACTCGGAATAAAAATCTCCGAATTCGGCGATGCATAATTACTAAAGTAGGATGTAGAAGAGACTTTTTACAGTGCTCTAACCGAAAACGGACCGATAATTAGTTTATGGTCGTGAACCACCAAATCGGCTTGACCGTTGTATCGGTTTTGAAAATAAAATTGAATCGAAAATTGAAATTGGTTTTTGTTTAGGCTACATTAAAATAGTTAAATTCCTACTCCAGAGCTTTTTTATTTCAATTCTTTTCGTGGTTTTTGTTTATATCCTGTCTTCTTCGCTGACCACCATTTCCGGCATCCTAGTTACCCGTGGACATTTATTGACACAGAATGTTTTTTCCGTTTTAAAAAATACTACAGATTTATCGTAGGACCACTGCGGGAGGTCCGAATACGACGTTTAGCCAGTGTGAAAACTTGAATAATTACTTTGCATTTCGCACGGGATCGTTTGCAAAAGGAAAACCGCAGAAACATTTTCTCATCCGATTTTCTTACACATTTTTCCGTCTTTGATATCTAAGTCGCTATTCAAGTGACTCATTGGTTTTAACAATAGTAACAAATAAGGTAACTTAAGTTGAACCTCAGAAGCCCCGAAAAGTATTTAAATAACTAAAATCAATATAAAGCATAAACAAATAAACAACATAAGAATTAAGAGTTCTAAAGTAAGAAGTGTTACAAGAAGATGTTTGGAAGAAGAGAGAAAAATAACTAATCCAATAAAAAAGATGCTGTGAAAATTTCTGATATGGAGCCTATGATTTGAAACTGGAATAATTTTTTAGTCTTTCAACGAAGAAAATCAGATATGCTTTTTTTTTGTTAGTCTCGCTGACCTGCTCTCGCAGCCA
The DNA here is from genome assembly GCA_023053575.1 of Branchinecta lynchi. NCBI lineage: Eukaryota > Metazoa > Arthropoda > Branchiopoda > Anostraca > Branchinectidae > Branchinecta > Branchinecta lynchi. The sequence goes on from JAKZAP010000018.1 coordinate 9,051,531, forward strand.
TTAGCCATGAAAACATGACCGATAGCAGGAGTACAATAGAAAAACACAAATAAGAACATTACCGAGTTTAAATCATAAACTGATTCTTCTTATCTCAAATTAATATTATGAGAAGGTTCAAAAGGTCGGAGTCTTTTTCGTTGACAGTATGAAGCAAGTCTAATTATTTGGTAGCCTTGTTAGTCAATGAGGTTACAGTAAACTTCTCACTATCAACTGTTATGTTCCAGTATTCAAAACTATTTGAATACTGTAAAACTAGGCTCTGCTTTTAACAAATTATCCAAAGCTTGGGCTGTTTTAAGCTTCCCAGGTCCATTGAATTCTAGCAAAAATTCGGCAAAATTCATATAACCGGTTTTACGTGTCAATAGCATGATACGCGAACACTCGTCAGGTGCATAATGCGCATGGCAAATTGCGAGTATTGGCAATTGCAAAGATTAGTGAGGTATCTTTGGCGGGCTTAGAATGTAACATATCAAATTTGTGTCTCCGGGTTTAGGAATTGATGAATGCAGTTGCGGAAGTAGGTTTCATTCGCATTGTAGACACGACTGGTCCTTTAAGGTTGCTAAAATAAGGCTCCGAACTTCAATATTTGTCGAGGAAGAAGGAGAGTAATAGTTGCGTTTTTTTTACCTGAATTCTCATTTCGCTCTCAATTCTCGTACAAATTACCGTTTTCGTTCTTCTCGCTTCTGACAAATATACGAATTTAGCCACTCGTTATTACGTGTTTATACGTATAGAACATCCGCCTTTAGTGGACCAATGAGGAATGAATATGGAGAAAAAAATTGAGAAGTGACGATCGAGGCAACTTCTCGATTCTGCAGAACTGCGAAGCTTTCCCCGTTATCAATTCTGACAAAATTGCAAGAAAAGGAGAATTGTGAGGAGAATCGCGAGGAGAATTGAGATAAAAAAAACACCGCCAAAAACTCTAAAACTGTCACGTCTCTGAACTCTTAAAGAAGAGGGAAAATAAAATTAAAACAGGGTCCTGTCCCTCGTTTTTCGCGCCGTCAAGCGGCGGCATTCGCAGGCCTCAAGCCCAGAGATTACTTCTTTTGTCCTTTTTTGCACTAGGCTATGGTCGTATTTTTTCTGCGGTGTAGTTAGATTTGAATTACAGCGTCTGCAATGGATCAAGGACTACGTCGGTCCTATTCGGTTCACGCTGGTTGTCTTAGCGAACAACACCTCTCAGGGCCTGTCTAGTGGAGAGTCCAGTGATTTTTGGGTTGAAAGACAACGCCTTGCCGATCACGATTGATGTTTCTCGCTTTTGCCACACCCGCCGGATTTCCATCATTAGGCCTGAGTACGAATACAATGTCCTACTTTAGGGCCAGGCCTCTGCGACTTTTGTTCTCACTTTTGTTGAAACATACTTTTCTTGTTTAAATAAACAAGACCAAATGTTTCGATGGGATCCCAGAATTTCAATATTTGCTCCCGACAATTCGGTCTTGTAGATATTCGGTCTTCAACAGACTTCTTAAACATTTTTTACTTTTAACATTTACAAACAGGTTAAGGCCGATAGTAATAATCGGAGAAGACCAAGTTCGTATTTGACAGTGCTAACCGGATACGCCAGCTGAATTTAAACAAGTTCAGATCTATTCAGATATCCGTTTTGCGCTGTCAAATATTCAAATATGGATTCAGCATATGGTTTACCCTATAGCCTAAGTCGTATCTCCTTCCTTCGTTACTTCTGCCCAACTTCCAGTTTCGGCCGGATTCCAGACAAACTACTTGTCTAGCAAAACATTAGAGCTCAAAAACGAATTCAGCATGTCTCCTTACCCCCTCCATCCAACCGTTTCAGCCGGATTCCGAGCGATCTATACATCCGGTGAGGAAATGATTGTCATATGCGAATTCTGGATGTCTTCTTACCCGCATATCGAACATATTATCAAATTTAAATAAAACTTTCACTTTTAACAAATTCTCCGGTTTTGGCCGGATGTCGGGACGAACTAATTGTCCGGCCAGAAAATAAATTTGATATTCGGACTCAGCACGTCTCCTTGCCCCTAAGTCGATGCTTTAATCAACTTCATACTAAACTTTTACTTTTCACGTTTTCGCCGGATTCCGGGTGAACTATTTGTCGTGTGAGAAAAAAAATTTCATATTCGAATTCAGTATGTCTCCTTACCCCTAAATCAACTATCTCAATACCTTTTGCCCCTTAATTTGAAACCCCTCCCCCGCCCTCAGATATAGGGCTAAAGAGCCAATCTTCGAACTTGACCTATACTTTGACCCAAAGGATCCTCCTTACCAAGTTTCATCCAAATATCTCAATCCCTTCGAGAGTTATCGTTCGGACAGACGGACAACTTTTGCGATGTCATACGTATCCGTCCACTTACGTTTTGGGATCCCAAAAATTGTCTCACGACTTCTTCGGCCTTCGAAAAAGCAAAAGACTTTGGTCTGCTGATGAATAAGCTTCTCGGAAACATTGACCAGGAGCCTGTTGTGTCACATACAGAGAACAGACGTGGCCAGTGTGATAATCGGTGTGATGCCAATATGGGAAATAGGATACACTGATAAAGTGTAGAATCTCGGGAACTAAAATGGATGAAAATACTACTGAAGTAGAATGAATTAGTAACATAAGTACGACGTGTCCTTAGCACTTCCCGAGAATGGCGGAAGTAATCATATCCATCACAGTCTTCCACTGTTACGACATGTTCTGTCAGTCTACACCTACCAAGCGAGGTGAAATGTGGAATTGAGTTGTTTACATTATGTATTTTGTTTGTTCACCTGATGTGTTTTCTTTGTTTCTAGTATTTTTGGGATCCCATAACGTAAGTGGAGGGATACCTATGACATCGCAAAAGTTGTCCGTCTGTCCGTCCGTCCGTCTGTGCGCACTGTAACTATCGGAGGGAATGAGATATTTTGATGAAACTTGGTGTGAGAATTCTTTGGGTCAAGAGTAAGGTCAAGTTCGTGGATGAGCTATTTAGCCCTACATTTACGGGTGGGGGAGGGGTTTTAAATTAAGGGACAAATTAAATATTTTTAAACAGACAATGTGATAGTCGATTATGAGGTAAGAAGACATGTTGAACACGATCGTGAAAACCATTTTGTCATCGGAAAAGTAGTTCGTCCGGAAACCGGCCAAAACCGAAATTTTGTTAAAAGTAAAAGTTGTATTTGAAGTTGGTTAGATGTTCGATTTAGGGGTAAGAAGACATGCTAAACACGATGGTGAAAACCGTTTTATCGCCGGACAAGTAGTTAGCCCAGAATCCGGCCAAAACCGGAAAGTCTGTTAAAAGTAAAAGTCTTATTTGAAGTTGATTAGATGTACGATTTAGGGGTAGAAGCCATGCTGAACACAATGGTGAAAACCATTTTGTCGCCAAACAAGTAGTTCGCCCGGAACCCGGCCAAAACCGGAAAGTTTGTTAAAAGTAAAAATTTTATTTGGAGTTTATTAGATGTTCGATTTAGGGGTAAGAAGACATGCTGAACACGTATTTGAAACAATTTTCTACCCAGACAAGTAGTTCGCCCGGAATCCGGCCAAAACCGAAAATTGTTAAAAGTTAGAGTTTTATTTGTAGTTGATTAGATATTCGATTTAGGGGTAAAGAGATGGTGAATCCGTTTATGACAATCATTTTTTACCCGGACATATAGTTCGACGGGAATCCGGCTGGAGCCGGAAAATTTGTTATAAGTTGAATTTTTATTTGAAGTTGATTAGATGTTCAATATTGGGGAAAGAAGATACGCTGAGTTCGTTTTTGAGCTTTCTTTTTCGACGGAAAAGTAGTTCCGGAATTCGGCCGAAACCGGGAAATTGGCAGAAGTGGCAGGAAGTTTTCATCAAAACAGAGATGGCTTATAGGGGTAAACACACATGCTGATTAAATACCTGAACTTGTTTTTCTCAGATGATTAACCTGTTTTTGAATTTTAATAGTAAAAATGTTCAAGGAGTCTGACGAAGACTGGATCGGGCGAAGACAAGACCCAATTGTCTGGATCAAATATTAAATTTTTGGGATCCCATCGAAACCTTTGGTCTTGTTTTGTATGGTCTTGAGACTGGATTAAACGATATTGATTGATTGATTGCTTGATACATCGCCGGAAGAAAACTCAGCTGACTTATCCGTTAGGCGACATAAGTTTTTCCTCTCGAAACGGTAAGAAAATATTATATTCCTTGAGCCCAAGCTGACTTTGAAACACATATTTAAATAATGCATAAAACTCTATATATATATATTCAGATTGGGTTTAAAAAGGGTTTTAAAAAGAAACTGAAAACTTTCCACGTTATTTATACGTGTTGAAGGGTGTGTGGTCTTTCTCTTCTTTTTTTTTCTTTCTTTTTTCACACTTATTCGGGTGGGGCTGACACTGGTAAGGAGTCAATATTAAGGATTATTGTTGTGTTCACGTTTGATTGTCTATTATTTAAGTCATAGGCTAGGTGGATAATTATAAGTTGTTGTGTTTAGTTATTTATTTTATTAGATACAAGTAATATTAATAAACTGCAGCACAAGTCCTTTTGCTGCAAAGGATATTAGTCATTTTATTTTATTTTGGTTAAAAATAAAAACTTACCAACCTACCTAAATAATGCATAAAATAAGAAAATGTTTTTCTCACAATTATACAAACAAGATGTTCTCATTTATTTGTTCGTGAAAAGAAGCGTATACATCTCACAAAGTATTTGTTTAGATTTTCTTACGAGGACCCTTGCGAGCCTGACGAGGACCCTTGCAAAGAACGGCCGAAATATCGCTGACGAAAAATCAGAGCTGACGTATCCGTGTAAACATTGTTTGAATAAATATTTGTTTAGATTTTCGTTCTGAGATAAACTAAATAGGGCTTGGTGAAAAACATCGATGGGCTGTCAGTTACGCCTCTCAGAATAGAAGAACAATAAGAGATTTCACCATCCGGTCGAGATTGACACGTTCCTCTCCTCGAAAAAGTCATGTTCAGTTCTTTCGTTTGTGTTTTCAGTGTTTTCGTTTTTTAGAGCGATAGCGTCATATCTGACATCTACAGCGCATGTGTTGCTAAACCTTCTTCTCCCGTGTCAACTTTGACGAGGAAACGGAAACCGAAGGTTCTCATACCCAGGTAAGCTTATTTTTTTTTACATGGGAACATGATGGTATCATAAATCCATGTACGTGAATCAGGACTATCGAGTTGTTTTACATCGAGTTGTATCCTTGATTGTCTTGGTTCCATTCCTGTGAAATTTTTAGCCAGTTCTTGGGTAAATTTCTGCATGTTCTTGTCCCACGTGATGGTATTGGTAGGTTTGAATACATTAACAAAATGTATACCCTACTGTAAAATATCTGAAAATATCTGAGTTAGCTTCAACTTTTCAGAGTACAGGAGACCGTAGAACTGAAATTAAAAAAAAAATCAACCATCAACAAATATATCAAATCAACCATAACCTAATTGTAAAATATCTGAAAAATATCTGAGTAAAAAAAACAAAAAAAAACATCAACAGATATAACCTAATGTATAACCTATTAAAGATCGGGAAAAAATTTGAGTCAGCTTCGGCTTTTGCACAGTAAAAGAGATTGTAGAACTGAAATCAATCTTATCGTATTTTAAAGAAACTTTTCTGTTTTATTTATCTGTTTTAGTTTTGATTGATGTGTGATCGTATGCTACGGCACCATTACGTTAAGACATGTTAACCTGGATCACCACAACAATATAATATAATATAAATATAAAATATAATATAAATCGGAATCGCTTTTTGCACGATAAAATATACTACGGAACTGTACTGCCTACTGTTCCTTTTGCAGGAGACTATACACCTGTCAATTTTGCCTGACAAAATATGTAGTTATTCATATTTAAAAAAAAAAAAAATGTCCATTCCGTTAATTGTAGACTTTCTTCCATTGTTGATCCGAAATTCCCAGGCTTTTGGCCGCATCATTTTTTTAGATATTTTTATATGGTTACACCATCAAACTGTCGTAAAATTTTGGATCTTTGGTATTCAGTCAATCTCAAATTTATTCTGACATTTTGACGTGAAGTAGCTACATTAGGACTGGCCTGTTGTCAGCCATTGCTGTGATTTCTCGCCTGAATGGGCGATGGAACTGCGATTTTAAACTGGTTTTCCAAGGATGTGCGTGGAGGATTATACGCAGAAAGCACTAATCACATGTGATAGGCCAACCAAAAGATCCTGAAAGCGGTGACTAAAAAAACTTGGCGCCATCTTTGTTTTTCCTTCCCTCTCAGTGACACAGGCGTGGTACGTACTCGTTCCACTCGATAACAAAAATTGAATCGATGAGAAGCGCCACTATTTTTCGCTAAAATAGTCGACTTTTCGTGAAAATGGTCGATTTTTTGAAAAAATCCGAAAAATATTGAGCCTATCGACAAAATACCTTGCCCCCCCCCCCTCCAAACATTTCTCCTAGTGATGGCCCTGATTGTGACATGAACAAGACTAAAGGTGTCGATGGGATCCCAAAAATCTAATATTTGATTCAGGAAATCGGGTCTTGTCTTCGCCAGATCCCGTCTTCGCCTGGCTAATCGTCAGAGAAAACCAAGTTCAGATATACCTCTATAAGCCATATCTATTGTGACGATACTGACCGAGACTTCCTGCTTTACTTCTGCCAAGTTTCCGGTTTCGCCCGAATTCCAAACGAACTACTAGTCCAGCAAAAAAAATAAATTCAGAAACAAATCCAGCGTATCTCCTTATCCCTGTAAAGAACATCTAATCAACTTTGAATGCAAGTTAAATCCGGTTACAACCGGATTCCGGACTAATTATGTGTCAGCCTCTCTTCTTACCCCTTAATCTGTCACTAATCTAACTTTTGATTTTAACAAATTTTCCGATTTTCGCCGGATTCCAGTCGAACTAGTTGTTCGGCGAGAAAATGGTTTTCAACATCGTGTTCAGCATGTCCTCTTACCCCTAAATCAACCATTTAATCAACTTCAAATTTAACTTTTACTTTTAACCAACTTTCCGGTTTTACCGGATTCCGGACGAACTACTTGTCCGGCGAGAAAATGGTTTTCTTTATCGTGCTCAGCATGCCTTCTTACCCCATAATCGACTATCACATTAGCTGTTTAAAAATATTTTATTTGTCCCTTAATATGAACCCCCTACCCCACCCCTAAATGTAGAGCTACAGGGCCCATCTACGAACTCGACTTTACTCTTGACCCAAAGAATCGTCACACCAAGTTTCATCAAAATATCTCATTCCCTTCGAGAGTTATCGTGCTCACAGACGGACGGACTTACGGACGGACAGACGGACAACTTTTGCGGATGTCATAGGTATCCCTCCACTTACGTAGTCAAAACGCGAAACCAAACAAACCTGGCGCCATCTACCTATTGGGACGATGCGGGGCAAATATTTTGTATGTTGCGATACACGATGATGAATTCCATGCCGAACTTTCTTCACTTTCATCGTAACGTTAAGCGAGCGAGCGAGCATTCGACCCCGGTCGTCTGTCCGTTACAGTTGCTAAATATGGCGCCACTTTTGAAATTTGTTAATGCTGGTTTGATAATTTGTTGCGACATTCCAGTTATGAAAACAAAGCTGAGCCAAATTTGATCATTATCAATTTCACGCCTGAAATTTCATTCACGTATTGGATGAACAGAAAAATCCTATAAACGAAGAGCTGAGCGCACAGTGGTGATGACTCACCATTTTTACAAATTGAGTTAAGAGCCCCATCTAGACAAATTTTTGCCCTGTCTCCCCGTTCCGTCCAAGTTTTCGCCAGATCATTCCCTACTGAAATACTTGGTTGATAAAGCTGGTAGCTAGCTTTTGATGCATCAACGCGATTACCTCGAAAGTACAGTAGAGGTATGCTTATTTGAACAGTTACTTTAATGTGAACAGTGTAGTTTTGGGCATAATGGTAGAATGAAGATTCAAAATACCTATACAGGTGTTTTCAGATGCCCTTAGTTACCTATTTTGGCTAACTGGTAGTTAGATTTAGACACAGCAAGTGTATGAAAATGGCACAGTCCACTGTCAACGACCGTTCACATAAGCATGCCTCTACTGTAGCAAAAATTGACCTATCACCTTTGCTTACTTAGCTCTTCCACGAATAAATTTTAATAGTGCCAAACTGGGAAGCCAGCTGAGATCCAGTCCAGCGATATTTCAGGCCGTCTTGGTGCCGAAAGCTGTTGTAGGTTCATACTTCTAGATACAGCCTGAAGAGGACCCTTGTGCATGAAGGGCCAGAATATCCCAGGAAGAAATTCCACCTGACTTATCCATTGAACGCCATTAGACAAATAAAAAAATCGCTCCCGGTACATATTTATTTATTTATTTGTGACCCGCTTTTTGGATAACAGCGGAGTAAGAGTAAAATACATATTAAAACACTAAATAAAACAATGTAAATAAACATGACCACATTCTTTTATATAGAGAATTTTTACATAGAGAATATTATTGTGCAACTGTCAAATTTGCCGCAGGAACAAATGAATTTCAAACTGCCAAGGCAGTGGAAGTAATCGGGTTGAACGGTAAATGTTTGTGTTTTAGCTTCGCATACTAGGTATAACCCTCTAGTGTCGGTCCTAAACTCTTGGTGTGTACCAGGCCTAATTCCAGGTTCCCTTTTGCTTCGATTTCTTTCGCAAGAACAACGCGGTACAGTCGACCACACACCCTTGATTTTTGGCTAGCGTATGCCTAACGCGGGTTATACTACGCCAAATGCTGGGTACCCTTACACAAAAAAATAGGGCTGATTTGAGGGAAGCTAAAAAATCAACCAATCAAAACTCCTTTATAGTGGAGAGGGTTAGGGTACATGCAGATATCCAGCTTGTACCGTGGTATGCCAAACGCTAGACATACCCGAAGTTTGGCGCAGGGTATCCAAGAATCAAGGGGCTTGGTAGACTAGTACGGCACAACAGAAAATGGTTCTGACTGTAACCTCGCTTATTAGCAATGGGCTTTTGCTTGGTACTGTTGGCTAGACACCAGCTCCCCTTCTCGTCAGTAGGGTTATAAAGTATATTTTGCTAATGACCAGCAGTAGAGGGAAGCCAAAGAGATTACGACGATGTCGGTTACTGAGTTTCAAGGTACTATGCTGAGTTCCAAGTGGGGTTCTTGACAGTAAGTACAGCATTCCCCAAAAGAGCTGAAGATTGATAAGGGGGTCGTAAAATGTTCCCAAAATCTGAACAGGTCTGCCACAGAGGGATTTTAAGCAATGTACGTAATATCACCACAATGATCAACAGTTGGAGAAAATGAATGAATAGGCATAAAACTAATGAACAGGCATAATTGCAACCATGGGTCCTTTAAAATTGTGTCATTGATTGAGTTGCTAAACGAACCTGTGCAAATATTGTATTCAAATGTGTTCATCTTGTTAATGTGTTAACAAAATGTGTTAAGCGAATTCATAAAAAGTACCGCTTTGAAACGACGCGAATAATTTGAATTCGTGAGCGATTAGGGCGTAGTCGAAAATGCATGTATGAAAATTGAAACGCCTCAGGCATATCCAAATATGACAATGTAGAGCACTTAGTTGATTGATGTGACTGTGCCGAATGCAACCTTTAGTACGTATAAAAACTCAATAAAGATTGGGTAGTATTGGGAGGCTAGCTTGGTAGGGAGGTCTACGGGTCGCGTAGAATGGTTTGGGTGTGGGCCTGCCTTGTGAGGTTAGTGGTGCAGATGTCGGTCGTAGTACCGACATATATATTTTATTTATAACCCGCCAAATACAGAATGTGGTAGCAGAGTAAAGGGAATAACGCGAAATAACACAAGATAAAATGACAGGATAAACACACAAAATTTAGACATAATTACTACCTGGGCCTGAAAAATTCATGAAAAACATCATGTACTCGAAGACCAGGTTGACGAGATGTAGATTGTAGTGACGCTGACGTTTTCTCGAGTGAACGAATCACATCTTGGACGCCGAATTTCTGATATTGAAGAGGGATCCCTGAGGCCTGACGTGGGGAACTGTCCCAGTGAACTCTTTTTTTTTTTTTTTTTCAGTTCAGTTTTATTAAATTGAAAATAAAGGAACAAAATAAATTTCGACCCCTACAAAGCTCCATGGCCTGTTACATAGGGGTTAATACCACAATAATTAACAAATGAACGAGTCTCTTAACTACTACAATAAAATAAAAAGAGAACAATTGAAGAATTTGTTTTATTTTTACTTACCGCTCCATCCTCGAAGCTCAACTCCAGGTCTATTCCGATCTCCCACAATCACTATTTCAACAAATATAATAACAACAAATAATTATGTTTTATGTATACGTTTCACATTCCACTTTGTACGTTTACCACCTTCTCGAAAGCAGTGTGCTTGCTTGTATCGTCCCGTTCTTTTCTGGAAAGTTACTGTTTCTTGCGTTAAAAAAAAAAAAATCTGTTCCTTCGTTGTTTGTAGCCCGAAAACTTACTTCTGTTCCAGCAAATGCTAACCGACTGCATTTGTTTAAACTTAAAGCCAGGGTTCACCTTCCAGATTCCCAGACGTCAGGGGCTTCCGCATAGTCAAGCCAACCCGTCCAGATTTTTATGATAATGATGAAAGCAATGCTCTTGAACACTTCCTAGATGTCCCCTTTACCTTTCAAGTATCTCTCAGTCACAACTGCCAATCACTTTCCGTTTTCTTCCTTCATTTGCATATTTGTTTTTTCTCTCGAACTGGTTGCCTCTATGGCACCTTCCAGATCCATTTCGACGAAAACGGCTGTCTGGAATCAGGAAGAAAAACCTGAGTTGCGTTTTCAGACATTTCTGTTTTCCCTGAGTTTAGCAAAATGCGTTTTCAATTGCCAGAGTCAAATACTGTGTTACTGTGTTTATGTTTACAAGCGTTTGAAGCCTCCGTGTTATGAGCGGGTTTAACACCGATTACCCAGAACACGCAACTACATTTGACTCAAGAGTAAACACGGTGGGATGAATATGGGTATTTCCCCTTTTGTATTAAACTCCGTGTTAAACTCGTTGTTGTCTGAAAACGCAACTCTGAAAGGTGGCCTGGCTTTTAGCACGAAATTAAAAGCCCGATGAGCAGCGCGAAACCGCGTGTTTCGTAATTTGTAACCTCCGATGTCGAGGCCCACCACAAAAATATATATGTCTTGATGAGCCGTTCAGCTACTTTCACCTTCGCGGTTTACTTGTGCTTTGGGCGAAGTTTTATCCCAAACGACTTGAACCCATGAGACCTCCGTCATCGCTTGATCAGGTAGAAGGAATGAATGAATAAATAATTGAAGATTTAATTGAGCTACAAAACGAAAAAGAAAAGAAGATTAAAAGAAAAAGAAAAATTTGGACTAGGCCTAGTCCTACCGCTTCTTTTTCTGATAAGCTGACCTGAACGCTGTTTGACGAACCTCGTGTACGATAAATCTTAGTCATTTGTTCAGCTTTTATTCTCTGTCTTTTATTTGTATTTACACTGCTCCACTTTTCCTTTTGCAAAACGTGGAAAATATAAATAATAATATTTAGACTGCTCTCCATTTATTAATAATAATAATAATATAATGCAAAAATAAGGCACATGGCCTCTACATAAAGGTTGTGTGAAGGTTGGAAAATATACACAAAAAATCAACGAAGAAACCAACGAAAATGGGGTTTGTAAAGGGCAACGAATATGCTGAAATAAAAGGCGAATATTTCCGGAGGACAACCGCCCCCCTTCTTCAGCGCAGACAGAAAATTTCGAGGAAAAATGCCAAAACGAGGATGAAGATCAACAACCAAGAACACTAAAACAAAGCAGAAAACCAACAAGAAACCGAAGATTAAAACAATTTGGAAAAACTGAAAGCCCAAAATAAAGACAGTGAGCCACTCACCGACACCTGCGAATAACAAGTACCACTGTTTTCGTAATTGTTAACCGCTAGTACAAACCCCATTTTCCTTGGTTTCTTCGTTAATTTTGTGTGATATGCCAGGCCAATGTGGTTTACGAAATTATCTTTTTGAAAAACAGAAATAATAATAAAGGGTGAAGCGATATTGCCTATGCACCGTGAACCTTAAAGTCAGTATACATACATGCACCGACTTCTGAATTCCGGTGTAACCTTCAGCTCTTGCTTCACTATTCACTTTTCTCAAATCCAGATCCGAATCTGTCGTGCGTTGCCATAATAGCAATCTGTTTCGATGAAGAAGGAAAACATAAATGAAAGATAACATCCAAAATTTTAGCAACTATTAACTGTCTCTTTCATATCCAGAAATTAAAAATATGTCATTGCTAATTATTCGCAGATGATTTTTACTGTTCATGGAGGGAATTTGGGAATCCCGAGATCATGTAATCGTCCAAAATGAGAGACAAGCGTTGAAGAAGGTAGTTAGAGACCCTGCAATTAAAAATTGAAGGAAGGGAATATACACGCTATTTTGTCATAGTATTTGTCTACTTTGGTAGAAGGAAAAGTTACTGGTGTTAGGAAATAGATTAACGTTGTTTTTTGTCAGAATCAGCGTATTTTGAGACCGTCTTTAAAGGACACGGCGTACTTGTGATAGTAATTCATTGTACTTTAGTAGGTCAATAGTATTTCCATCCATTCTCGTCCCCCAGATTCTTTATTTCAAAATTGAATCCTATAGATAGTCCTTCAGCCCAAGCTGACTGCGAATCATATTTCATGGTGAAGTTAATTTTCCAGCTTGAGCGGTTTGAGCCTGACGGACCCTTGCCAAGAAGGGCCGAAATATAGCTCTAATAAAATGTAGCTGACTTATCCGCTTTGCACCATCAAATAGCGAATCCTATCTCTTCTATTGCCAATACACCGATTATCACGATTGTTCTCTTTAAGAGACGTGTCAGGCGTTCATTGTTTCCGAGCTTATTCGTCTTCAGATTGGTTATGCAAATTTTCCCGAGACTGTCATTCAAGGCAAGGGACATAAGAGAGTAAAAACAGCCGAAGCCGTGTGGAATATTCTGTAAGCATAGCCTAGTTTTAAAGTGGTCAGCTATCTCAGAATATCTGAGAAGAAACACTACATAAATTGAGCGAGTCGTCCAGTAGAGGTATGCTTATGTGAACGTCTGCTGACAGTGAACGATCGCTGTAGACAAATCTAAAACCCATACCAGGCAACTTATACTTCAAAATGCTAGCCAAAAACGTTTAATTTACATCCATTTCAGCCACGTTCATCTTATTTTGAAAATTTTAATGTCTGTGTAGTCAGCTCTCTGTAACTTCCACCTAGTGTTCCTTTCACAATTTGAATCTGGTACGTACCATCAACAGAGAAGATGGCGGTCCAGATCAACATTTTCATCAGATAGTGGTTCCCAACCTTTTTTGCACCGCGTACTCTAAAAGGACTTGTATCATAAGCATACTAGCACTTGCAAAGTTTAGAACCTCCTCACCCAAGACCCAAGATGAAGCCACGGCTCGATCCGACCGCTGGGTTATCTAGCCCGCGGGTCGGAAGTGTCCGACATGGGGAGGCTGGGATCATAGTTTGACTATGGATCTAACAAAATGTTTTTATTGTAGCAGAATTATTGTAGCAACGAATTATTTGCATTATCGATTTCTTTAAGTATTTTGTTTTCTGTTTTTTCTTGTTAATTCCCGCAAGTCCAAAGGATTAAGGATGTAAACTAGATCACCAAACTCCGTAAATTATACGAAATTCGTTATAGTGATTTCTTGAAGATTCTGAAATTGAGCCAAATAATATTCAGCTTCCGAGACCAAAAAATGTCGAACTGGCCGATTATTTCTTTTTCCGACATATCCAAACGTCCACATGGTGATATACTTATTTGTTTTAATCCTCTTACACGCCATTCGATCTTCTCGAAGGTTTTAGTAACTCTGTTGACCAGCGCGGGGAGATCAATGAATATTAATTAGCAGTGGCGGACTTGCTTTCAAGAGTGAATTGGGTTCAAGTAATTTGTTGATAGCGTTGGCCACCGTGAGGATTTTGAGGAAAACAAAGGTAACAGTGTGTTCGTTAAAATCCAACCCATCGAAAAATGACGATGTCTCCCACCTTCTCGGCCCACATGAATCAACGAATTTAATCAAGGTTCGAAAACGTTGCGTACGTTTGAACGCAGAAACGTTCGAAAACGAAAACGTTGCGTACGTTTGAACGCAAAAACGTTCGAAAACGTTTGAACGCAAAAAGACGATGTTTATTATCATAAAGATAAGACATCCATATGTAGAAACATAAATAAAATCAATGAGACACTTGAGGCTGCTTTGTAGCTAAATATTTGTCAAATCTCGGCTCAACATCATTAACTGCAATATCTTTTACAGTCTGTCTGTTCCCGAGTTTAGTCTCCGTGCTTTCATCAAGCTGCATCAGAAATGTTTTCGTTATCTTAATTCGCAACCTGAATGACAAGATCACTTGCTATGTCTTTGGTTCTGGGGGGGGGGGGGGTCTTGGTTCTTCACGGTTGGCAACACCTATCTCCCAAAGTGCTCGGCCAGACGGGTTAAAAAGAAACGAATCGCGCGCCGCGATTTTTCGTCAAAGCAGTTTTTGTTTTTTAACAGTTGGTAAAAATGACCTACCAGTCGTAAAAATACCTTGCCCCTCAAAAAACATTTTGGCTAGTGATTTCTACAATCAAAAATGAGTGTGGCGGGATTTTGAAGCCGCAGATTAAACCGATTTTGGTTCCTTCGCGTACCCCTTTGGGTCCGCGTACAACCGGTTGGGAACCACTGAGATTGAAAAATAACCACAAGTGTAATTCAAAATAAATTAATTTTTCTCAACTTCAAACTTAAACTTTGTGCCAGCCAGGACAACCCTGAAATAGTTGGCTATTAGCTGATATCAAGTTTGTTATTTTGTCTTGTAATTTGACTATTTTATAAGCAACTGACAAAAGCAGGGTATTGAAACAGTTCGAGAAGCGTTCAAATAAACATACCTCTACCGTCCTTTAGTCAGACCGCAGCGAAATTAATGACGAGAGACATTGTCGACTTTCTCCGCCCTTTGAACTTTGTGCCATTTTCATTCGGCTCCCTTGTTTCACACGTGACTGAACATGACCTTTCAGGCAACTAATGAGAATATCAACTTTCGCTGAGCTAGAAGTTCAAACTGTATGGACTATTGTGCGGAAAGGGTAAAGGAAAAATATTCTGCTAAAAGCAGTTTTTGTCGTTTGGAGGGTATATGAGTAAATACTGTTCAAGAAAGGAAAAAAAAAGTAACTGGCTAAAAGTAATCTATAGCGTAATCACGATTGTTCTTTTAATGTGATATATCAGGCGCCGGTCATTGTTTCGAGTAGCTTATTCGTCTGTGGACCGGTTATGCGAATTTTGCCAAGATTGTCTTCCAAGGCTAAACAGCCGAAGCCGTGTGTACGGCTTCGTGTGTACTGTAACTAAAAACCTCTCCGCTTTCACGTAACTTAATCTGCAATATTTTGCATTCTGGTATTTATTCCTCCATCGGATTTTAACTGCCCATACTCGGAATAAAATCTCCGAGTTCGGTGATTCAAAGTCCGATGTCGGAGAGACTTTTTATCGTTTAGCCTACCTTCAGTTTGGCCTGTTACTTTGGACATCCGCCTGACGTAATACCTGGAGCCAGATCTTACCAGGTGGTTTCTAGGCTCTCAGAAATTAAGTGTTCTGACGGCGCTGGGCCAAGAGAGAGCGCGTGCTTTCTTGCCTCAGTCGGGACTAATTTGGACAGGCTTCTTTTGTCGCTTGTAAAACACGCTGTTTCCGAAATGATCGACAAATCGTTTCTTAGCCGCAGCAGATTGGAGAGAATCATTAACGGACCCGTCGTACTTATAATGCCGAGGCAAATGCAGTCATTACTTCTCAAACCTGAAAAACCAAATTTCATTTCGTGCCTTTCTCGGTTGGTCTGTTTGATTTGATAAACGGGATCTATCCAGAATAAGGATAGATTATTTCCGTTACTGTGAGTTTCTTCTGTATCTGCCCTGGTCCCATAGTAATTCTAAGATCATTAATTTTACGGAGCTACTGACATATTTTCACGGCTGCAAGAATTGCACACTGATTTCCGTCGGAAATCTAGTCTACGTCTGTTGCCGCATCACCGACTGATTTTACTTTTTTGATTGATGGTTGGAGGCCTATTGTATGTTTCGTATGTTATTCTCCTGTTGTCTTTTGTTCTTTTCTTTTTTCTGTTTATCTCTACTATACTCTCTTTTATTATAAAACATTTTGTGGGTTTTAAATATACTTACTTACTTACTTATAGGTTACATTATAATTTACATTCTAGTCGTCATCGCACTAATCTTCGCACTTGCCACGGTTCACGATTTTCCATGCGTGGTATGCTCCCGACGAGTGTTCGCGGATCATGCTACTGATGTGTAAAACTGGTTATCTGAATCTTGCCAAGATTTTGCTAAAAGTCAATGGGTCTGGTAAAAGGCTTGACATAGCCAAAGTCGTGGATAATTTTTTGAAAGCAGAGCTTAGTTTTACAGTACTCAGATAGTTCTGAATATTGAAACATAAACCAGTAGGCTAAATAGTGCGAGGTTTGCTCTAGAAGAAAAGGTGTGTCCGCTAAGCCATCGTATGCTATATCTGACCTACGGAAAAACATGAACGGGTGGAATTGATGGTCACATTGTCATAAGTTGATTCGTGTTTCTGTTAGTTGCTAATATTGTTGGCAGGTGTTCGGATTTCTCAGGAAGAAAAGGTACAGCAAGGTTCCTGTCCTGTCGAGAGGAATGTTTTTGTTTCTACACTTTTCTCCACCATATCACGTCCATATCAAATCCAATAACTAACTAACACACTGCTCCTATTCTAAAAATCTCGTTCTATCCTCCATCGCAAGCCTCAAGTACCGTCCAAGTTTTTTTTACAGTAATAAAACATTCATCCTTATCATCGTTTCTTCATCGCATACTCTCTCAAATAATACCTCCTTTCTCCATTAATTCAATTACACACAGTCTCACATCAAATGAACTACGCTGTCATCCTCATGACTACACATACGACAGAAGTAAGGACCAATTCCCATCCAATTCTTTCCCAATATATTTTCTCCTTGCCCCAAGTCTACAAACCCTCAATTTACTTAGTCCTAATCCTTCACTCCATGTCCTTCACCCCATGATAATTTTTCGCCTAAAAATGGCCGCCTAAAAATGGCCAAAGGTGAGCTGGAGATAATAAAAAAGGCAGAATGAGTAAGACGAGTACTTTAAGAAACTGAAAAGCATAACATAAGACGCACATGCGACTTAAATAGTTGCGTTTTTCCAGATACCATGTTATCTGATACCATGGTCTAAACTCGTTTTCGCAGTTACCGTGGTAACTGATCGTGATATCTAAAAAAGTCATCTCACTTTTATCGTTACCAACAATTGTGACTAGAATAATTGGTGAGAAAGAAGTTTGGACGAGTTTGGAAAGAAGTGACGTAACTGGATATCAGTCTTTCTTTAGGGATGACGTCGAAAAGCGCAATTTCGGCAATTCTCGTTTTTGCAAGCAACCGTGGTATCTGATACCACGGTAACTGTAAAAACGACTAATTGCAGATCCAGTTACCGCGGTAAAAGATACAATTGTATCTGCAAAATCACAACTAATGTAACATTTATTACTGCGTAGTCATGTTCAGGTGGAATTTATCAGGAGGTGTACTGAAGTATTTAAGCTCTAGTATTTATTCTGGTACATGCACTTAACCAAGGGCTCTTGATTTATTGTTTGTAGTTATTCACTGTGACATCTCATCTTTGTTTAATTTTAGTTTAACACATATAAAAAAAAAAAAAATATTTTCTTCTCTAGTCTCACCATAAAACTACTCCCTGACACTGGGTGGGGCTTGACTTTCATTCCAAACCAAAGTAGGAAAAATAAAATATAAATTCCGCAATTTTACGATTAAAGGGTTCGCTGCAGCTGTGAAAGAGTTTACGTAACATGAGGGTTACGAAAACGTAAAATAAGTTGTGTCAGTCGAAAGGAGCTCTAAGCTCTCTACTGTTTGGTTAATCTGCTACTCTGTTGAGAGCTGTTCAGATTATAGGCGTTTCGGAGATTGACATTGTGATGGGTGGTTTTCCCAAGTTGCCAAATTGGCCATGTCTTTCTGTTTCTTGTAAATTCTTTTTTCTTCTCAGAACTTGGCATGTTTTGACCCAAGGATCAGATAGAAGGCGATTTTTATATTTATATTTTTATATTTCTGGGCGACTCGATTTTCAACGCCGATCTCGGGAACAAAATCGCCAGTCTCGGCGACAGATAGTGAATTCTCGGATACACTCGGCGACTAAAGCAGCATTCTAAGTGCATTTCATGCATTCTCGGCGAAATTTCGTAAATTTTTGGCAACTTTTCTGTCAAATTTTGACCCAAAATGCATGCCATATATAATATATCAGCATATTTTTTTGATCTCGAAGTAAACATATCGGTAGAATGCTCATGAGAGCTGCGAGCGGCCTCCTCTGTCGCCTTCTATCTGATCCTTGGGTCAAAACATGCCAAGTTTTGATAAGGAAAAAGGATATACAAGAAATAGAAAGACACGGCCAATTTGGCAACTTGGGAAAACCTCCCATCACAATGTCAACCTCCGAAACGCCTATAATCTGAACAGCTCTCAACGGAGTAGCAGATTAACGAAACAGTAGAGCTTAAAGCTCCTTCCAACTGAAACAACTTATTTTACGTTTTCGTAACCCTCATGTTACGTAAACTCTTCCACAGCTGCAGCAGCCCCTTTGAGACTGGTGAGCGTAAAATTGCGGAATTTATATTTATTTTTCGACTTTGGTTTGAAATAAAAGTCAAGCCCCACCCATTGTCAGGGAGTAGTTTTATGGGGGGCTAGAGGAGCAAATATTTTCCTTCTTTTTTATATGTGAATAAACTAAACTAAAAAAAAAAATTAAATATCACATTGAAAAAGTACGAACAATAAATCAAGGGCCCTTGGTTCAAGTGTGTGTACCAGAGCAAACCAGTAGAGCTTAAATACTTTGGTTTAATGGGATGGTTAAACCCCATTCTTTGAAAAGGAAAGAAGTGTGATAAGAGAAAAGGGTATTTATTTAATGTTATTTATTTATTAATTTTTTTGAAGGAATGATGAATGATATAGCAAATTCATGGTGGTTAGAATTGCGGCCACAATCAGGATTCATTTGTCTTAAAAGTGGCCGTTAATGGTAAATTGTTTGTTTAATTTATAGTTTTTTGATGAAATTTAAAAAATGTCTATGTCTATGTACGCCTCCTGGTAACTTCCACCTGGACACAACTGTTAAATGTCATGCAAATCTTAATTGTAATGGTTGTTCTTCTTTTCAGATTCTACTTTCCTTATGGACGACCTTCCGACTCAAGCACAGTGGACCGTACAATCGAGGGGATAAGAACTCGTCTTCAGCAAGCGGGTGTACAGCTGGTTAATTCAGAAAACCTTAAGGACGTCGTGAAGCTGATGAACATTCCTCTGTACTGGAAGGTCCCCCTTTTCAAGGCCTGCGCCCCCGGAGTGGAAGGATCCGTTGCGGTGGATACCCTGGTGGAGTTCTGGAAGGGGTGAGTGAAGGTGGAAACTTTCGGATCAGATAAGCAATAGGTTCGCATAATGTAAGAGTTCGTCCTCGGTGGGAGTCTCAGACGGAACTTCGCAAAACGGAAGAATAAAACCTATAACAAACCTTTAAAATAAAATCCAGATTTCTTTAATATCTGTGGAAAAGAAAGAGAAATTAGAGAGTATAATAATAATAATGTTTGTTCAGCTGGAAGGCTAGTTAAACATCCATGTGTTAAAACAAAACAAACAAGACCAAAGGTATCGATGGGATCTCAAAAGTTTAATATTGATCCAGACAATTGGGTCTTGTAGATATTGGGTCTTCGACAGACTTCTTAAAAAATGTTACTATTAAAATTTAGAAACATATTAAGGCCAATGGTAATCATCTGAGAAGACCAAGTTGATTCAGGATTTGTATTTACCCTATAGCATACGTCGTGTCTACTTTGATGAAATATGGTCAAAACTTCCTTCGTTACGTCTGCCAAATTTCCGCCTTCGGCCGGATTCCAAATAAACTGCTTGTCTAGCAAAAATTGAAGCTCGAAAATGAATTCAGCATGTCTCCTTATCCCCAAATCGAACCTCTAATCAAGTTCAGAAAAAATTTCACTTTTAACAAATTTTCCGAGCGATCTATACGTCCGGTGAGAAGATAATTGTCGTACACTTATTCAGCATGTACATGTCTTCTTACCCGCAAATCGAACATCTTATCAAATACAAATAAACCTTTTACTTTAAACAAATTTCAAACTCAAGGAATATTTACCTTTTTGGCCGAATTCCGGCCGCAGTAATTGTCCAGCGAAAAATTTCATATTCGGACTAAGCACGTCTCCTTGTCCCTAAATAGAACCTCTAATCAACTTCAGATCAAACTTTTACTTTTCACAAATTTTCCGGTTTCGCCGGATACCGTGTGAACTTTTATTCAAACAATGTTTACAACGGATACGTCAGCTATGATTCTTCATCAGCGATATTTCGGCCCTTCTTGGCAAGGGTCCTCGTCAGGCTGTCAATCCTCTGGTTCAACTTCGGGGAAGGAAACAAACCTGTAATTTACAGCCCAAAGCCCAATATTTACCGTGTGAACTACTTGTCCGCCGAGGAAATAATTTTCATATTCGGACTGAGCATTTCTCATTACCACTAAATCGACTATTTCATTAGCTTTTAAAGAATATTTTTTGTTTCACTGAATTTCAAACCCCTCACTCACCCCTAAATATAGGGCTAGAGAACCCATCTTCGAACTTGACCTGTTTGATCAAAATATCTCAACCCCGTCGAGAGTTATCGTGCTAACAGACGGGCAATTCTTACGAAGTCATAGGTATCCCTCCACTTACGTTTTGGGATCCCAAAAACCTCGCAACTTAATCTAACCACTGCGACAGATTTAACCGTCAAATTCGAAAGCCGCTGCCTCTCTAAGAGGAGGCGGGCCAAAGTATCTTCGTCCATCTTGCAAAGAGGGCAAGGTAAGTCTACCCCTGGCCGCCAGAGGCGTTACTAGCTAGAATGTTTGGGGGGGGGGGGGAAGGCATTTACCGACTGTTTTTGCACACACAACGACAGTTTTGAAAAAAAAAAAGTTCAGAAAAAACCGACTGTTTTGACAAAAAATCAACTGATTTTCAGAAAAACAGACTGTTTTCATGGAAAAAATCAACTGTTTCGACAAAAAATCGTGGCGCTTCACGCCGACTCGGTTATTTTATACCGACTGGCCGACAACATCCGGGTGGGGCTCTCCCCCCCCACCCCCCAGTCGTGATGCCCCTTGCCGTTTTGCCTTTTTATTATGACGTACCTGACAAAAACGGCAAGTTCCGCAATCCAAATCTCTGAAAGTTTATTTTACAGTAAAAGTAATTATAATTTAAACAAAAATTTAGTGAGCACTGGCAAACTATATGATCAGACACGGAAAGAAAAAAAGAAAAATATACAGTCATCTAAAAACACAAGTTGCGGTTTTGCAGATACCAGTATCTAAAAGTTGTTTTTGCAGCTACTGTGACATCAGATACCCGGTCAAAAGTTGTTTTTAAAGTTACTGAGAATCTAGCCGGTTGTAACTTACTGTAGGGTCTGTAGGATCTGAGAAAGTTATATCACTTTCATTGTCACCAACAAAAGAGGCTAGATTTTGTCAAAGGGGCCGAAAAGAAGCGAAACTTGTGGTGTGGAAGGATATAATTCTTTTGGAGTGACATTTGGATAAAACAAATTTGGCATTTGTCTTTTTTGCAAAGCAACTGCAGTATCGGATACCATGGTAACTGCAAAGACGACAAAGTGCAAATTCGGTTACCCTGGTATCCATTTTATTTGCAAAAGTGCAACCATAAGTAGCCAAAACATGCGGACTACCAATGTCATCTAAATCTCCATAACTTCATTCATTGCGTGGTAATCGCAACCTGTGTGACAAGGTGACTCTGAATGGAGCAATAAGTTTGAGTTGACTTCTCGCCAGATCTTTGTATCGATGAATTGCATGTGGGACATCGTTCTTGGGAATCTAGTTACGTCGCATTTCGCTTGACATGCCCAAACAGGCGGTCGTTAAAGGACCCCTCGCACTATTTACTCGTCAACTTACAGTATTTTAAAATATTTGAATACTTAAAACTAGGCTGTGCTTTCAACAAATAACCCAGGGTTTTGGCTGTTTTAAGCCTTTTCTGAGACCCGTTTACTTGTAGCAAAAACGGGGAAACAATTTACATAACCGGTTTTTCTGATGGAAAAACTCCTCTCAGACAGCCCAAGACAGCGTGATACACATCCGAGATAGCAAAACACGGCAAGTGAGAAAATCAGCATGGTTCTGTTAGAGGGGTTAGAATGTACCGTAAGAAATTGGGGTCTCCGGGTTTAGAAATATGTGGTGGAAGTAGGTTGCGTTATTTTTATTGGTAAGACAGGTCCTTTCAGGTACTGCACACACAGTCTAGTCGGGTGCGAATTCCCTTATCGCTTCGAAATTTTTACTCAGCGCGTGCGCGTTTCTCGTCACCATAGTGACGAGAATTTCGCATGCGTATTTGCGTACGCGAAATCTTTATCGGACTGTTTGTGATGTAATGTGAAGTTTTGTGTTTTGCCATTCATACGGGAAAGACAAAATGCTGGAGTTTATGGAAAATAAATAAAGAAACACAAAAAGAGATCACACAAGAAACAAGACCGAAGGTTTCGATCGGATCCCAAAAAGTCAATATTTGATCCAGACAATTGGGTCTTGTCTTCGCCAGACTCCTTGAACAGTATTAATATTAAAATTCATCAACAGATAAGGCCAAATAGCTAATCATCTGAAAAAAACAAGTTCAGATATGGATTCAGCATGTGTGTTTACCCCTATAAGTCATATCTGTTTTGACGAAAAAACTACTTGTCCGGCGAAAAAAGAAAGCTCAAAAACGAACTCAGCGTATCCCCAATATTGAATATCTAATCAACTTCAAATAAAAATTTAACTTATAACAAATCGAACTATATGTCCGGTCGAACTAAATGTCCGGTCGAACTATATGTCGAACTGTATGTCCGGGTAGAAAATGATTTTCATACACGGATTCAGCATCTCTTCTTACCCCTAAATCGGACATCTAATCAACTACAAATATAACTTTAACTTTTTCCGGTTTTGGCCGGATTCCGGGCGAAGTACTTGCCCGGGTAGAAAATTGTTTTCACACAAGTGTCCAGCATGTCTTCTTACCCCTAAATCGAACATCTAATCAACTCCAAATAAAACTTTTACTTTTAACAAACTTTCCGGTTTTGGCCGGATTCCGGGCTAACTAATTGTCCGGCGAGAAAATGGTTTTCACTATCGTTTTCAGCATGTCTTCTTACCCCTAAATCGAACATATAATCAACTTCAATTAAAACTTTAACTTTTAACAAACTTTCCGGTTTCGGCCGGATTCCGGGCGAACTACTTGTCCGATGACAAAATGGTTTTCACCATCGTGTTCAGCATGACTTCTTACCCAATAATAGACTATCACAGTATTATGTTTAATAATATTTCATTTGCCCCTTAATTTAAACCCCCCTCCCCCACCCCTAAATGTAGGGCTACAGAGCCCATCTAACGATGGCTGACTGGACCAGCCACTACAGTGGTCTATTCAGTGGTTGCAAAAACCAGATTCAGCAGCACTTTGAAAATTTACTTCTTAAATACCTACCAAGGAAGATATTTCAACCTTCTGTTCTTCCCGTTACTTGTTCTTCCATCGAAATTGCTTTCCGAAAATTAAGAAGAACTGGTTCTACAGATTCTGATGGCCTTAGTGCCGATTTTTTCAAAATTGAGTGTCCAGCTTTAACACAACACCTTCAGCTGCTATTTCAAATTTGTTTATGCCAGGGTTTGGCTCCGAATAGTTTCCTCTTGGGTACTATAACATCGGTGATTAAGCGAGGGAAAGACGCGGACCTTTGCAAAAGCTATCGGCCAATTACAGTTTCTTGTACCATAAGCAAAATCCTGGAATACGTCCTTCTTCCAGAAATAGTTGAAAAATGTCGCTTTGGTTCAATGCAGTTTGGATTCCGTTCGAGCGCCAGTTGTTCTATAGATATAGCTGGTGCTTTTGACAATATAACGCACTCTCAGGCCCTATTTTCTCTCATTACTTCTGGCGTGAATCTGTCTGTTGTCTATCTGTTAAAATTTTGGTATGGTCATTCTTCAGTAAGGTTCAAATGGCAAGGTAGCTTGTCAGAGATTATTCCAGTCCGAATTGGCGCCTTCAGCTGCATAGCTTACGCGGACGACTTGCTCTTAGTAAGCCGTACCCGATCCACACTCACCAAAAATGTCTGTAAGCTGTCGTCGGAACTTCTCAAAATCGGTCTTGAAGTTAACCTCTCAAAATGTGAGTACCTGCATTTCAACCCTTCGTCAAATCGTTTGAATGCTAAAGCTTCTATCTCTCTTGGATCGTTCGTCGTCAGATCAACAGAATCTCTACGATGGCTTGGCATAACGTTCAAATCCTCGTTGTCAAAATTTTGCTCTTCGGTTGTTCAAGAAGTTTCTAGATCAATCCGTACCGCCTATGGGCGCATCGTCCCCAACCGGGGGCGCTATAATCATAAAGCTTTGGGAAAATTGTACAGCACCTTCTGCGCTCCTTCTATACTATTTCGTTCTGGTGTCACTCATGTTCTGCGAAAGAAGGAGATAAAAAAGATGAGATCATGTTATTTTAAATATGCAAAGCACCTGCTCCACTTGTCGAAATTATGCCATAACCATACTTTGACGGAGAAGTTCAAAATTCAAGATGCAAGTGTTACCCTTTTGGGTGTTTCTTCTTCGCTATCAAAAATCATTGACAACAGAACCCAACCAGCGCACGACCTTCTACACTGCTTCCTGGCCAACGATTGAAATTAAGTGTCTTTTTGTGTATGTTTATGTGTTTTATTTACTTTCTTCATTTACTCCGCTTTCTGAAAACGGCGGGTTATAAATAAATTACTTACTTATTACTTACTAAGAACTTGACCTTACTCTTGACCCAAAGAATCCTCACACCAAGTTTCATCAAAATATTTCATTCCCTTCGAGAGTTATAGAGCACGCAGACGGACAGACGGACGGACAGACGGAGAACTTTTGCGATGTCATAGGTATCCCGCCACTTACGTTTTAGGATCCCAAAACGAAAACACAGAGTTGTTGCACGTAGGTTCAGGGTCTAGGACCGGCAACGAAAATAGTTTTACGCTGAAGTGCGACGTTTGTGTAGATTTCGTATGAACCGGCAATGAAAATTGAAGTTTGCGACGCTTCCCGCTCCAGTGCGACGTTTCACGCTGTAGTGCGACGTTTCACGATGCAGTGCGACATCTCAATCTGAAAAAATAAAATAGCGTAGATTTGGTGTCATGAACCGGCAACGAAAATTGAAGTTTGCGACGTTTCCCACTCCAGTGCGACTTTTCACGCTGTAGTGCGACGTTTCACGATGCAGTGCGACGTCTCACGCTGCAGTGCGACGTCTCACGCTGCAGTGCGACGTCTCACGCTGCAGTGCGACGTCTCACGCTGCAGTGCGACGTCTCACGCTGCAGTGCGACCCAAAGAATCCTCACACCAAGTTTCATCACAATATTTCATTCCCTTCGAGAGTTATAGTGCACACAGACGGACAGACGGACGGACAGACGCAGAACTTTTGCGATGTCATAGGTATCCCGCCACTTACGTTTTGGGATCCCAAAACGAAAACACAGAGTTGTTGCACGTAGGTTCAGGGTCTAGGACCGGCAACGAAAATCGTTTGTGTAGATTTGGTATGAACCGGCAGTGAAAATTGAAGTTTGCCACGCTTCCCGCTCCAGTGCGACGTTTCAAGCTGTAGTGCTACGTCTCACGCTGCAGTGCGACGTCTCACGCTGCAGTGCGACGTCTCACGCTGCAGTGCGACCCAAAGAATCCTCACACCAAGTTTCATCACAATATTTCATTCCCTTCGAGAGTTATAGTGCACACAGACGGACGGACAGACGGAGAACTTTTGCGATGTCATAGGTATCCCGCCACTTACGTTTTGGGATCCCAAAACGAAAACACTGAGTTGTTGCACGTAGGTTCAGGGTCTAGGACCGGCAACAAAAATAGTTTTACGCTGAAGTGCGACGTTTGTGTAGATTTGGTATAAACCGGCAATGAAAATTGAAGTTTGCCACGCTTCCCGCTCCAGTGCGACGTTTCAAGCTGTAGTGCTACGTTTCACGATTCAGTGCGACATCTCAATCTGAAAACAATAAAATAGCGTAGATTTGGTGTCTTGAACCGGCAACGAAAATAGAAGTTTGCGACGTTTCCCACTCCAGTGCGACTTTTCACGCTGTAGTGCGACGTTTCACGATGCAGTGCGACGTCTCACGCTGCAGTGCGACGTCTCACACTGCAGTGCGACGTCTCACACTGCAGTGCGACGTCTCACGCTGCAGTGCGACGTCTCATGCTGCAATTTAACGCTTAACGCTGTGGTGCAACGTTTCACCCTCCAGTGCGGAGTTTCACGCTGCAGTACGACGTTTCACGTCGCAATGAGACGTTTCCCGCTGCGATGAGACATTCCACGCTGCAGTGCAACGTTTCATGCTGTGGTGCGACGTTTCACGCTCCAGTGCGGGGTTTCACGCTGCAGTATGAAGTTCACGCTGTAGTGAGATTTTCACGCTGCAGTGCAACGCCGAAATCGATTTCCTTTCTAATTACTCTGGCTTGGAGAATACTTGGATTGAACATAAATAATACCTCCTGCTTCAGAGAGTCTGATGACAATGAAACATCTAGTAAATGAAAAGACCACGCTTTGGTTAGTATTATGACAGTTATAGGAAACTAGTAAGTTTGAAATTGATGTCCCTTTGACACACCAAATAAGGAAGTCTTGTAATTTCAAAGTAATAGTCTCAGTAGGAAATCTGATAACAAGGTAATCTAAACTTTGGCCGTCGGTCAGGGCTTTACATGGAGCGTTTAGTATTATGAAACTGACCAAGGTTCTGCGAAAACTGCATCGTGCTACGCATCTGCCATTTTCACGATATCTGTGAAGGCTTATAGTCCTAAATTTCGCCCAAAAAAGAGAACCCCCTGCACAGAGCAAAAGTTGGCCTCTCGAAATTGTGCATCACAGACTGTGGAACATGGAAGAGAGAAAGAGAGATTTTACTCTTAGAGGGTCACAGCGTAATCGCCGAGGGGTTGCCCACTCTCGATGATAGTGTGCAGCAAGTGCCCGGTGCCACGGTGCCAACACCAGCCCCCAGCGGATGCCACGTGTTAGAACATTAAATTCAGCATTTTTAGAAGCGTTTGAAAAACGAATCGCCTAATTTATGACTGGCACCGCTAGTTTCAGTCGGTTCTGAAAAAGGGGAACAGTAGGTGCTGGGAGGTGGGTAACGTCTCGGTATTTAACCTTATTGGTGAAACGTAATTCACAGGTAAACCTATATAAAATAAGTCAAGACGTAGTTAAAAGGCCTTCACTGATTTGCTAGGGATAGAAACTGTATCACAGAATCGGTAATCTGCAGTGCTGAGAGTGTGCGATCCACACTGTCAGGATTTTCTTAACTGATACCATATGTTTGCGCATCCTTCTTGTTAAAATGTTGTGAAAATTATATTTTACTGAGCAAAACGGATACGTTAGCTGAATTTTATTAGAGCCATGTTTTGGCCCTTCTTGGCATGGGTCCTCTTCAGGCTCAAAACCGCTCAAGTTGGAAAAAGAACTTATGGAAAAAAAACTTGCCAAGAAGGGCCGAAATATGGCTCTAATAAAATTCAGCTGACGTATCCGTTTTGCTTCGTCAAATATGATTCGCAGGCAGCTTGGGCTGAAGGAATGTTGTGAAAATATATCTGTTGTGATCCTTTAAGTATTATTTTCGCGAAACATAATACTGAATAAAGTTTATTCAAACAATGTTTCACACAAGTATGCGCAAACATGTTATCTGCTATCAAACTGTGGCAGTGTAGGTAGTATACCACAGAGATATGTTGACCAAGTATATTTGTGCTTGGGTTCTTGTTGTTGTTGTGGATGAATGAATGAATGAACTTTGTTACACGTAAAGTGTAAAACACAAAATACGGAGTATTATGAAAGAAACAAAACTATAAATAACGAAAAAACAACAACAGACTAACAAAACAACATGAACAAGCTAACCCGCATCAATAAGAAAGAATGTTGAGAGTGAATGTGAGAGAATGTTTTGAATGCTGACTTCTGGGAGAGTCAATCGCTTTTGTATGTGCCTATATTGCCTATCCCCAGTGTATGGAAATATGCCTCTATAGCCTATATATAAGCTAAACTGCGGCCGTCTGCGATTGTCAAAGTTATAAAATGTGTGGGGGGTTGACTGAGACGTCGTACCGAGTATATTGACTCAGTCCAATCTTGATCACTTTTCCATCTTTGAAAATAAATTATTTATCAGTGACAAATATCATTTGTGAGTAGTGTCGAGAGTGTACACCTCCTCGCTAATCTGTTGTAATTTAGCTTGGAGTTTTGTCAAGATATGTCAGACTGTAATTAAAGACGATTTTGTGCAGCTTTAATTGGTTCATCACAATCTATCTCCTAGGGTGATCTCAACGTATCACGATGAAGCGTCCCACTTCGTACATATTCTTACTGCTGCCAGCGGCAGACCCAACAGAACATATCTAGTCCCCGATGACTTTGTCCCTGTGGTGCAAGACGTGGTTGAGACACATCCGGGTCTGACGTTTTTGAAGGAAGCAACGGAGTTCCACTCGAGATATATAAACACGGTAAGTCGTCTTTATTTCCTCTACTTTAAAGACCATTCTGTCTACGTTCCGCTTTGCAAATTCCTCCTCGCCAAATGGTCCCTTGCATAACAAAAATAGCAAGCAAAAACAACCACCCAGAGAGACCAAATTCCGCGTTTCCAGTGCGCGTGTTCCATCCTTCTTACATAGTAACTATTAATTACTCATCTCGAGCGTGTTCCACCCTACTTACTATAGTTACTACGCATGACGTCATGAATTTTAGCTTCTTGGTTGGAACACATTTTTCTATTTTCAGTGAAATATCATGCCACGGGCTAATCTGGCCAGTCACGTTACAGAGATTTATAGTTATAATGCTTACTACGCTCTCGAGCATGGTAAGCAAATAGTTGCTATTAGTTACTATTTCGAGAAGGTTAGAACGGTCGGCGTAGTAAGTTCTTATGAGGTTGGAAGGAAAATGGTAACTAATAGTTACTGTTGTTAGAAGGGTGGAACACTCTCTTCGTTACCCGTGAAAAGTTACTACTTTAACCGTCCTGACCTTCTCGAAATGGCAACTATTTGCTTACCACGCACGGAATCGTAGCGAGGGTGATAATTGCGATGTCTTCAGATGTTTTGCCGAAAGTAGAAAAATTCGTTCCAGCTGTGACGCAAAGAAAGCAGAAGCTCCGATGTCATGCTTAGTTACTATAGTAAGTAGGGTGGAGCACGATCTATATGTCGAAGTAATTGTTGTCGTTACTTGTCGTCGTAGCCGACGGTGGACACGGAGGCATTTTTTCTGCCGACCCCCCTCAATTTTGAGGGTGGTCTAGAGTCTGGGCCTCATTTTGAAAATGATCAACTCCCGTAGAAACAGCAACAGGCGGGTCCATCAGACCAAATCTTTTAATCAAATATTGGTTACTGGACCACGGAGGTAGCCCAAGCAGATTTTTCGGAAACTTAAAGTAAATCATACGCAGCTTTTTCTCATCTGTCCGAGTGAAACATTTCAGGATTACATTTCTGTAAATCCCCCGCGTCTCGTTATCGGCGCTCCTCCACATATGACCACGTGACCACGTAAATTGGACACTCTTAGCACTTCAGATTGCTGATTCTGTGGTACAGTTTCTATTTAACTACGTTTTGACTTATTTTATGTATATTTTCCTGTGAATTATGTTCGACCAATAAGGTCAAATACCGAGGGGTTACCCACCTCCCAGCACCTACTGTACAGCTTTATCAGAACCAACCGAAGTGCCAGTCATAAATTAGGCGATTTGTTTATTTGCCACCGTGGTACAAGAATAGAAAATTATCCAGAATGTTAGTGTTCCGGATGTAACGTCAGAGCTGGCCTTGCTCCACAGGGGGCTGTCCGGGTCTGCAGTTTCGAACCTTGAGCCTTTTCATGGTCTTCTCCAATGTTTTTCTCGTAGTTGAGTTGTTTTTCTTTTTTTTTTGTTTCTTTTTGTTTTTTAGTTTATTACTCCACTTTTTGTTGTTTGTTGTAGTAGGTGAAAAGTAAATTATTATTATAATCAAATAGACCCACAAGTAGATGAGTCGAAATTTTGCAACCTTTTTCTCGAGCAATGGAAGTTTTGCACTGTCTTTGGAGTAGAAAGTGAAAGCTATTATTTTCTGCTCATTACCTTGTGTATTTGTATTTTACCATCTCTCTGTCACATGATTTGATAATGAGACAATGGGGGACTTTCAGAAGCCTGTCCGGGATCGGTGAATTTGAATAAGTCAAAATGCGTCTGCCTTGCCCGCAGTTCCTTCACCTGGAGCTGGATTCTCACAGAAGAACATTTTCAATGGGCAAATTTCGAGCCGCCAGTGAAAATTGGCGTCGACGCACCATTCTTGGAGCCCTGATCGGACACAAAAACTATCATCTAAATTCTGGTTTTTTAGCAATATGGACATTGCTCAGGGCTGCGTTATGTCACATGATAGTGTGAATTGCCACTCTGTTTTGTTTTTCTCACTCTTGTCCTACGTAGGACATAAACTTCAGTCTATTTCAGAAAAAGTCCAGAATCCAGATGTGTAATTTCCAGCAGTAATTCCGACCTAAGTGACTATTTTGTGTTTTTCCACGAATATAAAATTGAGATGTGTCGTTTTGGAGAAGTGACTCGAACCAGAAGTGACCATTTCACATTTTATCATGAAAATAAAATTTCACCCCTAATTCACTCTCTGTTTTCGACTAGAAGCCGCTCTCTAATTTTCTTCGGGGTGGCAACCCTGACGTTGCTACCGTTGACGCTCCAGATAACGTTGATGTAAGGCCTGCACAAAAAGTACAGACCTCACTCAGCAGTATCTATTGGCCTAGATCCAGCCCTCAGTCGTGATACATTTCCAGTTAGAATGCGAACGGAAACTCCCTAACTTACTTACGCCGGTGCTTAGAGATTATAAAACCTATCTGTAGAGAGAACATAGGATTCATATAGTATAGAAAACTTCAATGTTTGGCTCTGGAATGGAAATAAGATTTTTTCCTGCATCTGTATCTGTATCTGTGTTCCTTTGTACCATATTTTACTGAGAAATTAACAAAAAACAAGTGAATTCCAAGTGATTTATTTTCTTTTATGTAGTAATTCTATATATTCAAGTATTTTAACACGTCAAATGTAATGGTCGACGTATTTAGTGCCGTGTCGACGCTACGAGTTAGATCAATAAAAACATCTATCGATCTAAATATAGCAAATCCTACTTGATTTCTTTCAGTTGCCAAGTTTTTCGATATATATAGCAGCCTAGTCGAGGATTCGTTCTCTAAGTTACTATTTCTCTCTTACTAAACTTCACCCCTGACGAATAAGGGAAAACCTGTGTCATCCAAAACAGAACCTGCTATTCGACAAGCTAAACACGTGAATTTTGTCTAACTAAAAAAAAAAATAGTTCGTCACGTTTGTCAGAAACAAAAGAGTCTTTTTTTTTGGCACACCTTCATTCACTCATTCTTCTTGTCTGTGTTTGAAAGCAAGGCTTGGTCATTAAAGCTTAACCGAAAAGGGCTGATTTACGACAATCTAGTTAATTAACTTAAATAGTCTTGAAGACCCGATGAAATTGCGCTACTTCGTTGCTCCGCATTAGTATAATCGATTTTCATCGAATGAACTTTTTCTTTTGGATTTGTGGTACCTCTATGTGCTAGTACCTCTATGTTTGGGAAAATTAGCAACTGCTACGGTAACGATTGCCGAAAAATAAATCTTTCTGGGACAAAGGCAATAATGTGCTTCCTTCATATGTGACATTAGAAAGTGGAAATAAACATTTTTCTTAGCTTCGTTTCATTAGCCATAAAAAGCACGCCTTTATTGCAGTTCAAATTCTCCGCGTCTGCATAAACCTTGTCCTGTCGGGCCAGCAGTGCATATTCTGAACCTCACTATACTGAAGCCCAAGCTGAAAAAACAAAGAACCCCTTAGCAGGAAAAATAATTAAGTGTATTCAAATCCAAGATAAAAAAAAAATAAGCTGCCCTTTCAGTTAAACTTAAGATTATATCTTCTTTATGTTACTTCTTGCAAGTAGAACAGGCACTTCTATCTCCGCCGGGGAATCGGTAAATCTCTAGTTTGGGACGAGATGAGCTCTGACGCAAACCTCAATTAAGTATGCCTGATTAAAAACCCGTGCATGTGTGTTACTCGGTTATTGCTGGAGCGGTTCCAGGACGCATTCCCCTGATAGTCCGGGATTCAGAGCGCGATATCGTTCAAAAACGGAGGGGTAGTCACGAGCTGTAGAAGTTTGAAGAATTTTTCCGGACCAACTATGTGTGTTGAGAACGACAATCGATCGTACTGCACCGATGTACGTAACCGACATTTAATTATTAAGAACAAAAATTGTTTTGTACCAAGTAATTGTAATTGTACCAAGAGGTTTTGTTTTTGTGAACTTCCTCAAACTTATCGGAACTGTAACTGGCAGTTTCGAACGGGCGAGGTTATATTTGGGTTATACATATTTTTACCACTTACAGAAGCAAAAAATTGGAGTACATGAAAGAAAAAATAACAAGAGCTAGAAGTTTATATGGCACTTGCAAGGCTGGGTCGGATGAGGAAAGTAGGAATTTGCCAATTCGTGGGTTTGTCATGATCATTTGTAAGCGATAGCTTTGAGAAAACAATGATCATTGGCCCTTGGGAATCACGAGAATGTATCGTTTGGTAAAAAAGTATTTATTTTTGCACTTGGCAGTGATGATGTGCAATATAAGGGCGCTAGAAATTTATTTGTAAGCAGAACCCTTGATAAAAATCATGATGGGTTCATGGGGATCATGAAAATGTATATCTTGTGCTAAAAATTACTTTTTGTACCTTTAAGGAATTCACTTGTAAGCAAAACTCTTGAGGCAAAAATGATCATGGGCTCTTGGAGATCATGAATATGTATCGTTTGGTCAAAAGTATTTTTTCCACTCTTCGGTTAAGATGCGCACTTAAAGGGTGCTAGAAATTTATTTGTAAGCAAAACCTTAGAAATTAGGAAATGTATCGTTTGGTCAAAAGTATTTTCTCCACTTTGCAGTAAGATGCGCGTTTTAAGGGAGCTACAAATTCATTTGTAAGCAAAACCCTTGAGGCAAAAATGATCATGGGCTCATTTGTATCATGAAAATGTATATTTTGCTCAAAGGTATTCCCTGTACTTTGCGGTAAGATGAGTACTTTAAGGAATAGGCGGATCTGGAAAGTGACAATTTCTTAGCCAATCTTGTCGAGTCTCTAATCGTCGTAGCATATCCGAAGTACCTTAACTAGCGATCACTGGAATTCCGCCCCCCCCCCCCCCCCCACAGTGCCCGGATCCAATCCGGTTCTGTAAATATGATTTATCTAGAGTATTTACTTGTTATTCCCACCCCTTCTTAAGCCGGTCACGAATTTCCCGGTCACCCCCCACGTTTGTCGGATCCGTACGGGCATGAAAAAGAACTTCAGGGACACGTCGTCTGTTCAGTTATTAAATTTCATTGGAATCCGATCACCGTTCAAAATTATGCAGCATGACTCAATATTCGGGATTCCCCCTCCATCCACTCCCCCACGAGGATCGGTTCGAGAAAATTACTATTTCCAAGCCAGTTTGATCAGGTCCCTCATATGCCTGCCAAATTTTGTCGTCAAAATTCCCAAAACCGCAATCACCTTAATTCCGGGAAATCTTGTCACCACTATCACCCCCAAAGTGTCCGGATCCAGTCTGATTGTGTAAAAAAATTATCTAGAGCAGATGCTTGTTCTTCCCAGCAAGTTCCTCCCCGATCACTCCAGTCTAACCGTTTTACGAGATTTCTGCCCCCCCCCCCCAACTCCCCCACAGCTGTCGAATCCTGTCCACACTTGAAATGGGACATCAGAGACATGTCTTCTGTTCAGTTATTAAGTTCCATTCGAACCCGATAACAATTTCGAAAGTTACGTACAACTCAATATCCGGATTCCCCCTCCCTCCACTCCACCCCATATGGTCGGATCGGGAAACTGATTATTTACAAGTTGATTTGATCGGGTCCCTGACACGCCTGCCAAGTTACATCGTCCTAGCACATCTGGAACTAACTCGCAATCGTGGGACAGACCGACCGACCGACAGACGGAATTACGATCGGTTTATGGCACTTGAGCTGTTTGGCTGCAACTGCCATAAAAACACAAACGAAATTAAAGAAAATATATACACACGCTAAATATAAGTAATAAAGCTTATCGATGAATTGAGTTAGGACGCGGCTTGCGCAAACGTGTAGCTCTTGATCTTGATTGATTGATTGATTGATTGATTGATTGATCGTACATATTTTATGTTTAACTGATAACTCCGAGTTTGAACTTATTCTGAAAAGGGAAGAAGTTGCGCGCCCTAGCCTACCGAGCGAGCACATAATTTTCCGGTCCGATTTCGTTTTTTATGGCACTTGCCCTTCGGCCAAGTGCCATATAGCGATCGCAATTTCTGTCCGTCCGTCGGTCTGTCGGTCTGTCCAGGTTTTGCTAGTTCGGGCACTTCCAGATAAGCTAGGACGATAAAACTTGGCAGGCATATCAGGGACCCCAAATGATTAAGTTTGAAATAGTCACTTCCCCGATCCGAGCACCGTGGGGGGAGTGGAGGGAGGGGGAATCCGGAATCTTGAGGTATTTTTAACTTTTGAACGGGTGATCGGATCTCGATGAAACTTGATATTTGGAACGACCTCATGCCTCAGACGACCCACTTAAAATCCGGACCGGATCCGGTGACTTTTGGGGGGAGCTGGAGGAGGCAACCGGAAATCTTGGGAAACGCTATGAGTGGAGGGATCGAGATGAAACTTGGTGGGAAGACACCTAGCAAACACTAGATACATCATTGACATAACCGAGCCGATTCGGGCACTGTGGGGGGGGGGAGTGGAGGGAGGGGAATCCGGAATCTTGAGGTATTTATAACTTTTGAACGGGTGATAGGATCTCGATGGAACTTGATATTTGGAAAGACCTCATGCTTCAGACGACCTACTTAAAATCCGGACCGGATCCGGTGACTTTTGGGGGGAGCTGGAGGGGGCAACCGGAAATCTTGGGAAACGCTATGAGTGGAGGGATCGAGATGAAACTTGGTGGGAAGACACCTAGCAAACACTAGATACATCATTGACATAACCGAGCCGATTCGGGTACTGTGGGGGGAGTAGAGGGAGGGGGAATCCGGAATCTTGAGGTATTGTTAACTTTTGAACGGGTGATCGGATCTCGATGGAACTTGATACTTGGAAAGACCTCATACCTCAGACGACCACTTAAAATCTGGACCGGATCCGGTGACTTTTGGGGGGAGCTGGATGGGGCAACCGGAAATCTTGGGAAACGCTATGAGTGGAGGGATCGAGATGAAACTTGGTGGGAAGACACCTAGCAAACACTAGATACATCATTGACATGACCGAGCCGATTCGGGCACTGTCGGGGGAGTGGAGGGAGGGGGAATCCGAAATCTTGAGGTATTTATAACTTTTGAACGGGTGACCGGATCTCGATGAAACTTGATATTTGGAACGGCCTCATGCCTCAGACGACCCACTTAAAATACGGACCAGATCCGGTGACTTTTTGGGGGAGCTGGAGGGGGCAACCGGAAACATTTATTCAAACAATGTTTACAACGGATACGTCAGCTCTGATTTAAAAAA
This sequence comes from Branchinecta lynchi, assembly GCA_023053575.1. Taxonomy (NCBI): domain Eukaryota; kingdom Metazoa; phylum Arthropoda; class Branchiopoda; order Anostraca; family Branchinectidae; genus Branchinecta; species Branchinecta lynchi. The sequence continues at coordinate 9,087,818 of JAKZAP010000018.1, forward strand.
AAAAAAAAAAAAAAAAAAATTTAAAGAATATTTAGCAACCGGAAATCTTGGGAAACGCTATGAGTGGAGGGATCGAGATGAAACTTGGTGTGAAGACACCTAGCAAACACTAGATACATCATTGACATAACCGAGCCAATTCGGGCACTGTGGGGGGAGTGGAGGGAGGGGGAATCCGGAATCTTGAGGTATTTATAACTTTTGAACGGGTGATCGGATCTCGATGGAACTTGATATTTGGAAAGGCCTCACACCTCAGACGACCCACTTAAAATCTGGACCGGATCCGGTGACTCTTGGGGGAGCTGGATGGGGCAACCGGAAATCTTGGGAAACGCTATGAGTGGAGGGGTCGAGATGAAACTTGGTGGGAAGACACCTAGCAAACACTAGATACATCATTGACGTGACCGAGCCGATTCGGGCACTGTCGGGGGAGTGGAGGGAGGGGGAATCCGGAATCTTTAGGTATTTATAACTTTTGAACGGGGGACCGGATCTCGATGAAACTTGATATTTGGAAAGACCTCATGCCTCAGACGACCCACTTAAAATCCGGACCGGATCCGGTGACTTTTGGGGGGAGCTGGAGGGGAGAACCGGAAATATTGGAAAACGCTATGAGTGGAGGGATCGAGATGAAACTTGGTGGGAAGACACCTAGCAAACACTAGATATATCATTGACATAACCGAGCCGTGCCTACTCGTAACAAGTGCCATATGAGCTCGTAGCTCTTGTTTTAATATTTTAGCCGCTAAAACCACTTTCCAAGCGAAAACGTTTGGCGCTATTCCTGATCCGCTCAGGTTGGTGATGTTGGTTGTGGAGGTGGTGGGTAATGGTATGTGATGGTAATGCGAAATTTTGTTTTTATTTCCGTCCAGGAAAGAAGTTCACTTTAAAATTCTGAATGCGAAAATTTGCCGAAACATAAAACAAATGACTAAATTACCAAAAAGGGGATCCCGACTCTGTTAACTGCCTAGGAGTCATAAGTCTCTATGTCCAGGCCTGACCGTGTCATACGTAGCTCCGTTCGAATTTCCGATTTGTAGCAGTTTCCGGTCGAACCATTGATACACCGAGAAACCAAAGGAAATATACTAAATCACCATGTCTTCGTCCATTGATCAACTTGATCCAGAACTTTTGCTTCTATACCCAGTCGAGCCTAGTTACACAGTTTTCTCCAGATTCCGGCTGAACCCGATCGTAAAACTAACAAGATTTCAGCATTTTCTTTGAATGCTAATTAGTTTCCTTGGTGAGTTGTCCGTTCACATATATTCGATGTCGGCCGGAATGCGGCTCAAATTTCCATGGGGGAAGGGGGGAGGGAGAAGTTTTGGCAATTGTTTTTATTCAAGATATTCCAAAACATTGAGTAGTGCGATCTCTCTGTCATCTGAACATGGGAAACGTGCTGACTAATTTAGAGTAAGTAGTCCGGTTTCCAGTTTTCTCCGGATTCCGGCTGAACTATCCACCCGATCCCAAAACTAATAAGATTTCAGTATTTTCTTTTAGTGTTGACCAGTTTCCATGGTCAGTTGAGTCCGTTCGCAGATTTCGGATTTGGCTGGATTCCGGCCCAACTGTCCATGGGGTGGGGGGGGAGAGAAGTATTGACAATTTTTTTATTCGGGATATCTCGAAACATTGTGTGCTAAGATCTGTCTTAGTCCGGTTTCCGTTTTTCTCCGGCTTCCGGTTGAACTATCCATTCAATCCAAAAACTAATAAGATATCAGCATTTTCTTTAGTTGTTGTGCTGATTAGTTATTAGTCGTCTATCGAGTCCGTCCGCAAACTTTCGAATTCGACCGGATTCCGGCCCAACTGTCCATGGGGGACAAGAAGTATTTGTTTTTATTCAGGATATTCCCAACACACGTACTGAATCATTTAGAATTATGTATTGGCAGACCGTATACTCACCTTTTTTCTTTGCAGGTGATAGCCCGGATTTTTTATGACGTCAACCGTTCTTGGTCCGGGAAACTTACGTTACTGGAAATCCGCCGGTCGAATCTTCTCAGCGCCATCCGCGTTCTACAAGAAGAAGAAGATATCAATAAAATCACATATTACTTCAGCTACGAGCACTTCTATGTCATTTATTGCAAGTTCTGGGAATTAGATAAGGACCACGATCTGTTGATTGATCGGGAGGATCTGTCGCGACACAATGAGCATGGTAAGCTTTTTCTTGTCTTTGTTGAATCTTCTTAGAATCCCCTTGTCGGAATCTTTTCTTAGAATGCGTGTTTGCGTGTGTGGAGGGCGACAGTAATATCTGAAACAGAGCAAAATAACACTAGGGAATAGCCGAGGGAGTAGAGCCAAGACCTATGCTTTGCAAACGGGTTTATACTTGTAGCGCCGCCCACTACGCTTGCGGCATTTAAAGGGAGACAGACTTGCGGATTTGAAATTTCCAGTAAAGTAAAGGTGCGGTCTGCACATACCTAGGAAACAATGAAGGCTGTATAATTTTGTTACAATGTTCAGAATATGAAGTTGTCGGAACAAGCGTTGGTGAACGACTGAATGAGTTTCAGTAGGGACGTTCTCTATCGCTAGTAGTGTTAGTATCGCTGCTATTGAGTGTGTGTCACTTTTGCAAGTCTTGGCGCTACTCGCTAGTGTTTTTTTCCTCTGCTTTGAAATGGATCTAGCTTGCACCCCTAAGTGATGATGATGATGACATTCTATATACGCACTAGAAAGTGGAAAGAGTGCATTATAAAAGAGGATAATGAGAAATACACAAAAATGAACAAACAAACAAACACAGAAAAAATAAAAAGGGAAAAATAAAATCTCGACTTTCTCCATTGTTTCGTTTTGTGCCTACGATTTTTTAGCTCTTTTTCGGCCGTGCCGAGTTTTGCCCGTCACAAAACGCAAAGTTTGCCGGAATGTTCAACGTTTGCTGACACCTCTTTCACACAGCCTTCTGTTTTTGACTGCTTTTATTTGCTTAGTTTCTCACTTTTTATCCACGGCACGTTCAGTTTTCAAATGTTTTGCGCTCAGCCGCCGCGTCGGAGAGCAGGAAGTCTGGATAGAATCGACACACGACATCAGGAAAATCGCGAATTTTAGGTGGAAAGTAATGGTATTTCCGGAAATACTTTTTCGGACCCATTTCATATATCATTTCTAGTAAGAGTTGTGCTTTAAGGGCAAGGACGTGGAGGTCCTGGGCGATGAACGATAACTGTGCGCAAGGGTCAGATGGTAAACGATTTGCAGATACGCGTGAATCCCTGAAACGATGAGGAAGATAGAAATTTACAATATTTGAAATAGAAAGTCCTGATATGTTTTAAACCTATATTCAAATAAAGTATACAACGGTTAAGTCAGCTACGATTCTTCATCAGCGATTTTTCGGCCGTTCTTGGCAGGGGTCCTGGTCTGTCGATCTTCTGGGTCAACGTCGGGGAGACACTGTAATAAGGTTTGTTTTCTTCCCTGACGTTGACCTAGAAGACCTGTAATAAGATTTGTTTTCTTCCCTGACGTTGACCTAGAAGACCTGTAATAAGGTTTCTTTCCTTCCCCGACGTCCCAGAAGATTGACAGCCTGACGACGACCCTTGCCAAGAAGGGCTGAAATATAAGCTGACGTATCCGTTGTATACTTTATTTGAATATATGTTTCACAGTCAGCTTAGGCTCATTTATTTATTTAGTGTTACATTTAGCGTTAAGCTTTTAGCTTGTCGCCATGACTTACAGAAGTACAAACGGATTACATATACTTCACACACAGAAACTGATACACTACAAAAGTAAACAAATTTTCAAACTACAAAAGCAACTTAGTAAAATGGGGTAAAACATAGAGTGTTTTAAATGTTTTCGTCCGAGAATGCCAAAATTTACGGAAAGGTTGCAGAAAGAGCTAGAACAAAAGCTATTTTACAGGTTACCAAGTTCTGAAATGTTGCCACACTGCAAGTCGCGGAAATTCTGCAAGATTTGCAATAAAGTAAACAATTTTGTGTTTACTTTTTGCCGAAGAGAGCCGCACGAGGCTGAGAAACGTCGAGACGGGTTTGTAGTCTGTGAGAAACCCAGCCGGGTTTCAAAGGATGTTCGATTCTTGATCGGGTACTGGAACAGAAAGTGTTGCCTCGTTTTTGTTGCACGCTGCACGTCCACTTCTCGGCCGTTCTGCTAAATGGAGTTTTTGCACTGCAGTGCTTCCGAGGAAGACGGGAATCACGGATCTCGAGAATTGCGGACTTGCTCACAGACCAAGTCCGTGCTTCCCTGCAAGGTGCAGCTTCAATCGAGAAGAGATCTTGCAGGCACCGAATCCAAAAACGCAGCTTTCCAGAAGCAAAGAGGTGTTGCAGCAACGATGCGGCATCACTGTTACAACAAAAACGGGGCTTGTATCTACTGCATGGTCTCGCCATGTGTGTCCTGATGTGTACGTGACTTCAACATTTGAGTCCTACACTTTTAAAATTAATTTCAAAAGTTTTTTCTGGCTTATTGGTCACGGTACAAGTCCCTTGTAAGTAAATAGTATTTATTACCCATCTTTTTTACTTAGAACAAAACGAAGTAAAGAAGAAAATAGAGAAAAGATGAGAAATTTAAGGCACAAGACAGATACAAACACATGACATTTTACATAACAGTTACGCAGTCAAGAACTATAAAAGTCTTTCAGCCAGGGGTGGTTCCATTTTGCTGGAAGTTTTAAATCACCCGATTCACTGCGATATTGGGGTCCGCAGTCTGGTGTTTGTCAATCATGGAAGTGTTCCTCGTCCACAAGGGACAACGCAGCAGAAACTTGCAAACCTGAAGTGAAGGGACCTGTGCTTACGTTTTTGGGTCTCAGTTAACAAATTCCAAAACGGCGCTATATACAAAACATGCGGCAGTGCGACAGCGTTATACTTATACATGTTCGCGAGATACTTTCGGCATGAAAGGAGTCTACTGGCGACGATATACCCATGACCCATGTATAACGCGCCATCTATGTAATATAAGTCAGTAAGTAAGTAAGTAATTTATTTATGAATGAATGAATGAATGATTTTATTAACCCATTCTGAACACAAGATGTGACAAAAGAAGGGAAGAAAAAAGAAGAAGAAAAAAAGGAAAAGCGAATCACACTAAACTAACAAATAAACAAAGAACTAGCACAACTAGCCTACTCTATAGCCCGTACCGTGACCGTGACTACTCTATAGCCCGCCATTTTGAAAAAGCGGAGTAAATGAAAGAAAATAAATAAGACACATACACACAGAGAATGGGTGTATCTGCTACTTTACTTAACTGTTGTGCATTCTTCATTATGACAGTATAGATCAAAACTGGTAGGAGCTCAGCAGGCATTGGGCCCATTGCCTATAACCCCAATCTGGAATTCAAAATCATCCGTCACCTCAGTAGTTGATTCAGTGACGATCGCCGGAAAAAAACTAATTTCATCTTATGGCCTATTTGGGATGGCGTTATTAACCTTGCGAAAAGCCACTGGTAATGAAATTAGACGGTTGATTGCTGGTGGCAAGGAATTGCTGAATGCCGTGTGTCTATGCAGCTTCAACTGGCCACTTTGACTTTGAGAATATTAAAATTCCGCACGCGACTCGTTATCGCTCATATGTGATGGGCTGACGCGTGACATTTCTTCATATCTTACACTGGCTCTGAAGTCGACAATAGAGCTTTAAACTTTCTAGAATAGAATATGTTCTTAGTTAGCTCCGAGGTTAGTTCTCCGTCTTTTTGTACGTTTGTGCATTATGATAGATAGATAGATAGATATATTTATTAATTGCTAAGCAGCCCGAGGGTCATGGCAACAAAAAATCACATACTAGAAGAAAACGCACAAAAGAAAATAACAACACAAACAAGAGAAAAGCGCCTCCTTAATCTTTCTCTTCTCTAATAACCATTTTCAATATTTCTTTATTATTTCCCTAATCCAAAAATCTACTTCTATGTTCCATGGCTGTCCTCAGGAATCACCCCAATCTCTGAATCGTAGTAAAATATTAATTCCTAACAACTTTAATTAGCCATTCTTCATCAAATGATGGGCAGTAAATCTGTAAAATCAAATGCACAGTTGCTTCCTTTAGGCTTTGCATCGAGGCGACTTGGCGAAAGTTTGAAAGCACGAACTCGCCGTTAGAATAGAAGGGATTTTGGTTACAATGGTTATTAATAGAGAATATATAGTATAGAAATTCGGAGCGAAAGGTAAAACAAAAATCAAAGCTACTTCTCCGTTACTGTTGTATTTGGCTAAGGATTAAGGTTCGCTTACATGCCGGCGTAATCGCTCTTTTCCAGTTCAGCGCTCAAAGCGGATGAAAGATTGGAAACGCCATCCCGAGTTGACGCGTAAAACTCGTCACACAAAAAAAGTCTGAAAACCTAAGAATTGGTATTCAGCCTTGAAAAAAAGAAGAAATGGTCTGCGAGTAATATAACCGTCATGTCGAGCGTGTTCCATCCTACGTACCATGGTTACTACGCATGAGTCATGCATTCTGTATTTTTGCCGTCAAGGCTGGAACGATTTTTCTATTTTCTAGCAGAATATCATGCCACGGGCGAATCCGACCAATCACGTTTGTTAAGATGATGGACGAGTGGAGGCGAGGTTTAATGAAGATAAGGCTCCTGGGGTGTGGGCTGAAGACATTCTGACACCGTAGGTGCCCACTAGCCCCAGGACCAGTCAGGAAACCGTACAAAAGAGACAAGGGAAAGTCTCAGGGAATTGTATAGCTCAGCAGCAGTCAATCCAGAAATCACTAATCAAGCTGGTTCACACATCCTAGCGAAGCTGGAATTCACATATCCAGTCAAGCCCGAGGCCTACTAGCCGAGATGGACCATAACGTCTATAGTTAATTTATCTATGTAAATCGTGTACAAGAGTGTGACACATATAATATAGCACTAATGGGTCCCTAACTAAATATGTAAACTGGTCCTTACCATAAATTATAATACAGAGTAACGGAGGTCTTACTCCGACCAAGGATGAAAGAGAACTACTTTTGGCTGCCGATTCATTACGCAGCCAAAATACTTAGAATGAAATGGATCAAAGCCTGACCTCGGATTAGCGAGCAGCTAACTGAAGCTAGGATAAAGACCGAGTGACCTATTGTCACGATGCCGGGAAACTAATGATGGTGATGGAAACCGAAGAGATATATAGAAAAGTAGGCGATAGATGGAGGGAATAACTAGGAGGACTATTGCAGAGCAAAGTGCTATGGGATGTCTCCATAACACGTTACAGAGATCCGGAGTTACTATGGTTACTACGCTCCCCAGCGTGGTAGCAAATAGTTATTATTAGTTACTATTTCGAGAAGGTTGGAACGGTCAGCGTAGTAACTTTTGGTGAGGCTAGAACGGAAATAGTAACTAATAGTTACTATTTGTAGAAGGGTGGAACACGCTCGTCATAATCTGAAGACCTATTTTTGGCGAAGAGTTTCAGGCGTCAGTTTGGAGTAGCGTGTCCAATCGTACTTGGTCCACTAGGAGCGCTCCACTGGAAATCGTGAACTTCTTTCTAGCTTATTTGGATCTTTTTCAATCAATCAGTCATTCAAGTTTATTATCCAAATAGCTTACAGCTACAAGTGAAGTGCAATATTTACGAAATACACCGACCCGAAACAAATTAACTAATACTCTTACAAGATACGGCCAGAAATAAATGGTCGGATGAAACAGCGCAAAAATTGGGCAGAAGAATTAGCAGACTATGGAGAAAACGGATTGCCAGTATTCCTCTCGGACCGACGCACAGAAGACGGATCTTGGTCTAATGAAAACCTAAACCTCTCTAGACTTGGAAGCGCAGAAGCTCTATACGTTAAAAATTACGATGTACCCAATTATGATAATTCGCACACGCCTATATTGTCAAAAAGTTCGTGTTTAGCGCGTAATTTCTCTCGTTACCTCTGGCCCAGACGCCATCTTTCCATTGTTTCATAGTCATGGTCACTGTAAATTACGGGGTGATGAATCTGAAACTTCGTGGGGGGGCGTCTATTTGAGTACCGTATTACTTTTATCACACATTGAGAGGTCACGATTGCATTATAATAATAATAATAATAATAATATAATTGCAAAAATAAGACTTTCTCCTCTATAAATTTCTCGGGACACTTTACACACTAAATTGAATTTCAGCCAGGTGATAGTCGACACCTGCTTTGAATTGGTTGATATTTTCAGCATTTACAACACATTTCTGGGAGATTATTCCAATATTTTACTATTCGGTTTCTAAATCATATTTTAGAAATATTATATTATAGAGAACATTTGATTCAGATTACTATGTTAAGTATGAAAATGTGCAAACTTTCAGTCTTAACGATTGAAATCATAAGAAATATAGAAATTATTTCTAGAAGATATATGTATACAGTTGTATATAAATTGTATATTACAACCGTGTTTCGGCAAAACGCCCTAAGTAGAGATAGGGCGTTTTGGCGTGAATGACGGATTTTGACGCTAGATGGCCTCCTCTACAACTTTCTGTTGAAATCGTAGAGCTCGCGCTCTAAATGACAAAAATGTCATGTGGCAGAAGCGCCCTAACTCTTAAAGGATTTTACAGTGTTCGATGCAAAACGCCCTATCTTAACTTAGGTCACTACTGCGAATAATCATTCTCTGTTTGCTGCCCCAAGTTAAGATAAGGCGTTTTGCCGTGAATTAGGAGGCTGAAGGAATTAGATAGGGCGGTTTTGGAGTCATAGATAGGGCAGATAGCCGTGAATTCTGGTACCAAGTGACGGAAATTCTTGAAGCTGAAATAGTCCAAAATAATACGATGAACAAAGTAGAGAATTTCTACGATCTCGATCAATATGTTCATATCATTGAAAAGTCTCGGAAGTTCACCTCCACAAACGTCTTGAATTCAACCAGTTTTATGAGTTTTCGAAACTAGGAAAACCGTCTCTTAAGGAAACTTCTGAGATGAAGGTTTTAGAAGCGCGGAGAGATTCCATGGAAATTTTGGGAAACGGTCTTAAATCCATGCCGAACTCAAGGAATGCAACATGTTCGGGAAAAAAAAATACCCTAAAAACTCATAGGATTATCAAGAAGGGGTTTGATGCGTTCCGGTTCCAGAGTTCTCCTCGTGGAATCTCACTGGAAAAGAAGAAAGACTTGGAAACTCTACTTAAATTTATGCCACAAAAGAGGACGATCCGCCAATTTTACGAGTCACTACAGCGTAAAAAGTTTCTCCGTATAAAGATTAAAGTTAACTGCAGTATTTGCTACTCGGATTCATCTTATCACTATTTGGTATTAATCTTATCTGCATAGAGATAAGGGTAATCCGAGTAGCGAATACTGCAGTTAACTTTAATCTTTATACGGACAGACTTTTTACAGTGTAGTAGTGACCGAAAATGTTGCTGACCTTGAAATCAACCGTGAAGACGATGCATCCGCAGCGGGAGACGATGAAAAAGATTAGCAGTGGAATTGCGGCATTTAATTATCTTCTTTTTGTATTATTCGTTTTTTTTGTCTACTTGTTTCAGCTTCTTCAAAATAACATTACAACTGACATGACCCAAGTCAGCTTAAGGCGGTATGACGGTTAGAAAGAAAAAATTATGTTCGAGGTAAAACGACCTATTTTGAGATAAGGCAGAACATCATGTCAAGATAGGGCGCTTTACCGTGAATTTTACAAAAAAACAGAACGCCCTAAGTGTAGAAAACTGGTTCTAGCTGAGGAATACTCAGAATTGATCATTTAGGACTTGACTTGTACACCGGAGGTGAATATACTGATCAGACAGAATTAATCAAAACCCCATAATTTTTCTTAGAAAAAAAACGGCCACAGAAAAAAGCTTTGAAGTGTTTTTTCTCGAAACTAAGATTTTCGAGATAGGGCGTTTTGCCTAGACACGGTCGATTAGCCTCAACCCATACTGAAAAATACTAGCTAGCGTAGTCTCGATTCAGCTAACACGGTGTCAAAAGTAATTTGTTCAAGATATAGTTCAGAACTACGATCTACGCGTTCTCTTACATGCTCACTTACATGCTTCCTTGGGATTCAATTTGCTTCTCTTGCAATGGTATGATGTCTCACTGTTTGATGAAATCAGGTATAAAGGTCGATTTTAAGTTTTTTTTTTTTTTCCTGTCTTTACCGGCATACATTGTGTTCTATAATGCCAGTAAGTTGCACCCCGACGCTGCAGGAAGTAGAACCTTAGGCCTAATCCCTTCGGTATTAAACCTTTTTCTCGATGCAAATAGTCTATCTGTTTAAGTCGTGACACATTAACCTTTCTACTTACGGCTCAGTTCTTATTTTTGTCGAGAGGTCTCTGCATTGTGTCTGTGTCACGATTGATGGAAACGTCGAATCTGAAACATCAATCAAAATGCTGTCCAGTCCAGTCGACACTACTTGAATCAAGGGGAGGGAAGCTTGCGTTTTATCGTATCCTCAGTGGCAAACTTGTACCGAGGCGCACCATCCTCGGAAGGGGGATCATATTGTGTAAAAAAAAGTATAGTTGGTACTCACTTATTTCAGTTATAATTCTGCTCGTCGGTTTTTCGTACAAATAGTCGATTTTGTTTTAAAAACAGTCGTTTTCTCCGCAAAAAAAAATTAGCAGCCAGTCAGTAAATACCTTGCCTCCCACCCCACCCCCAGTGTCTAGTAACGCCTCTGCTGGAATCCAGTTCGTCCGGATCAGGAAGTACAGTGTATATTTGCATCAGAGAGTCCGCAGAAACCTTTGGCCTTGTTTCTTTAAGGAGCCACTTGCCACAGCATTGCGGTGCAGTACAGATGATTCTGATCTTTGGGTTTGTCAAAACCCAAGAAACAGTCGATTTTCCTTCAAAAAGTCGTTTTTTCCGCAAATACACTCGGTAAATACGACCAGCCCGTCAGTAAATACCTCCCCCCCCCCCCTCCCCCACCTAATGACTAGTAACGCCTCTGCTGGAATCTAGTTCGTCCTGATCAGTGGTATGCCTAAGTACTTCTAATAACAAAACTAGCTTCGTGATAAATATTTTCTTTGAGGTGGCAGAAAGGCCAGTAAGTTTAAGTAGCCTATCCTATTAGTCTTGCACGTTGCAGAGATTTTAATCGCTAATTGCTGTTCAGAATTATCCAGTACATAATTTTCGATTCAGAGAATGAATAATCGGATTTGGGAACTGATATTATGAACTTGTAAGTTGCTAGAACCGACCCTTTCTCAATTGTAATCACAGTGCTCGAGCAAACTTCAATCAAGAAAGAAATGTTGAAATAGTCTTATCTTATCGTGGGTTTTGGTAGATTTTTGCTCCTTCGAGTCGGACCCTGGCTTTCTAATGATCAGAGCTGCCAATATTAACTCAGGTCTGTTTTTCTTGAGCTGGGTGTCATATCTGTCCTAGGAAAATAGTCAATACAAAATGACAGGTGCAGATACAGACTTAAAAAGCCATTAGCCCTTTGGCTTGAAGAAAAATTATAGAGAGATCACATCGTTTGGTTAGCTTGTGCAACATGTAACAGTGACCATGTTTAAATACTTGCTAGGAGAGTATCTGACAGGTTACTAAGAGCCAATCCATCAAATCCTATCTCTCCCTTTGCGCGCCTCAGCTGTCTTGACTACTTCAGTCTCTTCAAAAAAGTAACCTTTGACTTTACTATGCATGTTTTAAATGATAGATGGCATGATACACGACGTGTTTGATTGTCGGTGAAGGGTGGGTGCTTTTCGCTCGAAGTAGAGAGGGGCTGTTGCTTCCCTGTCTGGCGGTGTGCAACTAGTGTGACCTTTCTTCGGCCGCGCGAGTCGTAGAAGTTTTCTTCGTCAAGTATGGTTTCCGCCTCGCACTCCTCTTGCCTCGTGATATATGAACCGGATTCGGCTAATATACCGGATTAACGGCTCTAGATCCGTGTACTATTCTATGTTTCTTTGTGAACGTCACTCGACAGCAGCATTTGCATTTGCTCGCTTCTTACTTAACTTGGATTATCCCGCTTCTACTTCAACGGCCCGACGCTATGCGTCTCAGTACTGGTCCCCGCCTTTACTATTGCCTTGGGCATAGCTGATCTAGAGCTGCCGTCTAGTCCAGAGTATCCGAGTCCGAGGCGAGTCTGAGACCAAAGTCATGCTCACGAGTCGAGACGAGTCCGAGTCCTGGACAAAATCCCTTGAGACGAGACTATCAAAAAATGTTCTCGAGGTCGAATCAGGCCCCGAGGCCTGTTAATGTGTTATTTTTTCCTTATTTTGACAGATAGCTCGATTAATAATGCAATGTAAAACATAATAATATAAATAAGATAACCAACGCTTGGCTAATCTCTTTACTTGGTCACTGAAGGCGACCGAGTGATTGAATTTTGCCGGGACGAAACGTTTTCTCGGACCCTGGATTACGAGACTAGCATAGTCCGGGTCCAAATCCATAAGCCCACCAGGTCTGATAGCTGTACTTGACTAAGAGCTGGTCTCTTGAGGGTAAACGTTGACATTCAAGATACGAGTATAAATATTTGAAATACAACTGGTAATACTGGAAAGACGTTTGGAAATCCAACCCTCAACAGTGGAACAAGCTGTGCTGAATCCGTTTTCGGCCTCTTGGACGAATTTACGGTTTCGTAACTGATGAGCTCAGAACATACGACTGTCATTCTGACAAGCTCAAAACTTACGACTAAAGATGCAACACTCCGAGACATGTGGACTTGAGCCCCCCTACACCCCCTCACCCTGCCACTGCTGCCTTAAGACATAGCTGTGTACTTGGCTTTATTCACTGTTCACGGCAGTAGGGAGAGATCCACTGATACGAAGAGTGTCCGACACAGTGTACTTCCACCTTAGGGATCAACATCCCCTCGACGAGAGGACCATGGAAAAGGAATCTGGCATTTCCTCAGGTGCCTCGTGATGCTCATCCATCTAAAACGTCGAAAACCCCTCGGTTCAGAGGTCCTGGAAAAAAGAGTTGGGCGTTCCTCCGGTCAGCGTAAACTTCAGTTGCCAGAGCTGTGATCCGCACAGATATGACTGATTGAAATATGGTGGCAATTGTACTTAAATACGTTTCTTGTTCATGAGACCGCCCAAGAAGAGGCTGTCCTGTTCAGAGGCGTTACTAGCCAAAAACTGATGAATATGATATGTTTAAAAAGTGCAGTTATAACTTGTCTATCTTATTTCTGGACCTGCTTGTCTATTCTGAAGTCAAAGTTCCTTAAATGATATAAAATTAAAAGCAAAGGTTGTTTTTAGCTAAATTGCAAAAAATGGGGCGCCGACTATCTCAACTGCCTGGGGGTTCTGGATCTCTATTTCGGGGCCTGTTTCTGCCTCTTCCATATGAGACGGAAAACGCACTCTCTAGTCTTAGTTCCAGTGAAACAACAAGTAAATAAATGAAATCGACACACTTTAAACAGATGGAAAGCGAATGGAAATCTAATGTGTGGGGTTTATTCGTTTTCTGGTGTGTTGCAAGATGGGGCTGATGAACAGTTTCTTTGTACTAAAGAGCCTTGAAACCTCGGTGAATTAGAAGAAAAACTAAACCTACGTTGCCTGGGCAACGTGAAGTGTTGCGGCAACCTTTGTCCGGCTTCGCCGACTAAAGTGTTGCGAGAGCAACACTTTGGTTTTGTTTCTTCGCTGTCGGTTAAATGCTGAAGTTGTCAACTTATCGAAGCTTATAAAACGGTATGTTCTAAGAAGAAAACAATCAGTAATCACATGATCAAAGGCTATTCCTCAGCGTTGTAGAAACAACAACAACAGGATATCGATTGACTTTGCAGTCAGTAGAACTTTATCCTTTTCAATCGCAGACATCGGGACGGATGAAAACTTGGAACAATATCTTATACAATCTAGTTGTTATTATAAAGCTATGCCTGACTTTTCAGGATGAAAATACCATAGGTGACACTATTAATTATTACGAAACTACCTCATTGTTTTATTGTTTGTACCCGTTGCGTAAACAGTTAATCCTAGGTTACAGCGATAGAGCATCGATACAAACTTTCTTACCGTCAGATTTACAGAAATTGAATACAATGTGCACCAATTTGCACAAATTTCTAGCCCCTCGTGAACCAAATCCTACTTACAAGTCCTTCTCCCGTGAAAGAGATCAAGTTCACCGGAAACAAATAATGAGTACAAGAGCTAGCAAAATTTGCAAACCCCTCATCGCTGAAGATGATTGTAGCATAACAGCTGATTATTACTTAAAAGTCCCTTGCATGTCTTACAATTGGGAAGCAAATAGTTCTTACCATCGAATACACCGCAAACAAATAACAGGTACACCAACTAGCAAAAGCTGCGAACCCCTCATTGCCGACGATGATTATGAGATAACAGTCGACTGTTGCTTACTAGTCCCCTACATGTCTCATAACTGGTATCGGCCTATTTTTGGTTTCAGTGTGTACCTTACTACTGAAGTTGTCAACCCCTTGAAACTTTCAAAGCTGGTGTATCTCATGAAGGAATTTTTGTACCAAAAGATGGATGACATATACTTTGATCAGCTCATCAAGGGCTATCGATTGCCCTAACAACAACAAAAGAATATCGGAAGAAGGGACTAAATTGACTTTGCAGTCAGTTCAACCTTTTCAATCGTAGAAATCCTGACTGATGAAAACTTGGAACAATATGTTAAATAACTTAGTTGGTATTATAAAGCTATCCGTAACTTTTCAGGATGAAAATAGCACAGATGACACTATTAACTATTACGAAACTACCTCGTTGTTTAACATTATCGTGTGTACCCGTTGCGCAAATAGTTAATCCTAGGTTACAGCTTCAGAGCATCGATACAAACTTTCTTACTGTCAGATTTATAGAAATCGAATACAGTGTGCACCAGTTTGCACAAACTTCTAGCCCGACGTGAACCGATTCTTACTTACAAGTCCCTCTCCCGTGATAGACATCAAGTTCACCGGAAACAAATATGGGTACACCAGCTAGCAAAAGTTGCAAGCCCCTCATCGCTCAAGATGATTGTTAGCATAACAGCTGATTATTACTTACAAGTCCGTTGCATATCTTATAATTGGGAACCAGATTGTTCTTACCATCGAATATTGGAAACAAATAACAGGTACGCGAACTAGCAAAAGCTGTCAACCCCTCATTGCCCAAGATGATTATGAGCTAACAGTCGACTGTTGCTTACAAGTCCCCTACATGTCTCACAACTGGTATCGCCTATTTCTGGTTCCAGTATGTACCCTACTACTGAAGTTGCCAACCCGTTGAAATTTTCAAACTGGTGTATCTCATGAAGGAATTTTTGTACCAAATAATGGATGTCATATACTTTGATCAGCTCATCAACTGCTATCGATTGGGGGGCACGGAATCTTTTCGATCCTTGACTGCACTGGCATAGAGGAACAGCCCGGTTGCTGAAGAGGTGCTCGCGAACACGAAAGGAGCAGGACCTTCGGGACAGCTTACTCCCCTAGTCCGTGAATGGTTGTCAGGGGCGGAGAGGGAGACTAAAGGGACAACTAAAACTGAGAAGTTTGAAGACTAGAGATGGTGGTAGATGCTTGATGATAGAAGCTTGAAGACAAGTAGAGTCTGGTATTGGTTTGAGGAATGCCTGCTACATGTTTTCCTCTTTTTTGTATATTGAGCTATATTTGTAATTTATGTTATTTACGATTTGAAATAAAAGCAAAAATATCATTCCAGCCATTTTGGTTCGCAGTGGTAGATTACTGGATTGGTAAATATGGAACACAACTATATGGGCCTCCCGAGAGCGGAACTGGGTTTTATTCAGGTTTAACAATCAAAAATCAGGTTTAACAAAAACATTGTTAGCTTTTAGTTTTGTGTAGTAAAATTGGTTTATGAAAATCTTTGGTTGGCAAGATTCTAAACGTTTTTAGGTTTAATTTCTCTTGTCTTTTATGCTTTAAATAGTCATTTCATTCCAGACATTCGTCACATGTTATCGAGCGGAATATTCTTCAGTGTTGTATAATATCATGTCTTTTGAGCTTTAAACAGCCATTACAATCAATTCATTAACTTTATTGCAGCACACTTGCCATAAATAACAGAAAAGAAGAAACACAGAAAAGCACTAGAGAACAGAAAAATCGTCGTTTAGCGACCGCTAAATGGGTAAATAAAACTCCTTGATGAGTCGGAAATGCAATTTTCTCATGTCTTTTTTTTTGCTTTAAACAGTCATTTTGTTCCAGCCATTTTGTCACGTGTCATCGAGCGATTATTCTCTGATGCTATTGGAAAATCAATTTCTCATGTTTTCAGTGTTTTAAACAGTCATTTTATTCCAGCCATTTCGTCACGTGTCATTCGTCCATATTCGTGTCATTTCGTCACGTGTCACCGAGCGAATATTCTTTGGAGCTGTCGTGAACCTTGATGAATCGGAAAGCAGTTTTTCGTGTCTTTGTGCTTTACAGTAATTTTATTCCAGCCATTTCGTCACGTGTCATCGAGCGAATATTCTCAGGAGCTGTAATGAGAGATAAGGACGAGAAGAAGGATGTAAAGAAGATGTCATATTCGGACTTCGTTTGGTTCCTTCTCGCAGAGGAAGATAAAAGGCATCCGACCGCCATTGAATACTGGTTTAGGTAAGAATAATAGTAGATCATAAAATGTTTGTCGACATTTCTTTTCTTCCTCAATACTGGGAGTAAAAATGGAAACATAAACAGTAAATAGTAAAAATACGAGGCTAGCACTTGTCGTATAAAGACATTTAAGAAACTATTTCGTAAAGAACTTCTTTATATAATAAGAGAAGCTAAATAATCTGTTTTTAGTGCAGAGTCTTTTATGGGCAATTGCACGGTTTTCGGTTATTACTTATGTTGACAGAGTACTTTCCGAATCATATGAGAGGACTAGTTTTTGTCGTGTGTTCCGATTCTATGTTTCGCTGGGGAAAAAGGATAAACTAACAGATAAACTCACATAATGTTTAACACAAGACAATGCAAACATGTATTATCTGCTATCAGACGCGTGACAGTGTTTTACCCTTCTAGATTTTCTTCATAATGATAACCCTTTCAGATGTTTTTTGCATCCCAATCACAGCTGTGACTCCTCCTTTGTTTCGTGTCTCTCAGATTTGTTCCTCTGTGACACCCTTCAATATTCCGAAATCTGAAGTGTCCAACCGGGCTTCCGACGTGTTTAGCCTAGGTTCATCTTCCGGAGGGATTTCTGGAACAGGGTTGCTACATGTCACACGTTAGTGTGAATTGTCACTCGATTTTGTGTTTGTCACTCTTGTCCTACGTAGGACATAAAATTCATGTATTTAAGAAAACGTCCATATGTGTCATTTTCAAGCAGTGATTTCGAACAAAATTTACTATTTCACGTCTTTTCGTGAAATTAAAATTTAAAATGTGTATTTTTTGCAATTAAAGTTTTGCATCCAACCCATTTCTTATTTTTTCATGAAAATAAAATTTTACTCCCATTCACTCTCTGTTTTCGACCAAATGTCACTCTCAAATTTGTTCGATGTGGCAACCCTGTTCTGGAATCCGGAAGAACAGTCTGGAAGGTGAACCGTGGCGTAAAGGGTAAAAGTCAATAATAGTGAGTCAAAATGTGATTTTCCTCTTAATGGACTGCACACCCACGCTTTCGCGTACATTTATGGTTGCCTGTGACGCAAGCCACATACTATTTTGATGTTTTGGGCTCGGATTACAGTAATTTGTAGATGTCCGGCTATGCTGGAACGAATCAGTTCGTATGATATAAAAAAGGTAGCGTTTCCACTTTTGAATGAATGAATTGGTAAAAAAAAAAAAAAAACTCAGACGGACTAAACCCTATTAAATTAAAAAATTTAAACTTAAACTTTCTTGTTAAATCGAAGGTAATACCTAAACTTATACCTAGAAGAAGAAGAGAAAGAAGAGTAACTTTTTCAATTATAGAAACCATTACAGTTTCTTGGCCTAAAAAACATCAGAAGAAAAAGAATCCTCCCAAAAGAGCAACATGGTGTTTGCACGAAACGAAGTCATTAAGTAAAACTCAAAGTCATAAATCTAAAAATGGTAGGATGAAACTATGCTGAGAGCGAACATGGGAGGTGACAATTACAAAATAAACAATTAAAACCCATGCCCACCAATGCTGCAGCAGGAGTTATTTATTTACTTATTATTTCTGAAAAAAAAGGTAAGGTAAGCTTTTCGCTACAGTGATACGTTATGCTCCTTTGAACATTTCTCTAAATTTAAGAGGTTTTCTCTCTCGCCTCAAAAACAGTCAAATGGAAATAATAATTGAGAAACAATGTTAGCAAAGAGCCAAGTGTTTAAGCTTTCTTTTGACATAAAGAATGGAATCAAATTCTTTTAGTGTGATTTCGTGTTCCTTTTTTAACCTTTATTTGAATACTTCAGATAGTCAAGAAAGTAATAAACAAGTGTTGATGACATATGCAAATATGCAAAGTTAATCATTCGTGTTCCGCCTTGGACAAGGAGCGGTAGACTGCGGCAGAGATACAGCTTGCCGATCCTCTTGATGCTGCGGATAAACTTTTTTCTAAGATGTGAGAAAATCCTTCGAACCACCCTTGGAAGGGTTTTTATAAGTGCCATATAGCGACCGCAATTTCTGTCCGTCCGTCGGTCTGTCGGTCCGGGTTTTGCTAGTTCGGGCACTTCCACGTAAGCTAGGACGATGAAACTTGGCAGGCGTATCAGGGACCCCGAAAGATTAAATTGGAAATAGTCACTTTGCCGATCCGAATATCATGGGGGGACTGGAGGGAGGGGGAATCTGGAATATTGAGGAATGTATAACTTTTAAACGCTTGGTCGGATGAAACTTGATACTAGGAAAGACCTCGTGCCCCAGACGACCTGATTGAAATCCGGACCGGATCCGACGACTTTGGGGGAGCTGGAGGGGGGGGGGCGGAAATCTTGGGAAACACTTATAGTGGAGGGATCGGGATGTCTATATCTATGTCCTAGATACGTCGTTGACATAACCGGACCGAATTCTGGCACTGTGTGGGGGGGGGGGGAATCAGCGAGTTCAGTACTTCTCGATGTACTAGGATGATGGAACTCGGCAGGAATATCAGGGATTCTGAATAGACCGACATGAAAATTTGAACGATCCGAACATCGTGGGGGAGTGGAGAGATGGGGAATCCGGAATCTAGTGGGGGAATCCGGAATCTCTGGGGGGGGGGGATTGGAAGGGGGCACCAGAATTTTAGCGAAACGCTTAGCGTCGAGGGATCTGGATGGAATTTGGTGAGAACAATAAGCATAAGCATTAGATACTTTCTTGGCAGAACTAGATCATATGGGGGCTCTTTGAGGGGGGGGGGTCCCCGAATTTCGGTGATCGCGAGTTAAGATGCTTCCAAATG
The DNA here is from genome assembly GCA_023053575.1 of Branchinecta lynchi. NCBI lineage: Eukaryota > Metazoa > Arthropoda > Branchiopoda > Anostraca > Branchinectidae > Branchinecta > Branchinecta lynchi. The sequence continues at coordinate 9,107,330 of JAKZAP010000018.1, forward strand.
TGCTAAGAAGGATAAAAGTTGGCAGGCATATAAGTGACCCTACCAAATAGACTTAAGGACCCGACAAAATGCCCTAGGAAGACTTCCGTACATGGACCTGACCATTTTTCGGGGACTCGAGGGAGGGGGGATCCGGAAATTACTGACTTCCGTAGGTTGCGAACAAATGGTTCGACTCAAGTGAAACTTTATGGGTGATAAGAACGGATGATGTACTTATACAAAGCATGTGTCCGAACCCATTCGGCCATGGTTGGTGGAGTTGGGGGGGGGGGGCGGTCTCGACCAAGGTAAAGGTTGATGAAGCGGGGACAGGAAATTTGCAGATATGCTCCGATTCGAGTTAAACTTGATGGACGGGAAGAGGAGATGTTAGAGATGCGAAGTTTGTGTGGCCAAGTCGTTTTCGGGCACAGTGGGGGAGATGGAGGGGGAGTCCCGGAAATGTTGTGACTCTCATAGGCATTGGACGAGTGGAGTGATTTGAATGAAACTTGGAGAGTAGAGAGATTGTGTGCCTTAGATGACATATTTTAGGCTCCAGATTGGATCCGAGCACGGTGGGCAGGAGTACTCGAATTTCCGGCAAAATGCTCAGATTTACTTTCTCGTTTCTCACACCATCTACTCGTGACAAGTGCCATATCAGCTCTTAGCTCTTGTTTAGTTCTGGTTATGTTGTTGTTGTTATTTCTTTTTAGTTTTTGGTTCATTATTAGGTTAATTTGTTTGAAGTTCGTTTCGTACTGTTTTTTGTATGGTGTTATAGTAATAACAAGAATTTATTTATGACACATCGTACACTTACAAAGAGAAAGACGGAGTACAAATACAAGAAGAGGAAAAAGTAATATAACGTAACATCATACCGCACGACCTTCTACACTGCTTCCTGGCCGACGATTGAAATTAAGTGTCTTTTTGTGTATGTTTATGTGTTTTATTTACTTTCTTCCTTTACTCCGCTTTCTGAAAACGGCGTGTTATAAATAAATTACTTACTTACTTACTTACATACAAAAAGCAACACGAAACCAACTTCTAACAAATTAACCTAATAATGAACCAAAAAAAATAAAAAGGAAGAACAACGACACAGAACCAGAACTAGAACAGAAAATCCTTTTAAGGGTGGTTGGAAGGATTTTCTGACGTCTTAAAAAAAGTTCTTTCCGTTCGTTTTTCCTCTTTTTTTATTTATACTACGTCTTTTTCTTTGTAACTATATGATGGGCCATAAATAAATAATTATTATTATTATATCTGACCGGCAGAGAGTTTAAAAGTGACCGAGAAAAAAGAGCAAACGATTAAAATCAAAATTAAATTTGTGCTTTAATTTTAGTTCATTTTACAAAATCAGTACGCTAAATCAGATAGTGCTAGATTTGAGTTTCATCATATTCTAGGGCGCCGAGCTTCAAAGCTTCGCGACGTCTAAAGTACTCTCTAGTGTAGCTAAAACGAACTATTTAGTAAGTTAGAAATTAGGGAGCAGGGAGTTCTGAGTTGGCGTGCGAGCTTTGATAATTAGAATCCTAGAGCTTGACTAGATAGTTTTATTACTTGCTACCAACCGGTATCGCTAACGTTAACAAAGAAATCAGCTCCGCGTTTGACTCAGTGCTTGATACAAGTGCAATTTCTTTTTATATACATAAAGATCATCCGTTAGATTGAAAACAGTTTAAAATATAACATAAATATAGTCGTACTACACTCTCAGAATTTTCGTGACAAATAACACAAGGATGCGCGGTTTCAAGAGATAGCAGTTCGGATGTTGTCTGTTGTGTTTCAAAATGTTATGCATAATAAGCGTTAAAATCAAGAAGAGCCGAAAAACCGCCAAAAAGCATCTGCTGAGTTTTTCGACATCATGACGATAAAGAATAAAGTCATTAGATGCTTTGTTGGCTGTTTTTAGGCTCTTCCTGGTAAAGCTTGTTATGCATAATGTTTTCAAACACAACAGAAAACATCACAAGTGTTATCTGTTACACATTGTCTGTTGAAACCGCGCATCCTTGTGTTATCTGTTATGAAACTTTTGACAATGAAATTTAGGCCTAGACGTGAGATAAAAAAGGTAATGTACTCACCGGATGCTCACACAAATACAACTGATTTCCCCATCACCTTTCTACCACCCGAATTCATGCATAAGGATCCTTGGTGATTCCTGGGAAAGTTACGGAGTTTGGGGTATTAAGGTTCACGTTACTCAGCGAGTAGGAATAAGTCTTGTAAGGATTCATCTCTCTAACCCAACTACTTTCCAAGTCACAAAATAAAATCACCGGGCAATACAGGCCCGAAGTACACTGTATGAAGTTTCTCTGAGTAAGGATTAAAGTTAACTGCAGTATTTGATACTGGGATTAATCTTATCTCTACCGAGATAAAATCAATCCGAATTAGAGATAAGATTGAGACAAGATTAATCTCAGTAGCAAATACTGCAAGATTTGTTTTTACAGTGTAGCTCCCGAACGGGGGTGGGCGATCGCGGTCCCAAGAAAAGGCGGAAGTTCCCGTAAGACCAAATGGTTTATCTACTTTCAACTCGATATCTTTCCTAGTTGCTAAGTCATCAACTCCACGAATATCAGTCAAGGTTCAAAGTTATTTTTATTTATGAACTTAAATATATCCTCAAAACCGAAAACCGGTTACAAAGGTGTAGAATCCAGATGTCCTAAGGATATTCGGCTAAAGGCGGAATTCTCTGTCGAAGAAAACTCGCACACCTGTTGGCGGAGTTGGAAAAATGAGATGACTCACGTAAACTCTTCTCCATTTTAGGATTTTGAAAATTTTGCCAAATACTTTAGCATTCATTGCGGACAGTGAGGTGTATGAATATGTGGCCAGTCATCCGAATGGGATGATAATGATGGAGAGATTTAATGGATGACACAAATTTGTACTGGAGAGCGGCTTTGATTTGAAGTCCGAACCTGTATTCTCACGGGACAGAAGCCGGACTCCCCACCCGTTTTGTATGGTCTGTGAAAAAAAGACCAAAGGTTTCGATGGGATCCCAAAAATTCAATATTTGATCCAGACAATTGGGTCTTGTCTTCGCAAGATCCAGTCTTCGCCAATCTCCTTGAACATTTTTACTATTAAAATTCAGAAACAGATTAAGGCCAAATAGCTAATCATCTCAGAAAACCAAGTTCCGATATCGAGTCAGCATGTGTGTTTACTCCTATAAATCGTCTCTGTTTTGAACTACTTGTCCAGCGAAAAAAGAAAGCTCAAAACGAACTCAGCGTATCTTCTTTCCCCAATATTGAACATCTAATCAACTTCAAATAAAAATTTAACTTATAACAAATTTTCCGGATCCAGCTGGATTCCGGTCGAACTTTATGTCCGGGTAAAAAATGATTGTCATACACGGATTCAGCATCTCTTCGTACCCCTAAATCGGATATCTAATCAACTACAAATAAAACTTTGAACTTTTATTATTTTTCCGGTTTCGGCGCGAAATACTTGTCAGGGTAGAAAATTGTTTTCACAGAAGTATTCAGCAGGTTTTCTTACCCCTAAATTGAACATCTAATCAACTCCAAATAAAACTTTTACTTTTAACAAACTTTCCAGTTTTGGCCGGATTCCGGGCGAACTACATATTCGGCAAGAAAATGGTTTTCACCGTCGAGTTCATCATATTTTCCTACCCCTAAATCGAACATCTAATCAACTTCAAATAAAACTTTTACTTTTAACAGACTTTCGGGTTTTTGCCGGATTCCGTGCGAACTACTTGTCCGATGACAAATTGGTTTTCACCATCGTTCAGCATGTCCTCTTACCCCATAATTGACTATTACATTATCTGTTTAAAAATATTTCATTAGCCCCTTAATTTAAACCCCCTCTCCCACCCCCAAATGTAGGGCTACAGAGCCCATCTACGAACTTGACCTTACACTTGACCCAAAGAATCCTCATACCAAGTTTCATCAAAATATCTCATTCCCTCGAGAGTTATAGTGCGCACGGACGGACAAACGGACAGACGGACAACTTTTGCGATGTCATAGGCATCCTTACACTTACGTTTTGTGATCCCAAAAACGCTCTGCGTAGAAGGATGGGTTGGAACCCGGGGAGAGAGAATACGGTATTTTATTGTCAGTTCTGTTTACGGGAGGCAATTCTGATCTGAATTTAGTGTTACGGATTTTTTTGTTTTTGTATGAGTAAAAAATAGTGAAAAACGGTGAACTGTAAAGAATCTGAGCCAGGGCAATGATACTGTAAAATTGAGCAAGATGCCCGGTTAAAACGGCTGGGCTGTAACTGGCCCGGCTTATATGAATTATGAAAAAATATTCAGGATCAAGAAATCCAAGACTGGCAAATAAGACTCCAAAAAGATATGTTTGGGTTTGAATATTACTTTAAGCTAGGACTTCATCGTACTACATTGAAAACTTGGTTCCAACTCCGATCTAACAGTCTGCTAATCCTCAGTAAAACAAACTTTTTAATAGGAGGAAAGCTGGCACGGGAGAGACTTACCTTTGCCCTCTTTGCAAGTTGCAGGAGGAGGATTTGAACCACTTCCTCTTAGAGTGCCAAGCGCTTTCGCATTTCAGGGTAAAATTTGTGGGGGGGGGGGGTTGGTTGGTATCGCTTCCCGGTATCCTGAAATCTGCGAACCCCGAATTCATTGTAGAAGTATGTAAGTATGTGGTTGAAGTATTTAGACTTGGAAAGAGTCTAGCCTTGTTTACGTAGCATAATAGTTCTAGAGGTGTAACAGTTTGATGGTGTAGTGAAACATGTTTTAATCTTGCATGGCCTGTTGGCTGAATAAACAAATGTCTACGTTTATACGAGGAATAGACTGATATTCTTTTCTTGTCTAGGTGCATGGATCTGGATGGCGATGGTTACATATCTATGTATGAGCTGGAACATTACTACGAAGAGCAGCTTCAAAAAATGGAGTCAATTGGAATTGAAAGCCTACCCTTCCGAGACTGTTTGTGTCAGGTATGAAATGAAATAGACCCAACCTTAAAGCACCTTGGACAGCAGAGAGCACACCGTATTTTGGACCAAGGATCGGTATAAGTTTTGAAGCAACCAAGTTAGAAACTGAAAGTTTCCTTGCGCTACGTGCTGGGCCTTCAGCTCATCCCTCGCAATCTAAGCCCTCCCCCCCCCCCCCGTATTGTAGGGAAAGGGATAACTAGCAGATGAAGAAAACACCCCGAAAATCACGGTTTTCTATTTGTGTTGTAATGAATGGTCAGCTTGGCTTCAAACCTTATATTACGGAAAGGGTGAGAGTAAACGTATCCCCCACAATGTTTAACTGTTTGATGCTTTATTTCGATTGTTTCCAGTTTATTTATTTTTGGTTGTTTCCAGCTTATTGCCTTATTATGCATAATTACCTGATTAGGATGTACCTGACAAAAAGGTAAGTTCGGCAATCCAATCCTGTGAAAGTTCGCTTTACAGTAAAGTATCCTTGTACTTTAAGAGTCCACAACGTAAACATTCTGCTACGTCAACAGAAAGCCAAAAGAGCGGCAGCTGGAAAAAAAAATGCAACCAGTCCGGGTTAAAAACGTTTCACCTTAATAGTTTCTGCCAAAAAGTGTTGAAGCTTACGATTCACAACTATTCCTTCAGCCCTATCTGGCTTAAACGGATACTTCAACTGAGGTTTATTCCAGCGGTATTTCGGCCCTTCTTGGCAAGGGTCCTCTTCGGGCCCAAGCTAGAGAAAATTTATCTCGGGCTACATGTTCTTTTAAATAAGTGCGCAAACCCCAATTTTTAAATGATTCGAGGAGATGCCCGGATTTTTGTTTGTGTTTATCTTTGTATGTTTTGGGTTTACCAAGAACTACCAGTAACCGTGAACTGCCAAGAACTGTGGTGTTAATACAATGATTACCACCGTCTTAACACCACTGTCAGAAGCAACTTGGTCGCGACTTGATAAGAAAAGGATCAGGCAAGAAATAAGTCTTTTAATGTTTTGGATTGTCCAGGTTTCAAACTTATCTTTCTATATTCTGTGTTTAACCAAGGACTGTTAATAACCGTGTTAACACCACTGTCAGAAGTAACTTGGCCGCGACTTGATAAGATAGGATCAGGCAAGAAATCAGTACATTTCATTTTAATTTATCGTTCAGCAAAGCACAACTCTTACTAGAAATGATCTTTTCACGATGAAATGGGTCGGAAACATCGTTTTTCCAAAATACCTTTACTTGCCAAGTGAAATAAGGGATTTCCATGTTAGCGCTAGTCAAATCTATCCAACCCTACCGCTCTCCGACGCGGCTGTTGTACGCAATTTGAAAAGTGAATGCCCAATGGTTAAAGTGGGAAAATCAATTAAAGGAATAGAAGACAAAAGAAAAGATAGACCTGATGGCCTACAGCGTCTTCCAAAGTGAAAAGCAGCACTTTGAAGCGTCTAATGTCCTTATGTGTGAAAGAGTCATCGGCGGACCTTAAAACTTTCGGCGAACTTTATGTTGTGTGACTGGCAGAACTCGGCAAAGCCGAAAAAGCGCTAAAAAGTATTAGATACAAAACGAAACAATGGCGAAAGATGAGTATTTCATGAGCTTCTTATTCCTTCAAGGAGCCAGGGATAAGATTTAAATTCAAATTCAAATATTTTATTGACCTCCAAAATCGGAGAGTATAAAGTGAAGTAAATACATACAAATTGGCCCAACATGTAATACTACTAAAAAACAATCTGGCCAAAATATACTAAAAATACAAGAAAATAACATTATACACAAGCGTAAAACTATAGTAAAACTATATATAAAAGGCAGGATAAACAAGAGGGGTGCTTTAAATAAAACAACATACATAACGCTCCCAAGAAGGGCACAACCGTGTCCTGTGAGGGAGCGCACAACTTTCACTCATGTATAACAAATGATAGCGTTAAGCCGCTTTCGCACTGACGCGTTGAGGCTTTCACACTTTACTCAACCTCTGTGTCGCGCTTGCGGTGACGCAACGCAGAGCTTACGCGGACAAAGAAAACCCAACGTTCTATTCTTGTGGTATTTTTCAGTGAAAAATGGAAGTTTCTAAAACAAACTGGAGAACACTTACTAACGATGAAGAAAAGTTCAGTAATGATGGAAAAAACGCGAATTCAGCGTAAGAAACCGAGAAAAGAAAACGTAAATACACATCCAGCGTGAAAGCTTGTTGTGCAGGCGGGAAAGATATGCTACGTAACTTGTAGACTACGCAACGCAAGATAAACGCATCGTAGCGACGCGTCAATGTGAAAGTGGCTTTACACACGTTTCTCATCTTAAAGGACCTATCGCACTATTGACTCTTCAGCTTAAAGTATTTTCAAAATTTGAATACTTTAGAACTATACTGTGCATTCAACAGATAAGTTATTTGAAATAACGCACGGTTTTGGCAGTTTTGAGCCCTCTCCAAGACCCGTTGACTTGTAGCGAAAACAGGGAAACAATTTACATTACCGGTTTTGCTGATGGAAAAACTTCTTTATACAACCGTTGACAGCGTGATACACATCGACAGTAGCAAAAGACGGCAAGTGAGAAAATCAGCATGGTTTTCTTAGAGGGGTTAGAATGTACCGTACGAAATCGGTCTCCGGGTTTAGAAATATATGGAGGTGATTATGGAAGTAGGTCGCATTAGTATTATAGGTAAGATGGGTCTTTTAACATCCCCCCCCCCCCCCCCGCACCTCAGGCTTTAATGTTTTGGAGTATCTGGTTTTCAAACTATCTATATTCCTAGATGCTGGACATGGTAAATCCGAAAGAAAAGGGTCTGATCTCTCTGAAGGACCTGAGAAACTGCAAGATGACCCCCATCTTTTTCGATACATTCATCAACCTCGAGAAGTACCTGGACCATGAGCAGCGGGATCCTTTCTCCTCTCAAGCAGACTCCACAGAAGACGGCATTGAGGTAATATATATTATATTTATTTATCACACATCGCTGGCCGAAGCCAAAAATGTCTATTTATATTATATTTATTATTAGGTTCTTGAGAGAGGTAGTGTGGTTCCTGATGGTATGCTTGTCCATTCTGTAAGGAGGAGGAAGAAAATTTGGACCATGTTCTCAGCAGATGCCCGAAGCTTTCTGATTTAATTTTTGTTTTTATTTAAATGGCGTCCTTTTGTCACTTCCTAAAATGTTGAGTAATGTTAAGCCCACCGTCATTACTCCAGTGGGTGTTTATACAGATAAATGTTTAGAATTAAGAATAAGTATGAGCGTTTAAGTTACATTTTTGTTGTTATTTTGTGTATATGGCCCTTGGGCTTTTGAAATACAGTGATCTATCTGTATATTATATTAGTTATGGCACATCGCTGACCGAAGCCAAAAATTTTCTATTTATATTGTATTTATTATTTTATTTACTATTTGATTATATTTATTGTATTACTAATGTTACTAATATTTTAATTGTTTCTTATATTTATACTTTATAATATTTATGTATGTCACTATTATAGCCGAAGCCAAAAAGACGGAGTAGTAAAAAAAAAGTAAGCTGAGTAGACGTATATAACGAAATTGGTGTAAATAATAACGTCAAGAAAATACTAACTTCAGCGTAATAATAGTAATAATATAATAATATATTGCAAAAACAAATAAGGCCACAAAGCCTCCACAAATTTCTTTAAAAACATTTAGGGTCATACAGTGTTTAGTTTTCGTTTGCAGAGGCGTTACTAGCCAAAATGTTTGGGGGGGGGGACGAGGCATTTACCGACTGGCTGGTATTTTTTACCGACCTTTTCTGCAGAAAAAACGTGTTTTCAGCAACACAAATTTTCGAAAAAAATCGACTGATTTTCAGAAAAACCAACTATTTTGACGAAAACTCGACCAATTTTTAGAAAAAACGACTGTTTTCTTGAAAAAAAAATCAACTGTTTAGACGAAAATCGCGGCGCGTCGCGCCTACTCAGTTATTTTTACCGACTCGCCGACAGCATTGGGAGGGGCGTCTGCCCCCCCATTCGTGGCGCCCCTGTTCGTTTGTACTTAAAGGAGAACACTAACACTTTAAAGTATACCTACCGAGAAACTACCATCAGGCAGGCTACCATCAGTTGTAGTATTAGAAAAAAAACAGACTAACTGGATAAAGCAAATCAAGACCGAAACAATGTTGTATAACGTATTTTGTGAAAAGAAAAAGAAGAATAAAAGAGTAGGACTCGTTTAGCGTAGGTATGAGCACTTCGACACCGAGGCCACACGCGACACGGTCTGAACTTTCAGTTTTATTCATAAAAAATAACAACACCGTTAACTCTTTATGACCCCACCATAAGGCCTAACATAGGGCCTGGCAGTGGGCGAGGCTTATTCTTTATTCACATAGTCTTAAGGGAAACAAACCAGACAAATCAGAAGAAAAGGGAGAGAAGAAAAGAAGAATAAAGACTACTAACACATTGAGGAGTATCCTTGTTTTGTATTTTATTAATGATGCCCAGGATATTTATGTTATCTTTTGGTACCGCATAACGGAACACGTCGACTTCAGTTTCGTAGCTCGCCACTATACACGATAATGCGGCATGTTTGGATAGCTGCTTTAGCGTTCTACTCTTACAGGTTTCTGACTGGGACCGATATGCCGCCGAGGAGTACGCGCTCTTGGTGGCGGAAGAAGGATGTGCTGATGAAAACGATGAAAAGTAAGGATTTACAGCTTCGAATACCTCATGATCTTTTCCGGTTGCTCTTAGCCCGCGTCCGAGCGTAAATCAGCGCTTCTTTCACCATTGCGAGGGCTTCTGTTATTTTGGAAAAGCTGAAGGTGACGGCAAAAGGTCCCTATTTATTTCGAAAAGCACTGTAAAACAAAAATCTTGCAGAATTTGCTGCTGGGATTAATCTAATCCTCTCTGAGATAACTTTATATCTAATTCGGATTAGTCCTATCTCAGTGAGGTAAGATTAATTCCAGTAGCAAATACTGCAGTTAACTTTCATCCTTACTCAGATAAACTATTTACAGTATAGGCCACGATAAAGGCGTTTTTCCGTGGCAGTGTTTTTAACGGAAATAGAAGTATTTCACACACTCGATCCAGGAGCCTCATTTTTGTTGCGTGCTGCAGGTCCACTTCTCGGCCGATTCCGGACTCATTCTTTCTAAATCCGTTTTTGCACTGCAGCGCTTCCGAGGAAGACGGCAGCGCTTCTCGAGAATCACGGACTTGCTCCCCGACCAAGTCCGTGCTTCCCTGCAAGATGCTGCAGCGCTGCCGCTTCAACCAAGCAGAAAGTGAATCCAAAAACGCATATTATGCAAAACCAAAGAAGTGCTGCAGCAGCGATGCGGCAGCGCTATTGCAACAAAAACGAGGCTACGGTCTAGAATAAATATCAGCCGATTATCCGATATTGGTGACATCAGTGTAACGTCATGAAGACAGTTGGGAAATTCGATTAAAAATGTGTTATTGGATACGTATCTGGATCTGTACACTGTAAAAGGTTTCTCCGAGTAAGAATTAAAGTTAACTGCAGCATTTGCTACTGGGATTAATCTTATCTCTATTGAGATAAGGTTAATCTGAAAGATTAACCCAGTAGCAGATACTGCAAGATTTTTTTTTTTTTACATTGTACATATAGAGCCGAGCGGTTAGTGAGGCGCCGGACGCGTTAACATTTAGAAACCGTTCTAGGGACAATGATTTAGGCTTGGAAATGGATATTATCAATTTCTCATGCAATTCAATTTGACGTCACGATCCTCGGATAATCGGCTGAGATTTAGTCGGCACCTCGACTCGCACTTTGAAACTCGCCAGAACATGATGGGCCAATGATGCTAAGTGCACATCGTCGTATATATTTGAAACTCCCGGAAACGCCGTTTTGTGGTTTTTCTGGCGGTAGTTTCAAATGCCCGAAAATAAAAATGAATCTCAATAAATAGAATATCAGGCTTATGGTTTTACCACAGAGATGGGAGAATTAGATCATGGAAGGATTTGAATCAGAATCCAGGGCTAGATCCGAGTCCGATTCCGAATCCCCCATTTCATGCTGAGGATTCGAATCCGGAATCGAATCCGAGGTTTTCATGCGTGCTATGAAAATGGGCTTCCTCTCAGCAATCAGGAATGAATTTGGGGCTAGTTAAGCATAATACCTTAAGAACAGTTTGTAAGATCGGATTAAAAATTATTCTAAAAATTTTATATTAGAAACTGCAGCAGATTAGTAAGATACAGCGTTTGGAATCCGAGTTCGAATCCAATTCCAATCCGGAATCGAATCAGCCCAAAAGTACGAATCCTTGATTCGGATTCGCCCATCTCTGCCTTACCATTCTGTACTAGAAGAATCCTCAGTTTAACGTCTATCTGATTGACGAAGTTGCTCATACTATTATAAATACCGCTAAATTTGAATTTGTCGTCAAAGTTGGAGCCACGATTTCGAACATCCCCAGCTGTTTGACAAAAGCACAAAAACAGACTTGTGGGTCACACAGTCGGCCGCGGAAACACTATATTTGAGCCACAACCGAGCCACAGCCTCTTCGTGGGATCGCCGAAAAGCGCATTAAGCGGTACACGGGCATCATTCATAATTTCTGACAGAACGACGAACACACCTAAAAGTTCGGACCGGACCAGATTTGATTTTTTTTAGTTTAAGAAAAAAATACACAAAAAAGGTGTGGATCGAACTGGAAGCTCTTTTTTCTTGGCCGTTGCGTCTTTAGGTTTTAGTCGGAGCACTAAAATTTAGCAGACTTAGTTTCTGTGCAGATATGCTCCGCCCAGAAAAAAATTAAATCAAAGCAGTAAGGAGCTACCTTACGAAAAAGTCGCTTTGGTCGCCAAAATTTCTGTAACAAGACTCTTTTTTCTAGCATGCAGTACGCTGGCAAAGAAGAGGAAATTTAACACCGTAATACCATCTGTCGTTTTTGGCGCGACGTTAGAATGAATTCAGCGTAGCGAGTTTGCGTCGAGCGCCAATTTTGGCCGCTAGAAAGCAGGTCGATTTTGCGTGATATATCACAAGCTTGGCCAGCTTAGCTTCGAGAAAGCCCAAATCACCACCAGTGCACCTGTCGGAGAATATTGGAGCTAGAATCTGCCACCGTCCCATGTTGAAATATTATTGATCTACTAACAAAGCCCCTGAATTTCTGTTAAGCAGTTCCTGTTCCCAAGAGCTTTACAGATGGCAAACGCGGCGGGATTTGTATAATTATCAATCTGACCAATAAGCTACTGCTAAACTATGATCGGGAAGCCTGATGCATCGTGTAAAGATAAAACCAAGGCAAGCCTACAAATCAGCGTAATGTCAAAAGGGGTAACACAATGAACCTACGAAGTGCAGAATCTGGGGAAGAAGAATGGTTGGAAAGATTGCGGAAGTGGAATAAATTAGCACGGGTCCTTTAAGTGAGATCCCGAGTTGCTGAAAACCTTGTCTATTGTTTATCTAATGACCACGAGTCGTCTAACCATTAATCAAGGAAATGTTTAGTATTTCGCTTTTATTCATCGCAAGTCGAGGGAATTGATACACAGTGACTTTTCTTTTAAAATAAAACTGAAACCTGCGACTAGGCTTGCGAGCGGGGTTGCCATATCACAAATATTTCGAGATTGACTTTTGGCCCAAAACAGAGAGTGAATTAGGAGTAAAATTTATTTTCATGAAATGTTCACTTTTGATCGGAATCGCCTGTGTAAAAATGGGACATCTTAATTTTACTTTCATGAAAAAAACTTGAAATAGTCACTTCCGGTCGGAATTCCTGCTGCAAAAATGACAAATGTGGTCATTTTCTGAAATAGACTGATTTTTTGTCCTACGTAGGACAAGAATGACAAAAACAAAATAGAGTGACAATTCACACTATCGTGCGACATGTGGCAACCCTGCTTGCTAGCCCATCTCTACAGCTAACGAAATTTCCAGTTCTGATAAATCTTTGCACTGTGGAAGAGCTTAATAATCATGAAAGTGACGCACTCCAGGGAATCGGGAGCTATGAACGGAAGATGACGGGCCATTGATACTAAGTGCATATCGCCAACTGTGACCGAACATGAACTTTGGTAGTTTATACAATTCTGGACGTCTTTTACTATTGTGTTTGTTTCTTGCAAAGTTTAAGTTTGTGTGAATGGAAAAGTTTCTTGTGAATCAGTTGTAATGGTTAGTAGGCGAGGACGTTGTTATTATGTTTTTGGGGCTAAGGGGCTGCTAGAACGTTTCGGTAGCTAAATTTTCAAAATCTTCGTTGACAAAGCTACAGGATACGAATAGACGTCGTGGATTGCAAGTGCGAATAGTGAACACCTTCACTTATAGTTATAATAATAATTTATTTTCAACCCACAAATCTTACAAGACGAAACCAATGGAGTACAAAAGAAAATATGAAGACACAATTAGGGAAAACATAACGCATACAAACAAAATCTACTTAAGAATCAAACAGACGAATAAGCCCGTGAGAGCGCGACAGAAGCGCGTACGCCGTTTTTTGGTTTAATTGCAGCATTGCACTTTACTACATTAGCACGATGTCGTAAGAAAACTTTGTGTGACATTGAGGAAGTTTGCTGCTCCGCTGTTTACTGCCCGCCAATCAGGTAACACACCTGATTGGCGGGCAGTAGCTCGCTTCTCACCTTATGCTTTTGCCCTATCAGACAGCTAGGTCTACGTGTAGCAGGCCAAGGAGCAGCCAATTGCAAAGGGGGGGGGGGGGCGGGATTTTGTAGCGCATGCCATTTAGCTCTTCCATTTAAAGTAATTTATCATTACAAGTATGGCACATTTTGACACTGCCGATCTGGCATGAGGGAACGCACTTCCAATAGAGCGTTCGAGTTGGGGTGGTTCTGTCTAGTAACCTTTTTCTGGGCAATTCTGGGCGGGGGGGAGGCTGTGACCTTCAAAGCTTACCTAAAGGCTAAACAGTCTTTCTTGGCGTTTACACACATAACTAGATGCACTCTTAACAAAATGAAAGTATAGAATTCCCGTTATGGTTTAAAGCTACACTGTAAATAGTTTCTCCGTATAAAGATTAAAGTTAACTGCAGTATTTGCTACTCGGATTCATCTTATCTCTATTTGGTATTAACTGGGACCCATCAATTTCCTGTAATGACTCGCCATTCAGGGGGCTTGTCAATAAAAGATTTCTGATGAGCTCTTGACCGAGCGTCAGGTAGTTCGAAAAATACCCACGGGGATAAAATACCAGACTATCCAGATAGACAGAACTTTTCGCAGCTGTTGTGTTGAACTAGGAATATTTCTCTGTAATGGAAGAGTATCCTGGATCTTTCGTCATAGCTTAGGTACCTGGTGGCATGCTGGCAATTTTGTCTATCTGAGCAAGAATGCAGATTCGACCCAAGCGGAATTTTCGGAAACTAGGTGAGTCTCGGGCAACATAGCAACATAGAAGCATAGGAGTATTAATCTTATCTGCGTAGAAATAAGGATAATCCGAGTAGTAAATACTGCAGTTAACTTTAGTCTTTATACGGACAAACTTTTTACAGTGTAGGTCTATGGTAGCCCCAGATTTCAGGAGGAACGAGATGTTCACGTAAGGTGTTGTTTTGGTTTTCGTTATTGATTCCTTTGAAGGCAGCTATTTTCGTTGTTGTTGTGTTGTTATACGGTAGAGTGAAGGAATACCAAGTCATTTTTGTATATTGTAATGTGTTTTCGAGCGAAGTAATAAAATAACGCGACAATCTTCCTTGTATATGCACTGAACGAAACAACTTGTAAACAGCTCACAGCAATCAGGAAATTTTAATTCAAACAATGTTTACAACGGTGAACGGATACGTCAGCTATGATTCTTAAATGTTTCAAAGTCAGCTTGGGCTCAAAGAATATTTAATCAGGAACTCATTTTTTGTTCATACTCTTTACATCTATATGGATTTGAAACGTTGCACTTCAAGTCTTCAACTGACATCAAGAACAAGACCAAAGGTTGGGATGGGATCCCAAAGGGAAAGATTTTGTCGACTTCTTGATACAGACAATCGGGTCTGACAGATGTCCGGAGCCCGTAAACTTTCAATATAATCCTTACAGACCCCTTAGTCTGATTAGGTTATATATCTCTCTTAGGTAATACTTTTCACCGAAAGAATATCATATAATTAGGATGATTCGTAAATTCTTGCTGTCCGTCTCATGCGAGAAAAAATAAAGTTTCGCGATTCAGCCTTTATTCTCCTTTTCCAGCAGGCAATACCAACCTTTCAACCATTTTTACTGGATAACTTTATATGTTCTTACTTTTTTAGCCCCTCCTTCTCCCCGATAACGGCAAAACAACTGATCAGCTGAGAAAACTAAGAACGGATATGGATTTGCATCCATTCTTACCCCCAAAACCAAAGCTGTCGTCGAGCCAGAATTCAATTTCAACTCTCCGAGGCTAATTGTCGGTTCCGAGAGAATTGCTTGTTTGGTGAAAAAAGAAATTTCAGATTTGGATTCAGCATCGAATATCGAATTTTTAGTCGACCCTAGTCATATTTCTATACCCCTATATGGAACCTCTTGTCGACTTACAAAAAAACTTTTACTTTTACGAAATTCTGGTGTCGGCAGGATTGCGGGTGAATCACTTTTCAGGGAAGAAAATTAAGTTGAGAAACGAAGTGAAGAAAGTATTTGTCAGAGCTCCTACCGGTACCGAAAATCGGATCTGCGCACAGTCTCCGCACAGAGAAACACTGCCTATTTCCAAACCGGAAGTTTTCTGTTTTACCGACAGAGCTTTTGTTGGTATCAGAAATAAAATGATAAAAGCGTTTGTGCTTCAGAATACCTCCTTACCTTATAACGCCTCTCTACCTCGAACAATTAGTGTTAAAAAAAAAAAAATCACACCTTAATTATAAAACCCCTCCCAAACCAAAAATGTAAGGCTGTATGGTTCTATAAACTTGGCCCTGAACTTTGACCCAATCACCCAAAGGACATTTACCAAGGGGAACAGAGCCAAAGGAACAGAGTGGCCGACCCGTAGAACTTCCTCCCTGACCATTTTGTCTGTTCGGAGACGGTCAGTGAGTTCAAGAATACTCTTGATGACTAACTCTCTTTGCCGATGCAAAATTGCCGTGTGCCTAGCGGAAGTGGCACCACAGATGTCCCCAACGATCACATTGATTGGTTGACACAAGATTTGAGTTGTTGAGCTTGCGTGGTTAGGGGAACGTTTTTTCATTCTTCCTGATGACGACTGGCGTGTTTTGGACTTTGTCATATAGAGTATTAGGCAAGATGCATCTGGAGTCTCGACTTCACTATTTCGATCTCAAAATATTGCAGAGACCATTCCATTAGTAAGATTTTATTTTACATTTGTAGTTGGATTGTTGGTAGTGGGCACAACTTTCTTCAGTTGCGAGAGAAGCACCTGTTCTGTCGACCATTATCCTTCGAAAATGCAGTCAAAATTCCGCTTACTTAATGTATTTGCCATCTATCCACACCTGTAAAGAAACGTTGAAGACAGATGGCTCGTTTTGCTCTTTGCGGAATATAGTAAACAAATTTTCAGTTTTCTTGGTATTTCTGTGCTTCAGGTATCGAGTGTAGTAGAAAATGTATTTTGCTATCGTGGTGCTGGAGTATTAGGTTCTCACCTCCCAGTGCTTCCGTTTATATGCCATGTCCGACCTCCTGAATTTAGAGTTGTTTGAATTTCCCGCCGACGGACGTTCTGAGGACCTCTTTTCTCTGGACTAGAGCCTCGTTTTTGTTGCAATAGCGCTGCCGCATCGCTGCTGCAGCACTTCTTTGCTTTTGCATAATATGCGTTTTTGGATTCACTTTCTTCTTGGTTGAAGCGGCAGCGCTGCAGCATCTTGCAGGGAAGCACGGACTTGGTCGGGGAGCAAGTCCGTGATTCTCGAGAAGCGCTGCCGTCTTCCTCGGAAGCGCTGCAGTGCAAAAACGGATGTAGAAAGAATCAGTCCGGAATCGGCCAAGAAGTGGGCCTGCAGCATGCACCAAAAATGAGGCTTAGGACCGACGACTGCTTTTTGGCGGCTTTTTTCAGTTAAGGCTTTGTTCCGTGACACAATTGTGGGCCACATGTTTTTGCGGAAATATGATTGTGTGCCGCACAGGCGAGCCACAAGGGTGAAACTCGCGGAAACGCCGTTTTGTCTATCTTTTGGGCGGTAATTTCAAATGTCTGAGTATACAAATAAAAATTATGTAAAAATCTCAGTCAATAGAACTTCAGGCTTTCGTCCTTATGACACGTAAATATCATATCTAGGGAATTTGCTCCTATCACACAACGGGTCACTTGAATGGAAGCCCTACCGGATCTTGGACCCGATACCTTTGCATAATCCAAGCTTCATCCCAGTCCATCGATTCATCTGGTTCCTACGCATGTTACCGAGCCTCTTCGCCCATCCCACCCCCGTAGTTATGCGATTCGAACGCGCAAATGTTGCATCTACGGCACTTACTACCGAACAATTCGCCCTTGAATCGGAGAACATCCTGAAAATTTTCGGTGACTACCCTCTACGAGACAGGATCTGGTCTCGACCTCAAAATAACATATCTAGGCTCCTTTATTTTGGCGCTATGTATGTTAAACGATTTCCGCCCCCCCCCCCCCCCCCCCCGAAGTCGGATGTAATTCGAAAAATTCATGTCGCATCTAGAGTAACCACCAATTCTCTTCCGAATCGAAGTACGCCCTTCCAGCTCTCCAAACCAAGGTCAGATTCGGTCCGGGCTTCAGATCACACATCTGACACCCATAATCTTTGTACCGTCCTAGTTTCATTCCGATCCCTATATTCCTTTGCAACGAATGCTCCCAAATTGTTCGCATGTTCCAAATATGGAATCCTTATATTCCCGCTTCCTTATCCTTAAATATAGTGCCCCCTCGCCCCCGTGGTCGGATGCGATTCGGACTTATAAACGGAATATCGCTCTGCTCCCGTGAATCGGTTCACGCGAGTCACAAGTTTTCGTATTCCCCCTCCCTCCTCCGCCACTCAAATGACTGGATGTAATCTGGGAAAAAAGTTTTCGCTGAGCATTCATAAGCATGTAACTAAGTAAGTAAGTAAGTAATTTATTTATGACCCGCCATTTTGAAAAGGCGGAGTAAATGAAGAAACGTCGTGCGCTGGTTAGTCCCTGTTGTCCATGATTTTTGAAAGCGATGAGGAAACATCCAAAAGGGTAACACTTGCATCTTGAATTTTGAATTTCTCCGTCGATGTATAGTTATGACATAATTTCGACAGGTGGAGCAGGTGCTTTGCATATTTAAAATAACATGATCTCATCTTTTTAATCTCCTTCTTTCGCAGAACATGAGTGACGCCAGAACGAAAAAGTATAGAAGGAGCGCAGAAGGGGCTGTACAAATTTCCCAAAGCTTTACGATTATAGCGCCCCCGGTTGGGGACGATGCGCCCATAGTGCTACGAATTGACTTATAAACTTCTTGAACAACCAAAGAGCAAAATTTGACAATGAAGATTTGAATGTTATGCCGAGCCACCGTAGAGAGTCTGTTGATTTGACGATGAACGATCCAAGAGATATAGAAGCTTTGGATGCATTCGAACCATTTGACGAAGGGTTGAAATGTAAGTACTAAGATTTTCACAGGTTAACTTCAAGGCCAATTTTGATAAGTTCCGACGACAGCTTACTTACTTTTTTTTGTGAGTGTGGATCGGCTACGGCTTACTAAGAGCAAGTCGTCCGCGTAGGCTATGTAGCTCAAGGCATAGTCTTTATAGAAGTAAGCAGGATGCAAGGAATCGAGACAAGAAGATATGACCGATTTGAAGATGTAGGGAGATAAGCGAACACCAGTTCGGACAGGAATAATCTCTGACAAGCTACCTTGCCATTTGACCTTACTAAAAAGAAATGCTAAAGCATTAGCTTACATGGAGTGGACGTACTGAAAAGTGAGACAGATGGATCACCATTACGATCGCTATATGGCACTTCAACCAAAGACTGCAAGGACCATAACAAGTATCCGTATCCAGGAACTTCCTTCGCCTGCCATTCTTTTCACCCAGATTGGCGATGCCGGGATTCCTAAGCTCATCCCGTGATTAGAATGAACCATCTGATGAATAATTAGCAATTGCATATTTGTGAGTTTTATTCACAATCTTGTTCATAGTTAATCCTTACGAATATTTTGGATGTCATCTTTCATTTTGTTTTCTGCCTATTCGAAGTGTTTTGCTGTTAAGGACAGGAACGTTTGATGCCCTGAAATCTTGGCTCAGTAGCGACAGCGGAGGCTGGGTTTGTATGAAGCAAAAGGTGAAGATTATATTAGGATTAAGAACTCCAAGTTTGGACACAGAATTTGCAAATAAAAGTCACCGTCTTCTCTGCTCGCCATCCATGTACCATGTACTATATAATCTGCTATAACTGTTCCGTGTCTTTATGTTTCGTGCATTATCATAACCTGTTTTACAAATTACGAATATAGTGCTCATTCAGACCATCACAGTTACTAAGGTTGCTATGATGGTTTTGCTTCTTCTTGTATGTCTAGTGAGATTGTCTTCCTTATTTTTTGTCAAAAGTATATATGTTGATGATGAACATTATCAGTCGGTCGAGGTTGCTTACGATTTGGCGTTTGGGTATGTGTTAGCGTATATTTATTTACTTTGTTTGATTTTGTCACTGTTTCATCTCAGGGCAGAAGTTTAGTAAAGCGACAAAGGCTAAGGTGCCAGCTAGAGACTGGTTCAGTTTGAGTGGGATGGCTACGTCCCCCCCCCCCCCTCTCCATTTTCGGATCCGCGACTACGCACGCTTTGCAGACTTTCGCATATGGTCCATGGCCCTCCACCATAAATGCCTAATTTTTCGATAGGCTAGCTAGACTGAACACTTGGTGTATGTGCCCAGTGTTGCCAATAGTATGGCAAACGCTGCGGCATCCTAACCCGAAAAAACTATCGCGATTAGTATGAAATTGACAAAATGACTACAAATTGTTCTTTCTTGGGTGGGTCAGGCTGCATAACCGATTGGTATACCCTAGACCCGCGTTCGGATAGGCTATTCCGAGGCCTAGGGCGCAGCAGTACGTCAGATTGGGGCAGATACAACTAAATATTTACAGATTTGCCAGTATTACTTTCAAAACGCCATGTCAAGTGCTATTAAAGGACATGTCGCACTTCTTACAGTAATTCATTCTGCTTCTGTAAAATTTCTGTCCATTCTCGCCAAGAATAAATAAGGGTTTTTAAGTTGTACTCTCTACACAAAGTTTAGTTCATACCATTTTCTCGGATAATTCCGAAAAACAGTTGGCTTGAAGTATTTCCAAATTTTAAATTAATAATTGATTATTGAAACTGATAATTGTAAGATATCATTCAAAACGTCTACGGTTGAGATAACAACTTACTATTCTTGGTCAAAATTTATATCATTATCTCGGGTAGTTGGCTAAATTTTTCATTGTCTATCCTATTAACAGTCTTATTTGACATAGATGCCATACATATTAAATGAATGTTTTTCGATGACAAAAAAAGTAAATCTTATTCTCGCTTCTCCAGAGACAGATATTCTAACTGTCGTTCTAAGCCTAGAGTACAAACATTTGGAAGCATGTCCCTTCCTTCTTTAAACTTGCACTAAACTGTTCAGTCCAAAATAGTGTCGGTCCTTTTCTGCCTTTATTTGCGTCATCCCCTTGAATGTAGGATTACACAACTTCTACCATCTCACTGTACTTTAGCCCCTTATCTCGTCTTCCAAACTAGTGGTAGCTCCGATTTGTTTGAGGGAAAAGGGCAAAATGTCGACCTCTTTCGGTTTAATTTGAATTCGGCGAACTTTCTTGGCGCGAAGAACGGCGGTCAGAAGAACCAGCGTCAATAATTACTCTGCGGTGGCGATAGGCACCTGGTAGGCTCCACCCCCGGTATTGGCATTGCTTATACAAAGATCAGGCATCTCAACATGACCAGCAGTTCCAGATTGACTAGGGATTTATTTTTGGGGGTATTTGATTATTTTTGTTTCTTCAGGTCAGGTTATTCGACCTGGGAATGGATGAGCGGAATAAGAACATTCTCAGTGCCCTTGATAATTGCCGGCATTTACAAGATCCTGGTGCTCTTTCGACTGGATTCTCCGTCTGCGATGGTTAGTCAATCTTTTTTTTCTTAGACAAAACTTTGGTGACGAGATGCCCATAGCCGATAGTTCTCTGAGGACTACTCGGGGAATCAAGGGGAAAGGCGAGAATAGAGGGAGTCACTCCACACGGACTCCGCGTACGGAAATAACGAGAACACCGGAAATGCTTCCAAAAGGGATTTTGATCGAAAAACAAACATCCGGTTGACGAAATTAGTCTGGATCCACTTTAATTTTGGTTTTCTTTACTCTGATTGTTTTTAATTAATTTTACATTGCATCAACACCACCAATAATTGATTCCCCTCCGGATCTGAAAGGGAGTCCTTTTTCATGATGGTGATGATGATCGGAGCATTCCCCGTTCGTGGGGACTCGCGAGAATACGGGGAGTGAGTCCCTGGGACAAAACAAAACGCAGGGACTCCTCAGAAAGAGTCCTCGGGGAATGGCGAGAATACGCCTTATGACTTCGCAAACTTTGTCCGTCCGTCCGTCCGTTTGTTAGCACGATAACTCTCGAATTTTGTTTAAACTTGTTCTGAGGATCCCTTGGGTAAAAGTGAAGGTCAAATTCGTAGACGGGCTCCTTAGCCCTATATTCAGGGGTAGGTATTTCAGATTAAGTGACGATTTTTTTAAAGCTAATTAAATAGTCGATTCAGGGGTATGGAGATATGTTAAATCCATATCAGAAACTCATTTTCTCGCTCGACAAGTAGTTCGTCCGGATTTCCGTCAAAATTGGAAAACTGGAGAAGGAAAAATTTCATCTGAAGTTTATTGGAGGTCTGATATAAGTAAGGATACATGGTAAGCACATTTTTAAAAAAAAAAATTCTCGCGGGACAAAAAGTTCGCTTGAAAGCGCGACCAAAACCGCAAAACAGGTAAAACTGAACATTTTATCTGAAGTTGATTACATATTCAGTGTGGTGGTAAGGCGGCATACTAAATCCGTTTTTTTATTTATTTATTTTTTCAGCAGGACAGTTAGTTCATCCGGAATCCAACAAAAAACAGACATTTTTTTAAGTTATATTTTTTTCCGGGTTCGAAATAATGATTCGAGATTGGGAAAAAACACGTGCTGGATCCACAAATGGAATTTGTTTTCACGCTGGTCTAGCAATCAGACTGGAATCCAGAAAAAAACACAAGGTTAACTGAACGACAACAGCACTCCTCAGTCGGGATTTGAACCCAAGACTTGTGTTTTTTGGCTTTATATGGTTTTCACCACGAGACCCCGCATTGTGTATCCTGGTTTGTCTCCGAGGCTTCGACATTGGTATCCTCGACTTCTTAATTGAGTTAACAAATTTACTTTTGGTTTGTTTGTCATGGTACACGTCCCTTGTGTAACTTTCCTTCTAACGAAAAGCTGTTGAGCTGAAATTTAAAATCACTTAGAGATTTGATTTGGGGGTAAGATTGGATGTTGAATCCATATCTGTGAACTTTGCAATGTTTCGGGAAAGGGAGGGTTTAAAAGTAATAGGTACATGGTAAGTTCTCCAGCAAAACTGGTTGGAAGATTGTTAACCTGGAAAAAGACTTGGCAGTGGAATACTGTTTAGCCTCGCCCAAAGATGGATTCAAGAATGAACCGAATTATCTGATTTTCTTGTCGATGAAAAGTTTTACTTAACGGATCTGGATGGGCGCTGAGAGCGCAAAGTTTGGGGTTCCTGGAGATTCTCTTAGAGATGTGAAGATAGACCCGATTGTTTGAATAGGATGTCCGAAAAATATTTCTCCTTTCGGATCCCAACTAAACCTCTGGTCGAGCCTTTGGTCTTGTTTTCATCGCTCCGCTTCTTTGAGAAGACTGTTTCTCTCTGGAACAACCTTGTGTCTCGACTGTGTGGTACACAACTAGTAAGTAAGTAAGTAATTTATTTCTGACCCGCGATTTCGAAAGCGGAGTATGTAAAATAAAATAATTAAATAAAATTCAGCAAATACGATGTACAATTTTTCATTCGTCGGCCAGAAAAGAATGTAGAGTGACACGTGCTGGCTGGGCCCTGTATCTTTAATTTGGAAACGCTCCGTTAGCATGTGGCTGTGGTGTAACTTTGGCAAATAAAGCAGGCGCTTCAAATACTTGAAGTAGCATCTTTCCATCTCCTGCAACTCCTTCTTCCGTCGAACATCTGCGACACCAAGGCCTCGTTTTTATTGCAATAGCGCTGCCGCATCGCTGCTGCAGCACTTCTTTGCTTTTGCACTATATGCGTTTTGGATTCACTTTCTTCTTGGTTGAAGCGGCAGCGCTGCAGCATCTTGCAGGAAAGCACCGACTTGGTCGGTGAGCAAGTCCACGATTCTCAAGAAGCGCTGCCATCTTCCTCGGAAGCACTGCAGTGCAAAAACGGATGTAGAAAGGATCAGTCCGGAAGTGGCCGAGAAGTGGACCTGCAGCGTGCAACAAAAACGAGGCTCAGAGCGAAATAAAATGTATGGAGCACAAAAAGAGCTGTATCAATTTCTGAAAGCTTTCCGATTGTAGCGCCCACGATTCGGGACGATGGGTTCATAAGGATACGGACTCAATTTCCGTGACAAAGACTCAGAAATGTGAGGCACAAAAGTATGTCGCGGAAGAGCGCCTTATGCATCATATCAGAAAATTTGGTTAAAATGGTGTTCTGATGATGATTATTTTGTACTGATAAATTACTCATGGAATATGTTTGTGTAGTGTACTTTGCATGTGCTTCCCGAGGGGTTGCGCACTCTCAATTTGAGTGTAGAGCAAGCGCCCGGTGTCGGCGCCGGCCTAGACCAGCCGGCACCAGTTGGTTCCCACAGGTTAGAACATCAAAATCAGCATATTTAGAAACGTGTTAGAGAGGAATTACCTAATTATACTGATGTAAATTCCAATATCGTGAATTCCAATAATTTAATTTCTTTTTCAGATCCTGTTGCCAAAGCTTCTTTATACAGCTTTGTCCATCTTTGCTGATTATAAATTCCTGAAGTTCGTGCAAACGAGATTCGGAAGAAGAACTTTTCAGTTTACTGCCTTTTTCTCTTTTACGTCCTGGTACTGGTTCAGTATGGGAAGTCGGACCTTAGTAAACACTGTAGAAACAGCCATGTTCCAGATCATCATAGCCATTTATCCGTGGGATATTAAAAAGAGTAAGTATTTCTGTTCTGTCGATCAGACTTCAATCCGTCTTGCATCCCTCTGCCTCTGTTTTGACTGTTTTGCAATAAGTTGTTCTTTCCATGGATGCCATCTTGCGTCTTAAAGTGATTTTTCTTAAAGTAGCACGTGGCAGCGTCTTTTGCTGATTGGCAACACTGTCTGGATTTAGTTTGGATTTGTTTTTGAAAGTGAAGTAACGTGGTGGATGGATTGTGGATTGATTTAAGTGTTTTTAGGACGTCCGTAGGTGGTCCATAGAGGGTGTTTTGGTGGAATACTGTTTATGAAATCTGGTTGTTGCAGACTGGATGGAAGGTAATTGTTTATTGGTCAGATTTGGGTGCAAATCAAGCCTTTTGACTGAACATTTTGCCATTTGCTTTGGCAGAATTCTCTCTAGTCCCTAGAACTCGCTCAGTGGTATGCTTCCTCTGTTTGGAATTTTGTTTACTTTAGAAGTGATATTTGACCTGATACCCTGAGGCTGAGACAGGGCTGAGATGCACCCACTCACTCATTGTGATCTGACTGTGATGCTTCTGCAGTGCTCCTGTCATGGAAGTCAAAATTGCAAACTACAATCAGGGTGGGCCGAAGCACTCCCTGCCTAAGTCAGGCCAGAGCTGGGCCAGGCGGAAAACTTCCAACAGTTTTCCGGTTTTGGCCGGATTCCGGGCGAACTACATGTCCGGGTAGAAAATTGTTTTCAGATAAGCGTTCAGCATGTTTTCTTGCCCTAAATCGAACATCTAATCAACTCCAAATGAAACTTTTAATTTCAACAAACTTTCCGGTTTGGGCCAGATTCCGGTCGAAATACTTGTCCGTCGAGAAAATAGTTTTCACCATCGTCTTCAGCATGTCTTCCTACCTCTATTTTTTTTATTTATTCTGCGGGGTAGGCCAGACACTCCAGCCGAAACTCAGGCCACAAATGGCCCGTTGTCTCAATCCCCCAATTCACAATTGATGGCGAAACATCACTCTATAATACAATTGATGAAAACACCACTCTACCAAAACAATTGATAACAAAATCACTCATTCCACCGCTTTCGCGTTCTTACCTTAAAACCTGTCTAGCCTCCCTGTCAACTGAAGGTACCTGGACAGTTCCTTTAACCTGGCTTTCCTCAGTACCTCGTGGAAATCAACATTCGGAGCATGGAAAGCTTCCAAACATTGCCTTGTCCATGCTGGGCACTCTTGGACAAAGTGGATATTTGTCTCTTCATCTACTCCGCATCTGGTACATATTGGAGACTAAATTTTTCCTGTATTTGAATTATGTTTTCCAAGGTTTCCAATTCCAGTAACAACCTGGATGATTCCCCGGATTTCATCTTTTTTCATGGCGATTAGCCTTCTAGTCAGCGCCTCGTTGCGCGTGGGTATTAAACTTCGCATGGCTCGACAATCCACGCGGTTTTTCCACTTTTGGTCTACCTATTTTTTCATCCATTCCCAGATTTCTGTCTTCCACCTACTTTCCGAAATGGGAATGAAGGGCTCAGGTCCATAGGTAACTCTTTTGGTAGCTTCCTTTGCTAGTGCATCGGCTTCCTCGTTTCCTGGGATACCAGAGTGTCCCGGGACTCACATCAAAGTGATTTGATTTCCATTATTTGCAACTGCATTAATCTTGTTAAAGCATTCCATCTCCAGAGGCTGTTTGCTTTTCGGGGTTTCAAGTGCTTTTAAGCATGCTTGATTATCCGAAAATACAAAAATCTCTTCATTAGCATTCCTACCTCTAAATCGAACATCTAATCAACTTCAAATAAAACTTGTACTTTCAACAAACTTTCCGGTTTGGGCCGGATTCCGGGCGAAGTACTTGTCCGTCGAGAAAATAGTTTTCACCATCGTCTTCAGCATGTTTTCCTACCCCTAAATCGAACATCTAATCAACTTCAAATAAAACTTTTACTTTCAACAAACTTTCCGGTTTGGGCCGGATTCCGGGCGAACTACGTGTCCGATGACAAAATGGTTGTCACCATTGTGTTCAGCATGTCTTCCTACCCGAACATCCAATCAACTTCAAATAAAGTTTTACTTTTAACAAACTTACCAGTTTTGGCCGGATTCCGGGCGAACTACTCGTCCGGCGAGAAAATGGTTTTCACCATCGTGTTCAGCATGTCTTCCAATCGACTGTCTCATTAGCTGTTTGAAAATAGTTTGTTTACCCCTTAATTTGAACCCCCTCCCCCACCCCTAAATGTAGGGCTACAAAGCCCATCTACGAACTCGACTGGTCCGACGACCCAACGAATCCTCACACCAAGTTTCATCAAAATATATCATTCCCTTCGAGAGTTATCGTGCTTCCAGACGGACAAGTTTTGCGATGTCATAGGTATCCCTCCACTTACGTTTTGGGATCCCAAAAATCAACTGAACAAAATTGATCGCTAGGCTTACCATTCAAATGGTGGTTCGCTAGCCTAGGCGACATGAGGATTGGGGATGCCCAAACTTTTGGCATGTCTTAATGTTCGTTTAGCGTAAGCTATACTACATCAAATACTGGGTATACCATCGTTTGGCACAACCTGTCCAAAATGCGCATTTGTTATAGACTGCGGTAGCCTGCAACGTGCAAAACTGGTACATGGAGAAGTAGCGATTTGCTTCCTCTCCGTTACAAAACCGTGACGTATCTAAATGAAAAATATTCAGCTATGTATTTGGTATTAGGACAGGAACCGAATACCTTTGAAGCCTAGCATGTTTATCAACTGGGCAGAGTAGGACCCGTCACTAAAGTACCTGATGTCATGTGGTAGAACATGGCAGAATATTTTAGACTGTATCTTGGTAGGTTATTGAAAATATGATTTTCAAGGTAAATGAAATTTCGTAGTTGAAAGATTCTTCACAGGTATTTTTCATTACAGATTCGCCCAGCTATACCTACATGGTCCTGGCAACAGTTAGTGCAGTTCTCCGCCCGACTAGTCCTGTGTTCGTCCTGCCTTTGGTGATATATCATGCCATCTGCGACATGGACCATTTTGAAATCTCTGCCATCCCAGGAACTTACGCAAGGTAGGGAGGGTATTCCCTTAGTACATTCTTTATTTTCAGTGATTTGTGTGGTATTTGTAGCCTTCGACTGTGCCATATACCGATCACTTTTCCGTCGGTCGGTTGGTCCTGTGATGGCGAGTTACGGTACTTTCAGGTGTGCTAGGACGATGAAACTTGGCAAGCAAATTAGTGACCCCACCAGATTGCCCCTTGTCCCTTATTGGATTCGACCGTCCTCGGGGAATGAAGGGAAAGGCAATCTGGAATCTTGAAGCGTGCATTACTTTCAAACTGGTGGTTGGGTCTGAGTGAAACTTTTTAATTGGCAATAGCGCATGTCTCAATTCTTTCAAAGGCCGGGACGGACCCGACATCTGTGGGTCTAGTTCGATTAAAACGTTTTTGAAAAAGATCGGTTAAAACATGAATTACATGGTTAAACTACATAATTAAATGAATACATGGTACGTGGTTAAAACAACTTAATTTTCTTACCGAACAAGTAGTTCGGTCGCAATCTGACGAAAACCGGAACTTGATATCGATCAGTCAATCAATCAATCAACTTTAATGCCAAATAGCTTAAAGGTAAATGGTTCCACATGCAATATTAAAAATAAACAATTAAAGCTCTAAGTGAAGTTGATTAGAGGGTTGATCATGGGGTACCCCAAATATGGATAATGGGATACTGTCTGTCGGTCATTTCAATATATGAACACTGTACGCACCGTGGCTTAAAAAGTGAGAAAAACCAAACAAAAGAAAAGGAGTCTTGAACACAAGCTGTTGCTGTTGGCCTAACGAGTCTTCCAATAAGAAACGAAATTTGAAGCTTCAAGTGTCCTTATTTCTGGAGAGTCAGAAAACGTTGCTTGACTGGTGAATTCGGCTCGGCAGAAAAGTGTTAAAGTTTAACTGAAAAGGGCAGAGAAGGGACAGTCTTATTACCCCTCACTTATTCACTTAGATAGACTTGAAGACCCGATGAAAATGCGTTACTTTGTTGCTTCACTATTCACGATTAACCAATTTTCAAATAGTGGAATTTCCCTGTCAGATTTCTGGTACTACCTGTGTCGCATGCTTGACTAAAAAGATTTATGAATTTTTTTTTATTCAGGCACTAAGCAGTCTTCGCCAAGCTTATCACCGCCCACTGAAAATCCACGTCTGTGTGCTGATTCAAATATTCCGCGTCATAGTAGAATTTACGCTGTGGGGACAGCCGTAGATACTCTGAACCTCACTACGAGAGCAGATAGTGGAAAATCAAAAAATCTCTTAGCTGAATCCAAATAACTCGGTGTATTCAACTAAATGATACAAAAATAAGTTTGCTTTTCAGTTAAACTTTAAGAAGTTGTATTTGCAAAATAGTGAAAATGGTGGGTATTTCAATCAATCAATCAATCAAATTTATTACGAAATCGCTTAAAGCTAGAAGAGGAATATAACATTTAGGAACACACACAAAAACAATACATACTAACTAATACACTTGCAAGATGTGACCAGAAATAAATGATGGTATGAAACTAAGTAAAAAATTGGGCAGAAGAATTACAGGAGTGTTGCATGAAGCTGCCACCCTAAACTCCTATTTTGGGGAAATGACTTAGGGAAAAAGAATAAAGGTTGAAATAAAATTCAGTGGAGTATCCTGAAAGGAAGCTTAGAACCTTCGCTTTCTGCTGGTACCATAGTTTACTTGTAATTGTTCAAGACTAAGCTGGAGAACACAAAAGAATATAGGCACCCAAGTGATCATGAAGTCGCCCACTTTGCTAAAAATGGTATTTTGCTACATGGTGAAGTTAGAAGCCAGCTGTTTGGTCAGAGAGGTTCCTTGACCTTTTGCAAATAACAAAATTTGCTGTTTTCTTGGAATTTGCATGATTTTTCTGGGGGTGGCAGCTTCATGATCCAAGGTGGCAGGATCATGTACCATGGCCAATTGGGGGGTGGGCGGTGCCATAGTAAGGGCAGCTTCATGCAACACTCCTGTACCAGGATATGGAGAAAACTGATTACCATCTCGGACAGACGCATGGACGACGAAAGGGAAGGGGGGAATAGACGGCCCATATTTCTGAAGACTGTAACTCCAAAGGGGCTAGAGATAATATGAAAGACCGAATAAGTAAGGCCTCTTAATGTTATTTTCTTACATTTTAGCTTGGGTGTCCTCGCCTGTACGGTCCTTGTTGATTCCTTGGCATTTGGAGATGTCATTTTCTCTTTTTGGCGATTCTTCGAAGCAAATATCATTTACGGAATTGCGAAAGATTTTGGAGTAACCCCCTTTCACTGGTATCTGACCGTTGGACTTCCGAACATACTACATTTGATGTATGTCCCTCTCTTGTGGGCAGTTTTGAGAGTGCGACACGAGGAAAACCGAGTTTTGAAGACGCTAGGTAGCATGGTGGTGTTCTCAGTTACCGTTTTCTCGTAAGTACCCTGCAAATCGTTATTCACCAATTTGAGTCTGCAAAAAAGGATTTTTCAATGAATGAAAATCGTCCGACTTTCTCATTGATGGCTTTTCTGTTGTGTGATATGTTGTACTCTCTTTATTTCTTTTCTTTGATTACTCAACTATCTTAAATCTGTACGTACAGTGGGTCACAAATATATATTATATTAATAATTATTCTTTGATCCCAAGCTGACTTTTGAAACATATATTCAAATAATGTATCAACGATACCTCAGCTACGATTCTTCGTCAGCGATACTTCGACCCTTCTTGGCAAGGGTCTCTTCAAGCTGTCAATCTTTAGGGTCAACGTCGGGGAAGGAAACAAAAGAATCGTAGCTGACGTATCCGTTGTATACATTATTTGAATATATTATATTTATATCCCTCGTTACACAAAATGTTAACAATGGATCATGAATTAAAGAAGAAAAATAAAAAAAATACAAGTGTTACGTAAGGACTGAAACATGAAAACCTTCTGACGAGTCACTTTTTCCCTTAAACAGGCTTAAAAACCCCATGGAAATGCGTAACGAAGAGTCATTTTTAATTTGTAAAAAAAAAAAAGCATCCGAATGTCCCTTGCCATTTTTCAGTAGGATAGTTCAGCACTTAGTTTTATTATGCTGTTCTTCTAAAGATATGTCGTGCTTGTTTTGCAATATAAGCCTAGTTGATTCGTTGATTCATTTGTTGTTTTTTAACTTTCCAGAGATAGACGAACATTCATGAAAAAACACTCCTCCTCCTCTAAAATTCGAAATTTTCACTTTATCACAGTCGTTAACGAAGGACTACCTGATCAACGAGTAAATTTTCAAAATCAGACTGTAACGAACAAATTATCTACGGGTCACAAATAAATATTATTATTATGTTATACTAAACATTGAAACTATACAACTTTCTTCGCCAACCACTCTTTTTATAATCCCCCTTCCTTTTAGAAACCATTACTTAGTACATCATAGAACGAGGATATTCTTTTCTCTAAATTACGCGGATTCTCATCGGGATACGCCGCATTTGAGCTTCACGTCCAGTTATTTAGCGCTACCTGGCGAATTGTTTACTAGTCCTTAGCGATTCGGAAGATGGCGATGCCGGTGGAGTGAATCGTTTCCGCTAGGGAGCGTCTCTGTTCCTGTAGGCACTTTTAGCCGCGTTGTGTCGTCTTTTCTCAGTCCGTTCCCCTTTACCTATACGATTTAAGGTTTAAGGTTTAATGAAAAAATTGCCACAGTAGCCAAAGCTAAATAATAGTCAACAAAGAGAAAATAAATAAACACAGTAATAGCTAACAACATCTATTTAATTTACCACCAACAACGATAACTTAAAGGACCTGTCTTCAGGGGCGTCGCAAGGGGGAGTGCGGGGGGTGCAGCACCCCCCCCACCTTTTTGAGATTCGGTAAAATTTTGGGCCGGAGGCCCAAAATTATACTACAATTGCTCGGTATTTTTTCGATGGCAGAACTGTTCGATATATTTACGGGGATTCGGTAGTTACACAGAATCCTAAATAGGCTATCGGTACAAATTTCTTCAGTATAATGATCGGGATTCGGTACAATTGCCAGTATTCGGTATTTATCACGAATTTGGTGAGAGAATTTACTGAAATCATTTGGTAATTTTTCGATGCCGGAACTATTCGGTATATTTATGGAGATTCCTTAGTTACACAGAATCCCGAATAAGCTATTGGTTCAAAATTATTCGGTATCATGATTGGGATTCGGTAATTTATTCAGTATAATTTCCAGGATTAGGAAGTTAACCACGAATCCTGACTTTGTTCCAGTTTCAACGAAAGTATACCGAATATGAATATTTCGGTAGTCTTTGGATACCGAAACAATTCGGTATAATAACCGGGATACGGTAGTTGTACAGAATCTCGAACATGCTATCGGTAAACTTATTCGGTATAATAACTGGGATTCGGTAATTTATTCGTTAGGGATTCGGAAGTACGAACCTTGAAACTCAGAAGAGGTCGAGTGAAGCACTGGTCGCAGACAAAAGGGATGATCTATGATATCATCGATAGTCCTTACTTTTATTTTGGATCCCAAAAAGAATATATACAGTAATCATAAATATTTCGAAAATTCCGCCTACAGCACTTTTCGTAATATTCTCTATTTTGTGGAAGGGCGCGTCATTTGACAGGGTTTTTAAGCCAGTTTTAGGGTTGATATTTCTAAACATTAAAAGCTAGAATTTGGATGGAAATTAAATTTGGCAGGAAAAAGTAAAATAAAATTCGCCTGCGGCGCTCACTTTCTGTGATTTTGGGTAGTATATTGACTAAACTACAGTTGCTGCTGCTGCCGGAACGTCGCTCCCATCCGTTTTCTGGAACAAGAGGATCTGGAACTGGAGTCTCGGTATTTAATCAACGGTAGATGATAGAATTTGTAAGAGAAACAGTTAAATTTTAGCCTAAAGAAAAAAAAATGGATTTTGCTAAATTTTCGCCTGCGGCGCTCGATACAATTTTAGAAGCTGTTACAGCAATCATGCCCGGCAATATATTCTCCATGTGGGCTTCGCCAAAACGCCGCCTAATAGTTGGCTTATCGTCTGTCATGCTGCCCTTTATTTTTACACTTCCTACGTAATCGTTACTGTTCCGTAATTTAAAGCTCGAGTTCTCAGTTCTAGGATTCGGTAAAATTTTTGAAAGATTCGGTAAAATTTTGGCTCTGCACCCCCCCCCCCCCCCCCCACCGAAAATGGACTTGCGACGCCCCTGCCTGTCTTGCCTATAATTCTAACGAAGCCTACTTCCATGATCATTCCATATATTTTAAAGTATTCAAATATTTTAAAATTGAAGAGCAAATAGTGCGAGGGGTACTTTAATTACAAAATACAGAAGTAAATCAAGGAACCAAACAGGCACAAATGAACTGAATAAATGGCAAACGTGAAATTTTATTGGTTGTTGAAGTAATTAGTAACAAGGCGTGAGAACAAGTGGAGCCGACGGTCGGTAAATTTGCAAATTTGAATGCCTTGTTGAGTCAGTCGGTTCGGTGAGTTGTTCGGGAAGCAGGTGGCGGAATCTGACTGACTGCAAAATATTCTTACCAAAATCAATCTTAAGCAACCTTTTGTTTACTTCGGCTAATTGAGACCCTAAAAGATTGACACATCGAAAGCTATTTTTACACATTTTCAAAGATATAAGGGATTAAATCGATATTTATTGTCTATTTTATATTCTTGGAATTCTTTCCTGCAACTTGAAGTGGGAAAATCAGTAGCCTACCTACTTGATTGGAGAGCAGATTTAGGTAATGTGTGCCTAAGTATGTCAGGACTCGAACAGGACTAAGAAAGGGACCAATAAAACAGGGCTTCAGTTGAAGCAAAGAATGATCGACGCGAAAGCGTATTTACCAAATTGTTATTTACTTGAAAATATAGCCAACCCGGGCTGCTACATTACGACAGCTACGACTCAGTATTCAAATACCAAAAAAAGAAGAGAAAAAATGTGGAAGTCATGGAGCGGATGGAGCGTGGAATCGAGGTGTACTAACCTCAGTCAAATCGACCATTTCTTTAAAGACGTATCTACACCTGACACGTTGCATGTGTGCAGTAGAAGTGCGCTTCATGGAACAGTTGCTTAACTTTGAACAGTGAAGTTTTTGCGAAATAAAATAGTAACAAGACCAAAGGTTTCGATGGGATCCCAAAATTCAATATTTGATCCAGACAATTGGATCTTGTCTTCGCCAGATCCAGTCTTCGCCAGACTCCTTGAACATTTTTACTATTGAAATTCAGAACAGATTAAGGCCACAAAGCTAATCATCTAAGAACACCAAGTTCAGATATGGATTCATCATATTTGTGTTTACCCCTATAAGTCATATCTGTTTTGACAAAAACTTCCTGCCTTACTTCTGCCAATTTCCTGGTTTCGGCCGAATCTAGAAAACGAACTCAGCTTATCTTCTTTCCCCTATATCGAACATCTAATCAACTTCAAATAAAAATTTAACTTATACAAACATTTCCGGTTCCAGCCGGATTCCGGGCGAACTATATGTCCGTGTAAAAAATGATTGTCATACACGGATTCACCATCTCGTCTTACCCCTAAATCGGATGTCTAATCAACTACAAATACTTTTAACAATTTTCCGGTTTTGACCGGATTCCGGGCGAACTACTTGCCCGTCGAGAAAATGGTTTTCACCATCGTGTTCATCATGTCTTCCTACCCCTAAACCGAACATCTAATCAACTTCAAATTAAAATTTAACTTATAACACATTTACCGGTTCCAGCTGGATTCCGGGCGAACTATATGTCCTGGCAAAAAAATGATTGTCATACACGGATTCAGCATCTCTTTTTACCCCTAAATCGGATATCTAATCAACTACAAATACTTTTAACAATTTTCCGGTTTTGGCCGGATTTCGGGCGAACTACTTGCCCGGCGAGAAAATGGTTTTTACCATTGTGTTCAGCAGGTCTTCCTACCCCTTAATCGAACATCCAATCAACTTCAAATAAAACTTTTACTTTTAACAAACTTACCGGTTTTGGCCGGATTCCGGGCGAACTACTCGTCCGGCGAGAAAATGGTTTTCAGCATCGTGTTCAGCATGTCTGCCAATCGACTGTCTCATTAGCTGTTTAAAAATAGTTTGCTTGCCCCTTAATTTAAACCCCCTCCCCCACCCCTAAATATAGGACTACAAAGCCCATCTACCAACTCGACCTTACTCTTGACCCAACGAATCCCCACACCAATTTTCATGTTTCATCAAAATATCTCATTCCCTGCGAAGTTATCGTGCTTACAGACGGACGGACGGACGGACAACTTTTGTGATGTCATAGATATCCCTCCACTTACGTTTTGGGATCCCAAAAACAGAATACATGAACTCAGAAGTTGTAAGGAGTTTGGACTGACCATTATGTTAGTTTTATCCAGAAAGTGGATGAAACGGTATGCTGTTCAAATTTAAGTAGCTGTTCAAGGAAGCATACCTATAGTGTCATTTAAATCCAGGAAATAACATAACGGAGTGAAATTTTTGTTTGCCCCGGTACTAAGCCACGTTCTCTTTGTGGGATCGAGGAGAAAGCACATCTCTTACCAGAAACGATTTTTTCTCTATGAAACGGATCAGAAAAAAAAGTTTTACGGGAATACCCTTACTTTCCGTAGAATTTAACGATTTTCTTGTTAGCGCTTGTTGATTCTATCCAGCCTTCCTGCTCCCCCGACCCGGTGGCTGGGCGCAAAACATTTCAAAACTGAACGCGCCGTGGTTTAAAAGTAGGAATAATAATAATAATTTTATTAAAGCCAACAAAGGGCCATACAACAGTATTCATTGTCGCACTTAGCTAACAAAATTGAACTTCAAAATTACATACAATAAAATCACTTCTTTTTACCCTTCCAGCATTGCCAAATTACCTCCGATCTAAACTTCCAGTATACACTTAAAATATTTACATACCGACCGAATTACCTGACGATTTGTCGACTTCATAATACCAGGGAATAGTATGGGCACCCCACCAAAAAAAACATCTCTAATATGGAGCAAATAAAATAAGTAAAAAACAGAAGATTCTCATATCCTTGTGTGTGAAAGAGTTGTCAGCAGACGTTGAAGTTTCAGGCAAACTTTGTGTTTTTTAACGAGCAAAACTTGGCACGGCCGAAAAACGCTAAAAATTCGTGGGCATATAACGGAACAATGGAGAATGGTTGGGATTTTAGAAGCTTATGATTCCATAAGGGAGCTAAGTATATAATAAAAGGCAGAAGTGGTCCTTTAAGGTCTGTATGGTCCTTTTCTCCTCCTCTAGACTCAGTGGACACAAGGAGGAACGGTTTCTCCTGCCGCTATTGCCACTTGCCTGTCTTTTCACTGCCAGAACCATGACTAGCCTTGTGGAAGGAAAGAAGACAGGAAAAATGTAAGTAAAAATTACACTTGTAATCCTACTCTGTTCCATCATTTTATTTCTCAGAACTGTTTGACCCAGTCCTTCTTTTCCCATTGCAGTCACTCCCCACTCAATACTCTATATGACTAGGTCCTAACACGCCATTGATCCTTCGGAAGAACGAGAAAACGTAGCACTAGTGACTCAAACTCCACAACTCAATCCCGTGTTAATCAATCACGGCGATGTTTGGAAGCAGCTGTGATACCGCTTCCGGCTCTTCCCCTATGTACAGGGCGATTTTGGGTCGGCAAGAAGGGTCAGGGGCGTCACTATGGGGGGGGGGGACTCCCCCCCCTAAAGGTCCTGAGAAAGTACTTTCGTCGGGCGAAGCCCGGCGACAGTTCACTTGTTTGTCGGCGCGAAGCGCCGGCAAACACAGAAAAAATAATATTTGTTATGCTTTTTATCAGGCATCGGTCGATTCGTCGGCACATCGGGTGTTTTTATATGCAAGAAATAAAATCCTGCAAATGTTTGTCGGGCAAAACACTGAAGAAATCGAATTCTGCATGCTTTTGTCGTACCCCGGTATTCTCGTCGGCACATCGGGTTCTTTTTATACAGAAGGAATCCAGAAGAAATAAAAACAAATTAAGTTTTTGTCGGGCGTCGGTCGACTCGTCGGCACATCGGGTTCTTTTTATACGCAAGAAATGAAATCCTGCAAACATTTGTCAGGCAAAGCACTGGAGAAATCGAATTCTGCAGGCTTTTGTCGTGCCTCGGTTCGTCGGCACATCGGGTTCTTTTTATACATAAGAAATCCAGAAGAAATATTTTTGTATGCTTTTGTCGGGCGTCGGTCGACTCGTCGGCATATCGGGTTCTACTTATGCGTAAGAAATCAAATTTTGCAAACATTGTCGGGCGCACCCAGGAAGTTTAAGTTTCATTGGCACACGGGGTTATTTTTACACGTATGAATCAAGTTCTGTACAGTCTAGCAAAACATAGAACAAATCAAATGCTCGATGGTTTTGTCGGGCGTCGGTATTCTCGTCGGCACATCGGGTTCTTTTTACAAAAAAAAAGAAAGAAAAAATCAAGTTCTGTAAGTTTTTATCGGGCGCATGCCGAAAGCAGAAGTCTCGTCGGTACATCGGCTTCTATATACGCGTAAAAAATAAAGTTCTTTACAATCTTGTCGGGCAAAACACAGAAGAAATCGAATTCTGAATGCTTTTGTCGGTCGTCGGTGTTCTTGTCCGCACACCGGGTCTTTTATACGGAAGAAATCAAATTCTGCAAATATTTGTCGGTCGCAAATTTTTCCGGAAAAATACAGATTAAAAAAAAATTCGCCGGCGTTGCTTAGTTCAAATTGTTCTGGGTACAGTCGTTGGAAGCTTCGCTTTTTAGCAAAAGTTGAAACAAAAAGCCGAATATGTGAAATTAAATATATGTATTTACATCAAAGGAACAATGTCAACTGATGCATTACAGTAAGTTTTACACAAAATTTCGCCTGCGGCGCATTTTGTAGTATTCCCTATTTGGAAGAATGGTGTATCATTTAGTTTTTCTTTTAGGATAGAAATTCTTGGGGTTTGAAACACGTTAAAAGCCGGAGATTGTATGGTACTATAGCTGAATTTTCCGCAAAAAAAAACAGATTAAAAAATTTCGCATGCGGCGCTTGGTTAACTTGTCTTGGTACAGTCGTTGGAAGCTTCGCTTTCCAGCGTAAGTTAAAATGAAAAGCCGAATATGTGAACTTTAAAATACGAAATTATACCAAAGGAATAACCTCAATTGATGCGTTGTTACAGTTAGTTCACACAAAATTTCGCCTGCGGCGCATTTTGTAGTATTCTTTATTTAGAAGAACAGTGTTTCATTTAGCTTGGCGTTTTAGGATTGAAATTCGCTGAAACACGTTAAAAGCTAGAACTTGTTAGGTATAGCTAAATTTTTCCCGAAAAAAAGGCAGATTTTAAAAATTTCGCCTGCGGCGCTTAGTTTAACTTTGTTCTTGGTACAGTCGTTGGAAGCTTCGCTTTTTTAGCGAAGGCTAAAATGAAAAGCCAAATATGTGAACTTAAAATACGAAATTACATCAAAGGAATAATCTCAACTGATGCATTACAGTTAGTTTTACCCCGATTCTATTCTGTGCTGGCGGGAAATGTACGCCGTTGCCGCGAAGCGGCAACGGCGTGTTTTGTCGGCACATTTTTTAGTCCGTCGGCACAAACCGGACGTCCCCCCCCCAAAGGTAAAAGGCTAGTGACGCCCCTGAGAAGGGTTAGTGATCAAGAGTCAGTGTTATAACTTCCAAATTCTGTACTTAAGTATCAAGTATTAGGTACCAGACCACAATTGTACTTAAGTAGTACTTGAGTTTTAAGTACAGAACTTGTACTTAAGTAGTACTTCAAGTACTACAAGTTCTACGGAAGTACAACTCTACTGGCACTATTTCTTTCTCAGTCATATTCAGTCAGAATACAACGAAAAATAAAAGAAAGTCAAATAAATAAAGGCATTTGGCAGTTTAAACAAATAATTAAATACCACGAAAGACATTAGAGCTACACTTCTTTGAACGTTAGTTAGTTTTGAACAGTGCCACTCGTATCCACTTGACGGAAGTCATCTACCAGTCTACCAAAGTAACTAATTACGGGCTTCTAGGAATTTCTCAACGGGTGTTGTCTTCTTTTTCCATTTAGTCCGAACTGCACTGTTCTAGGTCAAGAAACATTCAAAGAAGTGTGCCTTGCTTAATACTAATGATTGGCTTCTGGCGGAGATGCTGGTGCTGAAAATCTGCTTTTAGCATTTTTTGGCCAATCCTGAAATCGAACTACTCTTGAGTCTTGAAATGCCCTTTTCTGAAAAATCCTTTTCTGTTAAAAAAAAATCATTCGATCGAAGCGGAATGTACTAGTACTTGAAAGTACTTAAGAATTTATTGGTACTTGAGAACGTCAAGTACCTATTTATTTTACTTAAGTATTAAGTACTCAGGAAAAATATACTTAAGTACAGTTCAAGTACCTTGATTGTGTACTTAAGTAGTACTTGAAGTACTTCCCAACACCGTCAAGAGTATTGGTTATAGGAGGCTTCTCAAAGGTTAACCGAATGGGGCTGAGAGACGACAGTCTAGTTACCGAGCACTTATTGACTTGAAGACCCGAGGAAAATGCGCTATTTCTTTAGAAGTGACCTTACAGTCTGGAACTGAGTATTTCCTGAGCTTTGCTTTGTTAAGTCATCTAAATGCTCACTTTTGTTGAAATTCAACGTCTCCGCGTTGGTGTGAGATTTGTATCGTCGGGCCAACAGTGAATATTCTGATAAAAATCCCTTAGCATAGTCGAAACAATTTGGTGTATACAAATCCAAGATATAAAAATCAGCTGTCTTTTCAGTAAAACTTTAATCTGTTGCGGTTTGCGACAAGCAACGCTGAAGGATGTGGTTCGGTGCATTGTCAGATGCTTTGAAATAGCTCAAATCGTCCGACAAACATGCGTTTTCGGTGGGGGGGGGGGGGGGGGGGGGAGAAAAAACAAGAGTTTAATTTTGAATGCTAAACCTTTTGAATTTTTTACTGAGAAAAACAGGATTTTGAGGGAAAATTCCGCGGTTGTGGATGCTCTTGGTGACTAACTATTCTTGTCGATGCAAAATCGCCCTATACCTAGCGGAAGAGCCGGAAGTGGTATCACAGCTGCTCCCAAACATCGCCGTGATTGGTTAACACAGGATTTGGTTGTTGAGTTTCAGTCGTTAGTGGTACATTTTCTCGTTCTTCTCGAGGATCAACGGCGTGTTTTGGACTTAGTCATATAGGGTATTATTCTCTGGGTCTTCGAAGGTCGTCTCATGTCGAAAAAGCAAAGATAAAATTGTGTCATGTGTAACGCACAAGTGTGAACCCGGTGATAGTCAACTAGCGTGAGTAAGTACGCAAGAGAAAAGAGATAGAGAGCGTCTTCCGCCCTTCTAACAATAATTACTATTTCCGTTCCATCCTCACGAAAAGTTACTGAATAGAATTTATTTTTCAAATGTAGCTGTCACAGCGTTACCGCCGAAGTTGACCTTTTTGTCATACAAAATGAAAAATGCATAACACTTTGTAACGAATGATAAAACAAAAACCCTAAAAGGGACTAACTTATCGGTTGTTGTACAACTCAACAAATGCTGGAACAAAACTCCTTCTATATCTTTCATGAAGAGGGGCCACAGGGGCTAGTTTGGGGATTTTAAGGGATTTCTCTCGCTGGGGTCTGATACGTATAGGAGAATAGGGGGGTGGGAGAATATTACGTAAACGGGGAACAGATAGGGTTTTAATACCGAAATCGATGCTAAGGCGGGTTCGTCTCTCTTCCAGGGTAGCCAGCTTGAACCTTTTTAGTAGGTAACTGTAAGGCACTTTACCCTCCCCGTTTATAATCATGAGGGCCCCATTACTCTCCAGAGAGTAATGTTCGAACTTTGAAAAAGTGACACACAGTCAAATCGCAGCAACTCTAGCTCCACCAGCGGATACCCCTACCGAAACTCAACCAATCGCAGAGCAGAATTATTTTGCTCTGACCAATCGTTAACGAGCACTGGCTAGAATTGCTACGTCCGCCACTGCACGCAGCGAACAAATCGAGCTGGGCGGCGCTGCGACGGAGGCCCATTTGTGATGCATGGGAAGGATAGGTCTTCGCATTACTCTTTAGAGCTATTTTGCTCTGATGACGCCAATCTGTTCGTAAAAGGTCGAAGTTATTTTACAAGAGCAGAAGATATATATTGTAATTTGCGACATTTTAGCGACGAAGTACTTTTTTATTAGTACTTTAAATCATATGTACATGTGTGGAGTTGAAATTTTCTATCTCATCACCTAAGAAGTTATATTATCCAACTACTCTTTTACGATATAACACACATCATTCGGATATGTTAGTCGTTTGTATACCGTAAAATAAAATAGTTGCAGCATGAATTTAGCGAAATAGTAGTAATAGTACCGAAGATCGTGACACAAATGAGTGGCAATTTCACTTTTTAATTGCTGCAGCACATCTTCGAACTGGGGACACTGGAGAGTGATAAACGGAGTGACTCTGGATTTTGTTTACCGCATTCTGTCCTTCACCTTGAATATAAGTTTATTGTTGTTGTTTTTTTGTTGTTTTTTATACTTCGTCCTTTTACTCTGGCTTGTGATGAGTAGATGAATAGGTGTTATTTTATCAGCTGGCGTATAGTCCGAAGGACAAAGCAATCATACGACAAAATAGGACCTGTCGATAATATAAATCATACTGTTTGCTTTTTTCCGTACGTGTGCTGTGGGGGAGTGGAGGGAGGGGAAATCCGGAATATTAAGACTTGCGTAACTTTGGAATGGGTGATCAGATTCGAATGAAACCTAATAACTAAGTAGAAGACATGTCTCTGATGCCCCATTTCAAGTCTGGATCCGGAATATTGAGACGTGCATAACTTTCGAACAGGTGATCGGATTCGAATGAAACTTATTTACTGAATAGAAGACATGTCTCTGAGTCTCATGTCAAGTCTGCAGCGGATTCGGCTGGGGGGAGTTGGGAGGTGGGGGAGATTGGAAATCTTGTGAAACGGTTATAGTGGAGGGATTGGGGTGGAACCTGCTGGTAAGAACAAGCATCTGCTCTAGATATATCGTTTACACAACCGGAATGGATCCGGACCCTTTTGGGTGGTGGTGGTGGAGGGGGGGTTTCCTGGAATTCCGGTGATGGCGATTTTGGGGACTTTCACGACGAATGGGCGCATCAGGGACCCGATCAAACTGACTTAGAAACAGCAATTTCCTCAATCCGATCATCGTGGATGGAGGGGGAATCCGGAATATTTAATTATGCGTAACTTTTGAGAGGGTGATCGGATTCCGGTGAAATTTAGTAGCTGAACAGATCACATGTCTGTGAAGTTCTTTCTCGTATCCGGACCGGATCCAACAACTGTGGAGGGGGGTCCGTAAAATTTGTGACCCGCTTAGACTGGAGAGATTGGGATGAAACTTGGTGGGGGACTAACAAATGAATGGTCGAGATAGATCATTTACAAAACCGGATTGGATCCGGGCACTGTGGGGGGGGGGGGAGTTGAATGGAAGAGGGGGGGGGGGTCCGGGATTCCGGTGATCGCAAGTTAAGGTGCTTCCAGATGTGCTGGGACGATAAAACGAGGAAAGATTGGCTTATCGGACCATTTCTCAGAGTTCTCATGTTGTAGAATGTAGAATAGAATAGTAATTTATTTGCTCACACTTTCACGGTTATCAAACCAAAATTAGTGAGTACTGTCATGCACAAATTTATCGGTATAACATATACATTCAAAAGCACGTACAAATGGTCAAAGGCTATTTAAAATTTCAACAATCTTTGGTATAAAACTATTTTGGTAACGGCTGTGTTTGGCCGCTACTGGTTGGAATATTGGGACTTTCGTTGAGACTGCTTGCTCTTGCCTTTCCCTTACATTGTTGTATGGGGGAGGGAGAAACTCATTGTAGATGGGGTCGAAATAGTTTTTTTTTTTTTTTACCAATTTCGAAGCATAGGTTCAGTCTGCGTTTCTCCAGTGTACCAATTGTGTACGTGCTTAGAAGAAGGGAGTAGGGTACTTTTGGGTCTTTATGAATAAT
This sequence comes from Branchinecta lynchi, assembly GCA_023053575.1. Taxonomy (NCBI): domain Eukaryota; kingdom Metazoa; phylum Arthropoda; class Branchiopoda; order Anostraca; family Branchinectidae; genus Branchinecta; species Branchinecta lynchi. The sequence goes on from JAKZAP010000018.1 coordinate 9,149,929, forward strand.
ATGGAAAGCGCGTTTTTGGATTCTTTCAATACGTGAGTTTTGACCACGTATTGAAAGGGAGAAGAAGGGAGTAGGGTACTTTTGGGCCTTTATGAATAATATGGAGAGCGCCTTTTTTGGATTCTTTCAATACGTGAGATTTGATCTGCAGTTAGGCCAAAATGCCACACTGCACATGCGTACTCCATTAATTGTCTTATGAAAGAGGTATAAATCCTGAGGATGTGAAGACTTGGGACATTATGCTTTGATAAAAGCTTTAACATGTGCAGGCTTGAGTTTGCCTTACGGAGTATTTCTACATTTCTACTGTATTATCTTCCCAATCTAAAATTTCACTAATAATTACTCCAAGGAGTTTTAGTGGGTTTTTTTACAGCCAAATTTTCAATGAGCTTTGGTTCAAATTGCGGGGGTGATTTTATAAAATAAATAGTTAAAACAGCGCTTTTTTCTTGGTTAACCTGCATATCGGACAAACAAGCTTCATTTTGTATGTCTACAATGACTACTGCTGCTGAACTTTTAAGATGACGGTAGTATACTTCAATAGTACTGTAAATAGTCTGGTGTAAATAGTCTTTGAGTTAGTCGTGTTGGGGGGGGGGCGAAGGTGTTGCGACACTTGAAATATCTCATTATTCAAACTTCGTATGACGATTCTCTGGCAAAGTACAGGCCATGTTATAGATGGGTCTTTTAGATATTAGAGGCAGAGGAGGGGGTTTCGAGATAAGGGTAACAAAAAGGTATATTTTTATAAATTAATGAGATTGTCTTGTAAGGGGTAAGGAATCGAAATAAGGAAGGGCAAGGAAAGGAAGGGGCTGAATCAATATCTGAACTTAGTCTTTTGCCTGACATATGATTCACCCAGAATTCGTCCTAAACTGGAAATGTGGTTGAAGCTCAAAATTATTTCTGAAGCCGATTAGAGATTCGGTATCGGGGTAAGGAGACATGCTGAATTGAATTTTGAACTTCATTTCCTTGGCAGATAAGCTGGCAAAATTTGCGAAAACCCGGAAATTTGGATTGAAAGGTTCTCCTCTGAAATTTCGGTGTAAACAAACTTGCTGAATAACATTATTTTTTGTACATATTCAAGCGGTGGGTTGTGGTGGATAAATAACAAAATGTTAAAGGTGTCTGGCGAAGACTCGAAAATGTACAAGATCCAATTGTCTGGATCAAGAAGTCTAATAAATATCAAATTTTTGGGATCTCGTCGAAACCTTTGGTCTTGCTAATCTAGCCAGTGCAAGAAAGCTCTATTTTTTCTTTTCAAGTCTTCCTAAGTATTCTTCAAAAGTAAAATGGTAGCTTGTGTATTGTCTCCACGCTAGTGTGGCGCTGTTACAGACTAGCTACAGAGCTGGAAGCTCGGTAACTGCGTATCAGCTACGGAGCACCATTTGATTTTTTCGCAAGCTATTAGTAATGCTCAATCTGCATGATCAGTGTAGTCAGAGCGCCATCAGTGAGAGAATATTGCCCTACGTCCATGTCTTAATTTGTACTTCCTGCTTGGCCTAGAGATGGCGCGGCAGGTATAAAGTGTGAAAACGTTTTATGGAATCAAGGAATTGACAAGGTTTATCGAAAAGAAATGGAGGGTTAAGAGCAATATGTAAGTCAGTCTAAAACAAGAGAGTTTGTAAATGGATTTTTACCGATGTTGTCTGAAGTCTAGGCACGCCGGGAAAAGATAAACACATTTTTTTTCATGTTAATCTTGTTGAGGGGTTATCCACTCGCCGGCACCTGCTGAACCGCCGGCACCGACCGAAAGCAGATGGAATGGCACCGGTGCCAGCCGTAGTCAGGTTATTCTTTATTTTACACAAAATCACAGTAAACAACTTGTAACAAAAAACATAAAAACTAAACGATACATCTTCAAATAAACCAGTCACCCGAGAACCCGGGCGTCCAGGTTGTCCCGGGGGTGACCACGAAATCTACACACGCGACTCCGCTTCTAAATATGCTGACTTTAATGCTCTAACTCGTGGCCTGGCACATGGTAACTGGTGCAGGCTAGTGTCAGCCGGTGCCGCACCGGCTGGGGATCACGGCACCGGGCACTTGCTTTTACTCGAGAGTGGCAACCTCTCTAATCTTATTCGAATCGCTAGACGTCAGTCTGCGGCGAGGAATTGATTACTCGACTGGTTAGCATACGGTACACCAGGGTTGCCAAGAGCTCGACTCATAAAACTTTCACAATTGCTGACAAAAAGGTGCTTTTTGACACCTCGATTTTTTTCTTTGCATTCCGCTACACAACGCGCAAATTTGAATGTTTCTTTAAATTCGTACAGTTCCCCGCATCTGGTGCTGTGTTTCCTAACTATTGTTTCTAAGGTATGACTCTTAAAGGAACCTCCGCACTACTTACTCTTCATCTTTCATTATTTTAATATATATGAATACTTTAAAACTAGGCTGTACTCGAGGGGCTACCAACTGTCGGGCACACTCAATTGTCGGGCAAACCTGTACCCCAATATTGGGAGTTGATAACCCCTCGGCTGTGCTTTCAACAAATAACATACGGGTTTGGCTGCTTTAAGCGTTTTCCGAGACCCGCTGACTTGTAGCGAAAACCTCGGCGAAAACAGGGAAACAATTTACATAACCGGTTTTTCTGATGTAAAAACTTCTCGCAGAGATCGGTCGACATCGTGATACACATCGAAGGTAGCAAAACGCGGCAAGTGAGAAAATCAGCGTGGTTTAGCTAGAGGGGTTAGAATGCACCGTACGAAATTGGGGTCTCCGGGTGAGAAATATAATGAGTGGTTATGGAAGAAGCAGGGCAGGCGCCCTGCCACCCTACCCCCCCCCCCTTGAGTTTTGGCTAGTGTCGCCCCTGACTACCTCTATTTTCTTTTTGGGACTTATGTTGTTTTATTTATTTTTCCCACTTTTTAACCACTGCGCGTTCAGTTTTCAAATATTTTGGGTACAGCCATCGCGTCGCAGAGGGGGAAGGCTGGATAGAGTGACAACTGCCAGCAGGAATCGCTAATTTCACGTGGAAAGTAATGGTATTTCGAAAAATGAAATTTCCGAGCTATTCCATCTTGAAGGGATCATTTCTCGAAGAGATGTGCTTTAACCTTGGTCAGCGAATAGGTACAGGACTCTCATTCATATTCATTCCTTTCATCCGTTTTATTTGTATACACATATTACAAATAAGATATATATTCAGAGAAAAGATCCCCTGAGGAGGCTATCTTGAGAGGGGGGGGGGGAATCCAATGCCTATAGTCTACACTAGCCTTTATTACGGATAATCTGATTACATACTAATCATGCGCAGTATGTCAATAGTATGTCGCAGTGTGTCAGGTAACTGCACATGTGTATAAATATTTGCGTAAAAAAAAAGAAAAGTGCAAGACATCCAATAGAGGGAAAAAAGGTACAAGACCAAATACTTTTTCATAATGGGGAAAGGAAAAGAAAGTGAGAATGGAAGACAGAGTTAGGGACAATAATGACGATAGAATACAGAGGACGGGAAATAAAACCAATACTGTTTCCCCAGAACTGAGTGACCCGATCGGGCACTGGTGAGGGTCAGGCTTGCTAAAAATGAAACACCGGGAGATTCATTTCGCCTGTTCCACAGAATGCACCTATTTTGTTGACCTATCTACCTATCCTATCACTATTCTTGTAGCCCGTTTCTGTCTGTTAAAGGACACCTGAATGAAGAGTACCAAGTATCATCCCTTTCTGTATGACTTCCGTTAACATTGCCTGCAGAAAACCCAATCAAAATATGAAATAGTGTTTCCAAGCTATGGTTTTTGCTCCATTTTGCATCTTTCCTTATTTCAGCACCGAACAATTTTTAGAAATGAAGAAATGTCTCCAATCAACCCTTCTTCTCGAATATTTTTTAACCAGTTAAGCCCAAACGTATGTCTAGAAGAAATTCCAATACGATCCGGCCAGCGCTGTACAAGATTTGAATGAACTGCGCTTTTTGTCTTGAAGTCTGCATGTGCAAACCTCCAGAAATGGACATCCCTATTTTGAAAACGCAAGCTCAGGAGAAGAATGTTCTCTGTGGCCATGTCTGTAAATGCATCTACATGGTGTGTTCAAGTATGGTTTCATTGTGCAGGTGTCCTTTAATGATAGGGATCCCTCAGTAGCTCAGTGGGAGAGCGTTGGCAGCAAAAGCCGAAAGCCGTGGGTTCAATCCCCCACCCCCCAAGGAGCATTTTTTCTTTCAGTTCACTAGCCTCCACACACGCAACCACCGGGAAGTTTAATTTCCTGCTATCACTCCCTCGTTTCTCCTTCTAGCCTGGTCGCCGCGTTCCTCGGAGCAACCTTGGCGACCAACCTAGTTCACTTTGGTTACAAAGGCTTCTGGGATCGTGGAGGGGTTTTGAAGGCGTTAGAGAGCGTTGCTGCAGATGCTGAAGGGAGGGAGGATACATCTATCATGTTCCTTACAATGCTTTTCGTTTCGCCAATGAAAACGTAAGTAGTTTTTTATCCTGTGGTGGGGCCAGGTTGAAGAGTTTGCGGGCTTTCGGTGCTAGCTTCGGAAGATTTTTATTTGTTTATTTATTGTCTTCTTTTATTGATCACCAGAAGCCATATTGATGCGTACTAATCACTCTAACATACGCACATTGTTTTTTGGTGTTTTACATACTCCGCTTTTAAAATAGCGGGTCAGAAATAAATTACTTACTTTACTTACAAGAGTAAACACTGAAAGTTAAATTAACGAACCACAAGTTCATCGTTCCATTTTCTCCATAGAGGCAGGGAAAGTTGTAAAATTGGAGAACGGAGGAATCAGATTATGTTCCGAACTCATAAGGCGATCTTAAGTGGCAACACTGCCCTCGACGCTGACTTTCGTTTTCGTAAAAAGAAAACAGTGTTTACAAACATAGCCGAGGCGCCAGAACCTCGCGGAAGTCGATATATATTTGTGTTTGTCTCACTTAGGTATTAATGGCGCATACAAATTATTTGATGTTTTAGCCTTTTCTAATTGTACCCAACATAGTGTCGGACACTTACCAAGTCTGTTTCGTGCTGCGATCGGTGTAGAACATGGAAAGAGCAGACCTCTGCAAACAAGACCAAAGGTGTCGATGGGATCCCAAAAATCTTAAGATTGATCCAGACAATTGGGTCTTGTCTTCGCCAGGCTAATCATCAGAGAACACCAAGTTCAGATATTCTATCTACCTATCTATCTATACCTCTATAAGCCATATCTATTTTGACGATACTTCCTGCTTTACTACTACCAAATTTGCGGTTTCGCCCGAATTCGAGCGAACTACTAGTCAGCAACAAAAGAAAATTCAGAAACGAATCCAGCGTATCTCATAAAGAACATCTAAAAAACTTCAAATAAATCTTTGACTAAAAAAAAAATGCGGGTACCCGGATCCCGGACTAATTATTTGTCCGGGTAGAAAATGATTGTCATATGCGGACACAGCGTCTCTTCTTACCCCTAAATCTATCATCTAATCAACTTCAGATAAAACTCTTGCTTTTAACATATTTTCCGGTTTTGACCGGATTCCAGGCGAACTAGTTGTCCGACGAGAAAATGGTTTCAACATGTCTCCTTACCCCGAAATCAAACATTTAATCAACTTCAAATGAAACTTTTACTTCTAACCAACTTTACGGTTTTGCCTGATTCCGGACGAACTACTTGTCCAGCCAGAAAATAGTCTTCTTACCCCTAAATCAAACATTTAATCAACTTCAAGTTAAACTTTTACTTTTAACAAACTTTCCGGTTTTTGCCGGATTCCGGACGAACTAATTGTCTGGCGAGAAAAGGATTTTCACATCATGGTCAGAATGTCTTCTTACCCCTATATCAAACACTTAAAGTTTTACTTTTAACAAACTTTCAGATTTTTGCCAGATTCTGGACGAACTACTTGTCCGGCGAGAAAATGATTTTCACCATCGTGCTCAGCATGTCTTCTTACCCCATAATCGACTATCACATTAGCTGTTTAAAAATATTTTGTTTGTCCCTTAATTTGAACTCCCTCCCCCACCCCCAAATATAGGGCTTCAGGGCCCATCTACGAACTCGACCTTACTCTTGGCCCAAAGAATCGTCACACCAAGTTTCATCAAAATATCTCATTGCCTTCGAGAGTTATCGTGCTCACAGACGGACGGACAGGCAACTTTTGCGATGTCATAGGTATCCCTCCACTTACGTTTTGGGATCCCAAAAACAGGTACAGGATGCCTTGCTATTTGCTCCACCCCCGTGAATGAAACAGAATTCCGACTGTTTTTCCGACCCCTGTACTTACCAACTCTTTGAAATTGGGCTTTCTATTCTGTATAGCCTACACTGTAAAAAGTTTCTCTGTATAAAGATTAAAGTTAACTGCTGTATTTGCTACTCGGATTATTCTTATCTCTATTTGGTATTGATCTTATTTGCGTAGAGATAAGAATAATCTGAGTAGCAAATGCTGCAGTTAACCTTAATCTTTATACTGAACAAACTTTTCACAGTGTTGTATTTTTTCCCTTTGTCGTTGAACGAAGTTGCTGCGTTGCTAAATGCCTTTCTTCTAAACACCTGCTGACCATGGCGAAATTGTTTTTGCGCTACCTTCCGTTTCGGCTTTTGCGGATTTATTTCCGCTACCAGGTTAACCCAAATAGCTTGAGCGTAATTATTTGCGCCAGCGTTTTTCTCTCGCATGGATTTGCCCCTTTTCGGCTTTGTTTTGTGCAGCCAATAATCGTTCAAAGAAGAAATAGAAGTACGTGGGCGGACTAGAGAAATAGAAGTAAGTGGGTGAACGGCATTTGTAATGATTAATTTGCTCACGATTAATGTATTTTGATGTTCCACACGCGGTCCTTGTGATTTAGTCTTTATTTATACAAGTATACTAAGGGTGGCGCAAATAGCAAGGCATCCTCTAAATTAAAACGCTTATGTTGACCACGGTACGCTGCAAACAGGACTCCTTTCTGAGATTTACCTTTCTTTCTTTCTTCTACCAAACGAACGAGTGTAAGTGGCCACGACTCCACTCAGCGACGTTAGCATTAGAAAAGTATAGGTTTGATTTTGATTTTGAATAGTTTTCATTTTAGGTTTGATTTTTTAATAATTTAATTTTTTGTAAAAAAATAAAGGTGAAACTATTATATAACTATAAGAATAGAACAGTAAAAAAAATAGAATTTTGAAGTAAAAAATGGAATGAGTCATTGCCACACTTGTGTCACTGAGAGGAGAAAGGAAAAACACTGATAGGCAAAACTCGTCTATACTTTCAGTATCTTAAGATCGTACTTTTAACTAGTTCTGCAAGTTGAAAATATAGATGGAGACAAATCCTAGGACTGTTTGTGTATTTTTCGGACGCAGATATGTCCTTCTTTTTGGGAGCAAATATAGAGAAGCATAACTTTAAAAGCGGCAAGTTTAATTTTGAACAGGATCGTAGTGAACCAAAAACAAATGGCTATCCACCCTATGCAAGTAGTATCATCCTATAAGTAGTAAATGTAGTAACTCATTCATCTTTTTCTTCTTTTTCCTTTTTTTTATTTCGACTTTTCGGGCAAACAAAATTACATACCTGTTTACTTTCGCCATCGAGTAAAGAATGTGCTTGACAAACTTAAATTCGATCATGCTTTTTCCATGGAATATTTTCGCTTTTATTTGCTTTTTTCTGAATTGTGTCAGGTTGCGTTACTGCTTAAACGAATTAAGATGTACACACGGTGGTGTTGGTGGCTGGATGGTAGTGTTGAATCCTGTTTTAGACCGCGAGTGGTGCAATCTGCCGGTATGGTTAAGTAGCCATAACCGAGGGATAACTCTCTTGTTGGGTGCCACTGAACAAGCCTCCGTGGACCAGGGGCGCCATGACTGGGAGGGGGGGACGCCCCGCCCCCCAATGCTGTCGGCCAGTCGGTAAAAAATAACCGAGTCAGCGCGAAGCGCCGCGATTTTTCCAAAATAGTCTTTTTTTCTGAAAAAAGTCTATTTTTTTCAAAAATGTCATATTTGTTGTTGTTTTTTCGTTTTCATTTTTTCTGCAGAAAAAGTCGGTAAAAATTACCAGGCGGTCGGTAAAAATTACCAGCCAGTCGGTAAATGCCTCGTCCCCCCCCAAAAAAAAACATTTTGGTTAGTAACGCCTCTGCTGTGGACACCGGCTTGGCACCGGGCACTGACTGGACAGCTATTTTGAGAGTGAGCAATCCCTCGGACGTAACCAACAGTAATAACAGAAATTCTGTTTCTAACTTGCTCTGCACCAGTAGGCCTTTCTCGCTTGCTCGCGCGGTATTGTCTGTATTCGTTTGCCTAGAACGGGTCTATATTAATTATATTATTCTCACGAAAACGGTCCAGAAATATTGTTTTTTAGGAATACTCATACTTGTCTCCTGAATTAGGTTGTTAGCGCTTGCTCACTTCGCTCAAAAATACTTGTTTTTTTATCGCGAAAAATTTAAAATAAATGCGCGGCGTCTTTAAATGCTTAGAAATCATAGTGAGCGTGTTCCACCCTCCTTACCGTAGTTACTACGCATGATGTCACAAATTTTGGCTTCTTGGCGTCAAGGCTGGAACGTAGTTTTCTATTTTCGCCAAAATATCACTCCACGGGGTAATCCAGCCAATCACGTTACAGGGATCTGTGGTTGCCATTCTTACTACGCTCCCGATGATGGTAAGCAAATAGTTACTGTTAGTTACTATTTCGATAAGACTGGGACGGTCAGCGTAGTAACTTTTTGTGAGGTTGGAACGGAAATAGTAACTAATAGTTACTCTTGTTAGAAGGGTGGAACACCCTCAGTGTAGGCTAACAAGCGCCGGCCAATGGAGAGTGACCTACTTCTGTTTCGAAATCAGGGTCGGCAACGCCTGTTCGCTAACGTCCCAAGACAAAACACAAATTATTGCCACCGGCAACCCTGGAAAATCTTGACTAGCGCTGAAAAGCGAAAAATTTAAATAAAATGATTCACAAGGCTAATTGTAAAAAGGAAGATTTCAGAGGTAAGTAGACCACGTAAGTAAAAGGGTGTGAAAACAGTGCAAGAGGCGTCCTTTAACAAAACTGATAATTTATTTACAACCCGCACGACTGAAAACGTTAAACGATGCAGAATGACGAAACGTTATACACTGTATTCTTTTTGTTCACACAGTGACTAAAAATTGAAGAGAACAGTCATATGGGAATTTGTCAATAGTTGCGTTTTTGCAGTTACCATGGTATCTGTTACCACTGTAACTGGATCTGCAATTAGTCGTTTGTGCAGTTATCGTGGTATCTGATATACGGTTGCTCTGCAAAAACGACAGTTGCCGAAATTGCGCTTTTCGAAGTCACGACAAAAGAAAAACTGAAATCCAGTCACATCACTAAGTGCCTAACTTCTTTGCCAACAATTTGACAAAAATGGATGCAAGTGAGATGATTTTTTCAGATACCACGGTCCTACCATGGTACCTGAATATCAGATACAACGATGACTGGCCAGATACCACGATAACCGCAAAAGCGCCTTTTGACCGTGGTATCAGATACCACGACAACTGCAAAAACGACTTTAGACCGTGGTATCAGATACCTAAAAACGCAACTAATGAAGAGCTGATTTAGGGTGTAGCGGGCTGGCAGGGCAGGATGTTAGTGGGGGTCGAGAAGATGTGAGTAGGATTTTGAATCTTTCCAGATTGCATCGAGTCACTGGAACAGGACCGTATAGATAGATACTTTAATTTTAGCCGTTAGGCCATACACAAAATCATATATTTTTAAACACTTCGAGAGAGCGATTATATAAACTCACATGTAAAACGCTTTAAACTCCCACTACTAATAACTATTTACATCTCTTTAACGCTTCTTTGACAAAACTTGTAACTGCAATTATCGCTGACCGTGAAGATGACTTTAGGATACCAGGAAAGAGCAACCCATCTTCACCAAAAAATCTTACTCTCAAATCCGAGAGCCCCTTGCATCTTGACAGGAAGTGAGACAGATTTTCCTCTTCCAAACCACATAACGAGCAAGTATAACCTGACTTTGGGTTTCGGGAATTTCTTTCAAATAATTGAACCCTACTCTTAAGAAGGGGACTGTTCGCTCGGATCTGGAACCACAAACGCAAAGTTTAGCGGAATAAGGCCGAGGTACGACAGTTTAGTTACCCGTGACCTACTCACTTAGATAGGCTTGAAGACCCAATTAAAATGCGTTAGCCTACTCTACCTGCTTGTGCCTCTATGCTTGAGGTTTAGAATATGCAACTGTAAACGATTGCCGGATTTTTGTTTTTGTCACATAGGATAGCGGGCTTTCTTCAGCATTGAATATTCTGAACGTGGCCACTTGAGTTCAGGTGAAAAAGTAAAAAAAATTCCCTTAGCAGAGTCAGAATAATTCAGTGTAAATTCGTAACTGTGGTAAAATATTTATAGCGTCTGTAAGGCCCCAGTCAAGTGAAAAAATGCAAAGATCTTCTCAGTGTCCGAAAAGGCCGATTCCTGGAGATATTGTAAGGGCAATTCCTGGACCTGGTGGTCTTCAAGCATGGAGGAAGACCGCGGGAGAGCGTGCAAACTTGGGTAAATCAAGAGGAACTTGAATGGAATCCTACGTTGTTCACAGATTAGAATTCTATTTTATAACTGCAGTATTGAATCAGATTCAAATATTCTTGCAAAAACTTGAATGTAGTTCCATTTATGATTACAGTTAAAAACCTAAAAGGCTTGAAACGTTGATCTAAAAGTATGTAAAGCTTAAAATTATCAACCTAGAAATTCAACATTAAGAAGTGTGGTACAAATTGAATGCTTCCAAGTTACGACAGTCTAACACAAATTGTGCCAAAATTTGCGCCGCAACTTTTTTGTTGCAACCCTATCGTGTTCGTGCTGGAGAAATCCACCAATCAGCTTCACCATGGAAATATATAGACATACCAACGAATTCGTCATGTAAAACCGCAGGGGAATGACGGAGGACCAATGGGGAAAAAAAAAATGAGGAAGGGCAGGACCCCTCGAGGAGTTACCCACTCTCGATTTAGTGTACAGCAAGTGCTCTATGCCTGCACCGACAGCCGGTACCGGTTGTCACGTTTTAGAATTAAAGCAAGCATGTTTGGAGTGGAATCACCTAATTTATGATTGGCACTGCTGGTTTCGGCCCATGGCAGGAAAGGGTGTACGGCAGGCAGCAAGTTTCGGGGAGTGGGTAACCCCTCGGGACCCCAGTTGTGGTGTGAATGTTCTTCTTCTTCCTTGAAAATTTCCATGTTCAGAGCCTTATTAAGTAACAAGTAAAGCAGCGTTCACAAGTATGCCTAGCCAAGTACAGATGCCTAGGCACATGCCCAAGCTAAGCCAGGCACCGAGTTCTAGAGCCTGGAACTCCCTGCAAGCAGGGACCCATAAATTTCCTGTAATGATTCGCCATTCGGGGGGCTTGTCAATAAGAGATTTCTGATGCGCTCTTGACCGAGCGTCAGATAGTTCGAGAAATAACCACGGAGATAAAGTACCCGACTATCCAGATAGACACGTTTTTCGCAGCTGTTGTGCTGAACTAAGAATATTTCTCGGTAATGGAAGAGTATTCTGGATCTTTTATCCTAGCTTAGGTACCTGGTGGCATGCTGGCAATTTTGTCTATCTGAGCAAGAACGCCGATTCGACCCAAGCGGAATTTTTGGAAACTAGGTGAGGCTCGGGCAACATAGCAACATAGAAGCATAGGAAATGACAAGCCCCCTGAATGGCGAGTCATTACAGGAAATTTATGGGTCCCTGGTGCCAGGCCCAAAATCTTTGCCTAAGCACGGAACTGAACGGTGATGCTAAGCACGTGCCTAAGCATCGGTACTTGGCTAGGCATGCTTGTGAATGGCCTTAAGAGGCGTGAAAGGCTATCAGCATAATCTTTATTTATCTATTTGTTCAGAAACATTCAACGAAATATAAGCTTTGGCCTATTACTGCTGTGAGACTGCTTTGGTGGAACTGGTTTGGGCTTTTCGTTGAGTTAAACAAAAATAGTATTGTAGCAGCAATTTATAACTTCTCTTTTGATCGTTTTAGCCACGTGCATAATATTCATCAAGTTCATCACCTTGAAGCGCTTGAAGGGAAAGCGTTTTATGACGATCCCATAATGTGGATGTACAACGCGACTGCCAAGAAAAAACTGTCAATGCCTTATACGTACGTCGCAACCCAAACTAATGCCTTGTTCTTCTCTGAGATTGATAAATTTGTACCTAAATATTTCAATTATTGCGATTGCCTATTTGGACATTTTAGTGTTCCGCTCCCAGCTGAGAAAGCTCTTTCAGCAAATTATTTTGTGATCTATAAACACTGTAGTATATCGTGAGTTTTTCTGTTTTTGTTATTACACAGGTATGGTATTCGAAGTTAAAATCGGCTTTGTGTTTATGTTTTTATTGGTAGGCTAAAAGGTAGCATCTCACAGTTTGGGTAGGTCGTACTGCGGATAGTTGTCAATCTGGCCATAAGTTACGCTTCTAAATTTATATAAAATAATCAGCGTTATTTTGTGCTAAAAACCTGAAGCCATCTTGGGACGGACGTCTGAGAGTTAAGCTTGAGCTGAATAAATACAGTTTTCAAGATTTGTGATACGTGGATTCCTTCGTTTAGTATTCCTGATTCGTCTAAGTTTTTGTTTTTATGTCTTTGATGTTTTGGGACAGCAAACCCCCACAGCCGCCTGTATACCCCAAGACCATGTCATTTTTTTTTTGCGTTCCCTTGTAATTATAGCAGTATTTACTTCAGTCGTTTTGCGGCTATCAGGTTACGCAAACCGATCAACCATAAAAGAGCAATAATTACAATCAGCAAGTTCTCAGCAATACAATATTACGTGGGAACTAAGCATAACAATACCTGATCAAGTAGAAACCTGCAAAAAACAGTCAACAAAGTACCGAAAAGATTTTTCCTCTCTTTTACAAAGACGAAAGGGTCCATCTTCTTTTTACGTCAGCCCTAGATTCGATTGGAGTTAGTAAGTTATGTATAGGCTATGTAGATGGCATGAGGCCATACCACATCGCGCTGTCTGCAGTGCAAACCTTTTGTATCCGTTTACAGCCTATTGTTCTAATTTAACATAAAATCCTGTGCGTTAAAGGACCCGTCTTTCGTATAGTACTGCTTTACTCTATGTCCATAATCGTTCCATCTGTTCTCATTTATAAGATTTCCAACGTCCTCTGTCTTTTTTATTCACCCTAACGACACTACGCTGATTTTTGTATTTGCGTGTTTGGCCATTGTACGGTTGATCAGTTTTCCGATTCTTGCTTTAGTTTATTGGTCTTAGTTATACAGGTTTGTCCTTGTTTCTCGTCAAAACCAGTTGTTTTTGTTATTTTTTTACCGTGCAGTATTTGTTGTGTCTTGCACCCAGCTGACTGGACCGAATTGGTAACGTTCGCACCGTCAGAATTTTCATAACATTCATTTCAGCAGATATTGAAGGTTCACTTCCGACATCGAGGTTGATATCGGAAAATAATACGAGACTGTCATTGAAAATAACCTATCCGAGCCGAAGGCGTGGTATGTTATAAAAAATATTTACCGAGCCGAAGGTGAGGTTGATATTTTTAAATGGCATCGAGGTTGTCGTTCCGATGTTAGCCGAGATGGAGGTGTTAACTGTTATAACTTTTTCGAAAGGCTGATTATGACATCGCATCATCCTCTCTGGAGGCTGATACGACTTCATATCATCCTCTCTGGAGGCTGATATGACTTTATACCATCCTCCCTTATCTACCGCTAACTTTCTGTGTGATGATTATCGTAATATAATTAACCGTGGGTCATAGGAGGATATGCGTTACATACCTGTTCGATGAAAGCTATAACAAAGCTCAATATCTGTAGACGTTAAAGAATATTTCCGTTATGACCTTTAACACCTAAAGGCTGATAACATAATTTTTCTGTAACGTCAACAGATAGTGTGAGATCTCGTATTGGCTGAGACTGCGCATCCTTGTGGAAATGTTATGATACTTCTGGCAGTGTCAGATTCGCAAGTGCCCGATTGGTTAATCCGGTGCAAGACCCGACCAGGTATATACCGCGGGCTGGAAGTTTACATCCACACGAACTGTAACATAAGCTACTCTAACTGGGAATGAGCTCGCCACTATCCAGCTACCACACAGTCATCTGTATACCACTTTTTGGAGTCGTAACCCATAGCTCTGGGAACCCCATTTGGACGGAATATTGTATTATATGCCGCTTTTCTTCGGTCAAGGACAATGGATATGTAGGCATATCGTCGGTGTCAAGCGTAAGCCACGTATCTCCCTTTTTTCAAAATTTTTCAGGAGGTGAAAAAAAAACATATTAACTTTTTCTCGTTAGTAGTAGCCTACAGCCCCCTATGTTAATCCGAGATACGTGGTTTCCATCTTGGTTGTATCTCCCAAACTATGAATCGGAGGCAATCGAGATACGCACCTTTCGACGCAGAAATTTTCGGCGAGTATAACTGTGTCAAAAAGTGGAAATCGCTAATTTGACCAGATACGTGGTTTCCGCTTGACTCCGACGATATGTTGCCTACGGCTACCTTCCATTCCGCCACCCCACAACCAGCTTTACACCATTTTTTGTATTCGTAACGCACTGCTCTGGGAAGTTTATTTGAGGTGCAAACGGATAAGTCAGCTACATTTTATTAGAGCTATATTTCTGGGAAGCCTATCGGACTGAATATAGGCTGCTAAACCAGGGAATGAGTTCACCACCAGTCATCCACCACAGCCAGCTCTGTTTTGGGGTCGTAATGCATGTACCTAGCTCTATGAACCATATCGGATTGAACATAGAGGCTACTAAATGTGGGAATCAGCTGACTACCATTCAGACGCCACACAACCAGCTGTACACCTCACCGTAACGCATAGCCCCTGGGGAGGAGTGTCTAATGATGTGGAATGCACAGTTATGTCCCCAATTTCACCATCCATTTAATACTCCGAAAACGATAGTCTTCCCCCCAACTGGGACCGTTTTGTGGATGACTTATAGACTGCCCTGCATATCATACGCTCCATTGGGATATTACGCTTTATGATTTTTTGATTAGAGTTTTTGTCTCAAATTTGTTGATCGATTGACGGCTGTGAGCAGACTGAGTGCTTTTATTGATGGGTAAACCGACGAATAAATGAAAATTTATCAAAATGCGTCCCCTATTCACTAAATGAAAATAAAAGCGAATGTTAAATTGAAGGGACTGTCGCAATGGCTAAATCGGGGGAGAAACTCGTATAAACAAATGCAATTTGAGAAATACGCGCATAAGTGGAAGCTATTAAAATTATGTCAGAATAATAAAGCCGAAATATTAGTTGAAGCCGAAATATTCTATCACTGAGTGTACGAATGAATGGTCGAGCTTGTTTCCCAATTTATTCTCGGTCTTCGCGCATGCATAGAAGGGTATACACTTCTCGCCTTTCTTTAAATATATTTTTTTCTTCTAGAACATCCAATTTATTTTACCATTCAAGTGAGGTGTTTGATTCCTCAACGAGGTTTGCCATTTTTTGGGGGGGGGAGGATGACGCTCCCTAAATTTCAAAATCTCCCTCTTTGGTGCTAGTTTTGCTCCAAAATGGGTTGGAAGGGGAACAAAAAAGCAATGACTTTACTTTGGAGTATTTTCGGAAACTACTTTAAATTTTCCTCAAAAAGAGGAATTTAATCACATTTTTTAGCCCGTGTAAGAAACCTGCTATTGGATTCAGGATTCAACAACTTTACTAAAAAAAAATCATTCCGGCTTGACGACCGGTTACACGCAAAGCACATACATGCTTGAAAGCGCAACCAGTACACATCTACTATCATATTCTAGTCAAACCTTCACTTATATAAACTAAAAATTTATTAATTAATTTGTCAATTTGTCCTCTCTCGTCTTCCAAATGCGGCCTGAATTGATCTTTGACACTTCCCCTCAAGGTTTACTGAAATGACGTAACTGCCTAAAGACACGAGTCTCTCTTGATTATGTGTCTTTTAACAGTGCTGAAATACTACCCTCAAAAGGGTATTTGTGGAAAGCGGTAAGAAAACTGTTCATTTGTTGTTTTAAACTTCACAGAATTTTAGCCACTCTGAGGATTTTACTCTGTCGAGAACCCCACTTAGAACTCCCGAGTGCAGTGGGGGAGCGCAGTATATTTGGACTTGGAAGCCTATAACGCCAAAACCTATAATTCCTTTGGCTACCCTCTAACCCTGGTCATTAGCGAGAGCTATGCGCACCTTAGGATACGAGCTTTGTAACCCTGATAACATGATGGAGGCTTCTTTGAGAGCTGTGGTAAAGACGACAGTCCCTACTCCCTAGCTTATGCCCACTGCCAGTCAGTTTGGTACTGAAAAGAGGTTGCGTATTCACTTCTCGTGAATGTGCCCGTATGGCAAGGCCTTATTGTGTTTGTAGCCCTTGTCTAAAGAAGGTATTGAAGAAGGCTAGTCTACTTCTTTAGAAGGCGTTAGGGTGAGAGAAGAGCCTACCTCTTATCTTCACGGATGAATTCAACTTAATTGAGTCGATTGGTATGGTGGAAATGGTAGAGAAACCAGTCCAGTCGGTAAGAAAGATTATTATGAACACGACTTGAGGCCTTTTCACCGCAAACTGAATTAAACCTTTAGAGCAACGAGAAGTGGGGTCTGAACCGCCCATTAACTGTTCATCAGGTTTGTTCATTCAACAACTTGTTCCTAAAAATACGGTGGATTATTAATTAGACTGTCAGAAATTTCATACAGATAACACATGGATGCGCAGTTTCAACAGACAACACTTTGGGATGTAATCTGTTGTGATTTTGGAAACTTGATGCATTCAATGTTATGCATGACACGGATTGCGAGGAAGAGCCGAAAAAGTATCTGCTGACTTTTTGTGTCGTCATGAAATCGGAAAAGTCAGAAGATGTATGTGTTTTCGGGAAGTTTTGGGCTCTTCCCGGCAATGCGTGTTGTGCTTAACGGTTTTAGAATCACAACAGATTGCATCCCAGGTGTTGTCTGTCGAAACTGCGCATCCTTTGTTATCTGTTATGAAACTTCTGACAGTGTAGGAAATAATATAGAAACCTAAATACAAAAAACTGAAATAAATTAGCCACTGCTGAATATTTATTTATTTATAGTTAAATTATGCATACAACGGATATGTCAGCTACGATGCTTTGGCAGCGATATTTCGTTTTGTGCGTTATTATACGTTTCAATGTCAGCTTGGGCTCAAGGAATATTTATTTACTTGTATCTTCTTCATACAGCAGCTATCATGTAACTATTTTTACCGTGGTCTTGTATTTTGCCGTTGCCAGTGACCTGGTCGTCAAGCGAATACAGGCTGTAATAGGTCAATGTACTAGTCACCAGAGTAGGGTTTTAAAAACGCCACTATAACACCCTGCTCGACAGGTGTCAAATTAACTCACGTAGCACAGCACTTGTCACCTACTACTCACATAGTACTTATTAATTTATTAATATCGTAAATGAATTAGTTAAATAGAATTAGAGCACCAACGGTCGCGAATGTTCTTCTGCTAACGAGCTTGGATCCCTGCCAGCCCCCAGTGATCGATTTATATTACTATCAGTTGTTTTAAATTCAAAGAACCCGAACCTGAACCAATAAAGATGAAGGTTGCGTTCCACGAACTTAACAACTGTTAACTATCGTTAACTTTACTTCGGGGCGGAGCTAACTGCAGCTTTAACGATCGTTCACTATTCCCAGTTCTACAGTTGTTAACTATTTTGTAACTTTGCTCACCGACCATCGTTACAAAATAGTTAACAATCGTTAAGCTCTGGAACGGAAATTGTAGGTGGGCGTAGCTTAAATTTCGAAATCAGAAACGTGGAACGCAAAAAATTAGCAACTATTAACAATTTGTTAACGATCTTTAAGTTCCGGAACGCAACCGAATAGTACTCTCCAAAAGAAGGGATACAAAATACCTACTTTTTAGTATTGTATAAAAATTGTGGAGTAAAGGGGCATGATTGTTTTGTGAAGCGCCTCGAAGACGAGATTCAATACAAACAAGACCAAAGGTTTCGATTGGATCCCAAAAATCTAATACTTGATCCAGACAATTGCGAACGAACTACCATAGATGTCCAGAAAAAAAAAAAAGTTTAGAAGCAAATTCAGCGTATCTGCTTATCCGTATAAAGAACGTCTAATCAACTTCAAGTAAAACTTCTTATAAAAAAATCCGGTTTCAACCGGATTCCGAACAAGCTATATGTCCCGGTAAAAAAAAGATTGTCATATACAGATCCAGCGTGTCTTCTTACCCCTAAATATGTCATCTAATCAACTTCAAATAAAACTTTTGATTTTAACAAAATTTCCGGTTTCGGCCTGATTCCGGGCGAACAAGTTGTCCGGGTAGAAAATACTTTTCAAATAAGTGTTCAGCATGTCTTCTTGCCCCTAAATCGAACGTCTAATCAACTTTTAACAAACTTTCCGGTTTTGGCCGAATTCCGGGCGAACTTCTTGCCCTGCGAGAAAATGGTTTTTACCGTCGTTTTCATCATGTCTTTCTACCCCTAAATCGAACATCTAATCAACTTCAAATAAAACTTTTACTTTTAAAAGACTTTCTGGTTTTGGCCGGATTCCGGGCTAACTACTTGTCCGGCGAAAAAAATGGTTTTCACCATCGTGTTCGGCATGTCTTCTTACCCCTAAATCGAACATCTAATCAACTTCAAATAAAACTTACTTTTAAAAGACTTTCCGGTTTTGGCCGGATTCTGGGCTAACTACTTGTCCGGCGAAAAAATGGTTTTCACCATCGTGTTCAGCATGTCTTCTTACCTCTATATCAAATATCTAATCAGCTTCAAGTAAAACTTTTACTTTTAACAAATTTTCCGGTTTTGGCCGGATTCCGAGCGAACTACTTGTCCGACGACAAAATGGTTTTCACCACCGTGTTCAGCATGTCTTCTTACCCCATAATCGACTACCACATCATCTGTTTAAAAAAAAATAATTTGCCCCTTTTAAACCCCCTCCCTCACCCCTCAATGTAGAGCTACAGAACCCATCTACGAACTCGACCTTACTCTTGACCCAAAGAGTCCTCACACCAAGTTTCATCAAAATATCTCGTTCCCTTCGGGAGTTATAGTGCGCACAGACGGACAGACGGACAACTTTTGCGATGTCATAGGTATCCCTCCACTTAGGTTTTGGAATCCCAAAAATGACGTGTGCTGCACGGCACGAGACCTTGGCGCCGTCGTGGACAACCAATTGGAGTTGCGCACTCACAAAAAAGGTCGTTGCCGTAGCCAGTCAGACATTCAGGATGGTAGAAGAACTGTTGTTTTAAGCAAACCGACAGTCACACTCAAGTTCTTCGAAGTCCTTACGAGACCCCGACTGACAATACCCTCGCCTTCAGCAACATCAACAAGACAAGTAACTTATCGAAGACTGCAGAGAGAAGCTAAAAAAGGTTGGCCTTCCAACGTCACATATGATAACGATGATGAATTTTGTTACGCATTGAAACAACGGAAGAAACAGTGAAGTAAGGAAAACAGGAAAATGAGAAAATTACAATAAGCTAAAGATAATGTGGTACGCAAGATCAAGAATACAAAATAAGAAAAAAAGGACTAACCGGGCCTAAAAATCTTCTGTCTAAATGACTAGTGGAAAAATGGTCAAGAGCAGAGGTGGGAAAGGTCCTGGAACGTTTTGCTGGATTAGAATCTGATATTAAAACTGGTCAGTATCCTAAATTCAACAGCCCGAAAGATTATTTCCCAACGAGAATATGTATGATATGGGAAAGAGCGAAACTACCAGCTCCGACTGGCACAAAAAAAAACATTGTAAACAAAGTTCCTTCCATCTCTCTTCACAACTGAGCAGTGACTGCAGACCAGAGCCTCGTTTTTGTTGCTTGCTGCAGGTCCACTTCTCGGCCGATTCCGGGCTGATTCTTTCTACATCCGTTTTTGCACTGCAGCGCTTCCGAGGAAGACAACAGCGCTTCTCGAGAATCACGGACTTTGCTCACCGACTAAGTGCGTGCTTCCCTGCAAGATGCTGCAGCGCTGACGCTTCAACCAAGAAGAAAGTGAATCCAAAAACGCATATTGTGCAAAAGCAAAGAAGTGCTGCAGCAGCGATGCGGCAGCACGATTGCAACAAAAACGAGGCCCAGGAATCACTCCCGAAGGTAAGAACTTTAGCTATACTCGGGTACAATGACAGCCCCACTCCAAACAAGTAAAGCCCTTGTGTAACGCCTGCGCAGAAGACACTTTTACCAGCAAAATATTTAAACCCTTTATAGTTTAACCGAAAGGGGCTGGGGTACGACAATATAGTAACCCATCACTGATTCACTAAAATTGGCTTGAAGCCCCGCTGAAAATGTGTTACTTCGTTGTTCCGCTATCCACGAATAATCGATTTTCAAATAGTAGAATATCCGTGGGATTTGTGGTACCTCTATGAGCTTGTATTTTTGTTGTATGTCTTACGAGAAAGATTTATGATGTTTTTTTTTGTTCAGGCACTAAGCAATCTCACTACGGCCCACTGAAAAAGCACGTTTGTGTTGAGATTAATATTTCCCGCCTGATAGTAGAATTTTCGTTGTGGGGACGGCCGCAGATATTCTGAACGTCATAACTGGAGTAGATATTGGAAACATACAAAAAATCCCTTTACATAATCCAAGTAATTCAGTGGTTCCAATTAAATTACACGAACATAAATTGGCTTTTCAGTTAAACTTTAAGAAACACCTGACGGCGACCACAACTCGTTGCCCAGGAGACAGGACTGGTGAGTTGACCACCCGAAGGTAATCATCATTACTCTTTAAGTTGTCATCGGGATTCTACATCCTTGTTGTTTGCAAGGGTAATTTAAAGTAATTGTCTTTTTGGGATCCCAAAACGTAAGTGGCAGGAAACCTATGACATCGCAAAAGTTGTCAGTCTGTCCGTCTGTGCGCACTGTAACTCTCGAAGGGAATGAGATATTTTGATGAAACCTGCTGTGAGGATTCTTTGGATCAAGAGTAAGGTCAAGTTCTTGCATTTAGGGGTCGGGAGGGGTTTTAAATTAAGGGGCAAATAAAATATTTTTAAACAGTTAATGTGATAGTCGATTATGGGTAAGAAGACATGTGAACACGATGGTGAAAACTACTTTGTCATCGGAAAAGTAGTTCTCCCGGAACCCGGCCAAAACCGGAAAGTTTGTTAAAAGTAAAAGTTTTATTTGAAGTTGATTAGATGTTCGATTTAGGGGTAAGAAGACATGCTAAACACGATGGGGAAAACCGTTTTGTCGCCGGACAAGTAGTTAGCCCGGAATCCGGCCCAAACCGGAAAGTTTGTTAAAAGTAGAAGTTTTATTTGGAGTGGATTAGATGTTCGATTTAGGAGTAAGAAGACATGCTGAACACTTACGTGAAAACAATTTTCTACACAGACAAGTAGTTCGCCGGGAATCCGGCCAAAACTGAAAATTAGAGTTTTATTTGTAGTTGATTAGATAATCGATTTAGGGGTAAAGAGATGGTGAATCCGTGTATGACAATCATTTTTTACCCGGACATATAGTTCGACGGGAATCCGGCTGGAACCGGAAAATTTGTTATAAGTTGAATTTTTATTTGAAGTTGATTAGATGTTCAATATTGGGGAAAGAAGATACGCTTAGTTCGTTTTTTAGCTTTCTTTTTTCGCCGAAAAAGTAGTTCCCGAGTTGGGACGAAACCGGGAAATTGGCAGAAGTCTCAGGAAGTTTTCGTAAAAACAGAGATGACTTATAGGGGTAAACACACATGCTGATTCAATACCTGAACTTGTTTTACTCAGATGATTAACCTGTTTTTGGATTTTAACAGTACTAATGTTCAAGGAGTCTGGCGAAGACTGGATCTGGCGAAGACAAGACCCAACTGTCTGGATCAAATATTGAAGTTTTGGGATCCCATCGAAACTTTTGGTCTTGTTCACATTGATACTACGGCGAAGCATGTTCGAATAACTGTAGACTTGCTGGTGGCTTTAAGTGCCTTAAAAGGGGAAACTTATATTTTGACTGGACGAGTATACTCCTGATGACTAACTCCCCATGAATGAATTTTTTAAGTGATTCACCTTACGGCATTTTACAACTAACAAGGAACTAAACTAAACATGTAAAATAAACAACTCCCTTCCTGGCGAAGATACCGTCCTAGGGTCCACATTTTATGCAGCTGTAATTATGTCTGCTGGTAGAACAGACACTATTGAACACGAGAAAAGTCCAAAAACACATATTCGTTTCTTAATGAAACCGCAAAGCTTCCCACATAAGGCTTAAAGCGTCGGAACTGGTCGACCCAATCAACACTTATTGGGATTTGGTAAAAGGAGGCGTTCCCACTGATTATCCCACTACCCAAACCAGGAGCGGGTAGGTTTGATAGGATGGTAATCAATCAATAACTACCCTCGATTAGTCGAAAATTCTCATTGCGCTGTTTACTTCCATATGGAACAGTAAGTGGTCCCCGACTCCCGTGGAGGGAGTCTATGACCGATGGAGAGTGAGCTGGGGGTTGGGAGCAGCGTGTGGGAGATGAGGGTAGGGGTAAACAGGACGATTAATTTTGAAAGTATAATTACAGAACGTGTAATCGCTATTATAAGAAACAGAGTGGGTTATTATTGCCCATTGTTTAGTTCTTGGTGATTGCACCCGGCAACATTATTCCACATGATACATTGCAAGGCAATATGTGACGTTTTACTACAGGTAAGTTGCCCTTTTTTGGTTGTTGTTGAAGCTGCCAAGTCGTCTTCGTTTATAGTGTCCGGAATTGTTTTGGAGTCAGGTGAACCTTGGGTCAAAGCCGTATCCAGGGGGGGGGGGGGGGTAGGGGGTTGAAACCCTCCCCGAAACATACAAAAATAATAATTTTCCCCTCTGATCTATGTATTTTGTGTACTTTTTTTTAATTAAAAGTTCTAAACTAAGAAGTGTTGCATGTGGCAAAGCTGTTGGCGCAGTTTACTCTGATGTACCATGAAATTCACCTACCTTTATCACTAGGCTAACCAACTTGAGCTTTTGTTCGAGTTTTAAAAAAATTAATGTTTGATTGCCGTTACAACTGCAAATGCTGGTGTCCTTACTCGTCCGATTATATTTTTACTTGTCCGATTATATAAATATGTTTGCAGCCCTGTTATTTTCTACCACCTGTTGACCCATTGCAGGATTATACCTTATGAAGGCTTCTAGACAGTCGAAATTTGGGCCCCTTATGACGGCTTTTTCATGCCATAAATCAAACTTCTTTTTCATGCCATGAATCAATACTATACTGAATGTCTACACTCGCCATCAATCATGTGAAAATTGTGTAAACTTCGAAGTAGCTCTTTGGATCAGTGTTGCGGACTGTGACAAGGCCTCGCTCCACTCGGCTACTTTTTCGAGTTACTTCCTTAGAAACATCTGTAATATGGTACTTACCCACCGTCTAGTAGTATACTTACCAAGGGAGCAGTGTTCTCGACGGACTTCTCGAGTTTCATCAGTTTTGTTTCTGAAGACTTTAATTGTTAGATAAATGCTGCAGAAACTAATTTGATCTAAACACAATATAGTTGAGTCTTACATTTAATACTAATGCAACCATGATCATTACATGTATTTCTAAACCCGGAGACCCCAATTTCGTACTGTACATTCTAACCCCTCTAACAAAACCACTGTGATTTTCTCACTTGCCGTGTTTTGCTACCTTCGATGTGTCTCACGCTGTCGACGGTTGTCTGCGAGAAGTTTTTCCATCAGGAAAACCAGTTTTGTAAATTGTTTCCCTGTTTTCGCTACAAGTCAGTGGGTCTTGGAAAAGGCTTAAAACAGCCAAAACCGTGGGTTATTTGTTGAAAGCACCGCCTAGTTTTAAAGTATTCAAATATTTTAAAATACTGTAAGTTTAAGACTAAATAGTGCG